>OY764961.1:120719890-121282390 GCA_963668005.1 Melieria crassipennis
TAACTCGTTAATTGATTTACGAAAATTGTGCATATTTTTGACCATCAAAGAAAACGCCTTACAATTCCATATTTTTCAACTTTGAGGTCCAATTACCGCGGAATTTTAAAACTTAAAAAAATAATTAAATAAAAATTAAAAATAAATTGCACCGGAAAAGAAGCTGTGCGGTGTTGTTAATGCAACATGTTGAAAATCATGTCAACCGGTTTATTGGTTTAGAAATTACGATAAAAAATATGAAAAAAGTAGAGGAAAATCTGAAAAAATGACACGGACCTGTATCTCACTAACTAGAGCTGATAGAAAAAATCTGAGGGTAGATTCGAAGTCAGCGCACCCAAATTAGTAAGAAACTGTTGAAAAACTCCATGCAGAAAAAAGTGTTTTTTTGTTGTGCTGTGTAATTCCATAAGCATGGCAGTGTTGGTTGGAGTATTTGTGCACGTTTATTTGTGTTAGTATTTGAATTCAATCAGTGTCGAGCAATGAAACGAAACGCAATGAAATGAAATTAAATGAAATAAAATTCGACAAAGCAAAACATCAACGCACACAGAGTCACAAACCACACGAAGAAGAAATAAATGGAAGGAGGTACGTATAATCGCTGGCCTTTCAAGTCGCAGGCCCAGTCGAGCCAAATCATATTCTGTATTGACGAGGACATGCGTGCACGGCATGAAGACACACCATCACCGCACACCCGCAACGCCGCTGCCACGTCACCTTCATCAAGTGGCGCAACTACATACAAGCTGCAACACGTTGTCGTGACTCAGTGACAATCACAGCGTTGGAGTGGCGGAAAACTAAATAAATCCTTGTTATTGTTGTTGTTGTAAATGCAAATGCAGCTGAGTGCGCGCATTTTTCATATTTCACATGAGCGACAAGTTGCAACAAAGCCGAGCTGCCAACAACTGACATCTCTAAATGACGTTTCAACTTGAGAGAGCGCAAATGTTGTTGGTGTAGCACCTTCATGGATCAAATAGGCGTGTACAACTAAGTCCTGTTCTCTGTTCTAACATGTCTTTGTCAAACAATTCAACTCAAAATAACTCAATGCATTCGAGTGATATTTAAATGGTTGACCAGCAACTATATGCAAATGCCGTTACCCGCCCACTGTGCATTAACGCTGACACTGACGCTCGGCGCACTCAATTGGAAAAAATAAATATTATAGTAGCAGCAGAAGCGACGGTAACGAAGAAAAAAGCCTGCGCTGTAAAGCTGAAACGAAGGGAAAAATAAACCCGATCTGAAAAAGAAAAGAAATCAGCCGTGGCCCCGGATGTGAACTCGGTTTGCGGCAATGCGACCGTAAAAAGGCCAAACAACAACGACGATACGCTGCGCTGTCAGGGTTGCATATGTACTCGTATTTGCTCAACAACAGTCACAACAACAAGCAACGAGAAGAGAATTAAATAAAAGTTCGCCGTTTTCAATACAAACAAAAGGCGGGACGAACGTGGGCGCAACAGCCGTAACGGCAGCAATGAAAAAGCGACGGCACACAAGTTCCGCTGGCACCATCAATGTGATGCAGTGGAAAAATCAGCGCTGAAAAAAGGGCACAACCGGCGCAATAGGATCCTGCAGCGGTGACGGCGACGGCAACAAAGAGAATGAAAAATCGTTGATGATGAACAAAATGGCAACAAAAGGGTTTACTGTTTCCGCTACAATTTAGATTTTATTACGACTATAACAATGTCATTATTATTGATATAATGCTAGATTGCGCAACTGCCAGGCTGTCGGCTGGCAGACGTGTTACGCGAGCAAAGCCACAACGAGGCAAAGAGCGCGCAAAAATATACAAAAGCCAACAACTCGACACGATGCGCGGCTACGGACAGGCAGCCGTTGTGGCAGGTAAAGCGGCCAGTCATGAAGGCACATTGGCTGACGCTATTGGCGCAGGTATTGACTATTATATCGAAGGTTAGCACTAAGTGTACCTTTTAGTGCTTTGAGCCAACTATGCCAGTGGCTGAAAATAAATACACGTCCTTACATCTACTTGCACATACTTATCGACGTAAGCAGCGTTGCAGTGTGGCGTCGATAGGCGTGGGATAGACAGATTGGGTACGTAGATGTTTGCACTATTCTGCTGTGCAGTTGTTATAATTAGATAAATTGCCATTAATTGTTATTGAAGCAAGTAAAGCAGGCATTGGCGCTTGATGCAGAAACAAGGTGAGTGTTGTACAACAAATAGAAATTTCTTTTTATAATTTCATAAGCTCCCAACCTGCCGTTCGGAACCGGCATAAAACTGTAGGTCCCTTCAACCCGCGTACAAATTCACACGCACAACAAGGGTGGTTGCGGGAAGCTAGGCCTTAGTCTCGCGTAAGCGGGCTGTCGTGCCAGTCAATTATTATTAAGTAATTAAAAATTAAAATTAATTTCATAAACATTCGCTATGCAGTATGTTGCAGATGCTTCTTTTATATTAATAGCAAGTTATTTTTTTTCCTAATTACTTCAATGGCATATTTTTATTTTAAATATTCTCTATTTATAAAGTTCTGACAAGGTTAATGATTGATTCGTTCTAATTTCAAATAGTGGGCCAATTAAACAGTAACTAATGGCTTCGATTTCTGACTGTTTCGAAAAAGCATTTTGCAAACAGTTTAATTATTTCTTTTCTGATCTTATTAATTATTTATATATTCTCTGACATCTGACTTGATTTGGAGTAGTGGTTTTAGTTAGTCAGTTAGTTCTCGAGTATTAGTCGTCTCTACATACAACTTTGATGTAAATTAAAAGATTAGAATGTTAGATTGAAGCATAATAAATAGTTCACTTGTATTATCAGGCTACGCCAATCCTTATGAGGCTTCGGTTTCCACATAGGAACCCGCTACTAATTTCGCTACAATAAAAGTTACTCATACGCCCAGAATGAGGCAATATCACTTATTACTACTTGCGATAAAAATCAAAAACTTTCAGAAAACAAGAAAAACTCGGTATACTCGAAAAACTAAGAGCCAAATGTAGTAAAACTGCGTTTTTAGTTTTTCTCTCTGATGTCAGGATTTTTTTTAAAAGGACTTTGAAATTTCAAGGACATGTTTATTTCAAAAAATTATTTAAAAAATTGAGCGCATTGTAGAATAACAATATTGGTATCAAAGGAAAGAGAAAAATCCTTAGAATCTTAGAAAATTTAATGTTTTGGTGCAGAAGGACGAAGAGGTATTGCAAATGTCCTTTTAAAACTTTATCCTTGAATATCCTTGGAAATTTCCAATATTTTTTTTTTGAAAAAAATATATCTTAAGGACTAATATGTACACTACACATCCTTGAATTTCGTCTCTCTAACTTTATTAGTTGCAATATTATTATTGCAATTTTCTGTGAACTGAAAATTATTTAATCATTTCAACCTACTATTCTGCTAATGTAGGAAAGTAATTGTGAGGAAATAATATACTCTACAAATACTGAGTATCTTTACAACGTGATATTTTTGTTGATAACCATTTGTTTGATTTATTGGCGGAAAAATTAATCGTTTAACTTAAATTACAGCAACAAAATACACACAAAGTGACATAACATGTATAAAAAAATGTTTTTTATGTAAAACTTGTCTAGTCATATAAGTAAATACAAATATTGTCGCAGTTCCTTGTTTAAAGAAGATTTGATTTATTTAATATTTGATTTTTATCTTTTATTGTAAAAAAGAAAAGCGGCTTAAGTAAACATTTATTCTTTTTTTTATGACTTTGTTCATTGAAATAAAATGTTTGCAGCATTTGTAAACAGTTTCATGAAATTGACATAATGCAACAACAACAACAACAACAAAGAAAGGAGCCATTTTCATTATTTCTATTTAAAATCTTTTAATAAGAACTTTCCTTCAACTTGCTCCAATTTAATGTTGTTTTTAAATATATTCAATATAAATAGTGAACTTGCATATTCGATTCATAGACGCTACCGCCTTGAGTCGAAATCCACATTTGAGGCTTTTTAAGAAAAGTAAAACTTAAACTGAATTGAATTCATAACAAGCCGCGTCTGATTATTTTTGAAACAATTACAAAAAAAAATGCATGCATTTGGGAGTGGCATGCATTAGAATGTGGAATTCATTGCCAATTAATATTAAAAGTGTATCTAATAGCCGCATCTTCTTTTCCAGCATTTCTCCTAATTATCTATCTCCCTATATCTTCGCTTCTCTCTTTCTCTGTTTTCCTCCTTATCTTATCATTTCCTTAATACTAACTGTTAAATTCAATTTATTTTATATATAGTACTATTTATTATTATTATTATTATCCCTCTGTTTTAATCCTTTTTTTTTTTTGTAGCATTCAAAACTTAAAACTTGTATGCTGAAATTAACCAATAAATAAATTAAATTAAATAAATTAATGTGAAGAACAGGCCAATAAAATTCCATTAATTTTCAATTTGTGATGTCGGCTGAAACTTATTCAACCAAATATTCTATCGCAGACTCAATATTCTTTTGATTTATTTACTTTCGATTGACTACTTTGAAACGGAAACCTCAACCGTAAAATAACTTTGAGCCCAGAAAGCATTGCAATGCCCTTTGGGAATAAGATAAGAAAGAACCGACCATTTGCGGCGCCATCGACAAGGACCAACTTACACTACAGCAATAAATATTTATTTGCACACAAATTTGAGTGCAGAAACTTACCTCAACTCTCACTAACTCGCCGTAACATGGTGTGGCGCAGCTCTTGACGTTATATCCACAAAAATAAATTTACTGTTTCATCCGCATTTCTGGCACAACACTTGGGCACTTTCGTTTTATTTCTTGGCCAACAGGCACACACTGTTTAATTTTTTGCTATTCATTACATTTGCGCGTAGCTCGATTTAATGCTGCGTTAAGTGTGCATAAAATGAATAAATAGTCGGAATAAATAATATGAAATAGTTTTATAACCAAATTCTTGTCACAAAACCAAACAAACGGAATATGTTATAAGAATAATTAATTAGAAAAATTAATTTCCAACGCAAGCAAAAAAATTGCTACAACAAAAACCATGTGCGCCGAAATCGGCAGCAAACCAGTTACCAAACAACAACAACAACAGTGACGAGAGAGCACCAGCGCTCAATTAAGAAGCCGAAAGCAACCTTTTCCAGCAGATTCGTTAGCCGCACCGCTGCCGAGACTATTTTTGTAAAATCATTGCCGGCCAAGGCGAGGTCGAAATTTATTTGAGCGCGCATCGCACGTGAATTGAATATAAATAGAAGCGAATCCCTCGCAGCATTAATGGGAGTTTCATGTTTATTTCATGCCGCTGCGTCCAAGTGGGAACCAAGACGGGCACATTGAATTTATTTGCATATTGCGGGCATACCAAAACTAAAACTTTAATTAGTGCAGCACAAATAAATATTTGCGCAAGTTGGCAGCGCACAACACACGGCCACGAAGAGCGCTTCTCTTTTTGAATAGAAGTAAATATTTGCTTTTTTGTTGCATAGTTTTAGGTAAAAATCGCAATACTGAAATGACTTTAAGACAAACACACCGCAATGCCTTTTGAGATTTTTATTTTTGTTTTTATTGCACTCAACTTAATGGGCTCATTGTGCTTTTGAAAGTTCTTCTCTTTTGAGTATTGCAAGATTTACAGAAAAAATTGCAGTCATATAGAAAGATGAGAAATGCAGCCACTCATATGATGCGCAATTTTCACATCAAAATAAAATGGCCAAAAATTAGTGCTGGCAAACAAGGCAACAAAATACGCTGCAACTGAGTTATTCACTCATTCAGAGGAAATAGTGCAAGTAAAGGTTAAATGATTGATTGACAGATTTTATTTATATTTGATTCAATTTACCAGTGGCTCCACATTAGTTCAAATGCATGCACAGTGATTCGACTCCATACAACCGCGAGACAAAATTAGAATGAGTGGTTCGTTCTTCATAAAATTTGGTATACAAGTTAATCCGGGTCTGCTGAATTTAAATCTCCATTTGTTTTTCTTTAAACTTTTGTAGCTTGGAGATTTCGTCATTTTTGGAGAGCTATAGCACCAAGTGTGTTGACTAGGTTTTTCAGATTTTACAGTTAATCGATAACGTCAACATTGATAATTGCAAAGAGTAACAGAAATTGTCTTAGGACACTTTAGTTTTGCAATAAAAACGATAATAATAGATGTATGTTTTGCATTTGTGCAGTTTTTTCAATTTTTCATTTTGCTGATTGATTTTCATTGATTGAAAATTGGTGTTTCGACCGCTTTTCAAATGGAATTATTTTCTGAGATCGGAAGATATCGGAGGATGTAATTACATTATCGGACAAAGAAAGAATGCTTATTAAAATTTAAAAAAAAAATCCAGGAACACACTTTCACATACTTTTTAGATATTTTCCTCTAAGTTTTGCCAATTTTCAGATTTTTAATTTAGAAAAATATTTTTTTTAATTAAAAGTGAAGCCTCAGCTTTGCAAATTTTTAGAAAACATTAAAAGCGAAAATGGCCACATCATTTCTTTATCTATATCCAAAGTTTTGGTAACTTCTTGGTAACCATGTATTTTTACAATTTTTTTTACTCAATAGACTAGAAAACAAAATATGTGTTTACAGTTTCAACTTTGAGCCGCTTTCGCACACACACTAATTAATTTTTTGCACAGATTGTTTGGGGTTTTCTTAGTTGGAGTTTTACCTTTCAAATTACATCAAAATCGTTAAATTCTGAGACTATAAATTTTTAGAATTCTGTCTATGGAACGAATCACTGTGGAATGTCGCAATAGTTGTTTTCTTTGCATAGTTCTCCTTTCATTTTTCATTTCATTTCATTTTATTTCAAGTCTACAGTAAATGAACTTACAGACTAATTCTCTAAATCCTCCTTCTCCTAAATCTCCTTTCATAGTCCCATCATATTTTTGTTCCAAGTATTTAAGTATTTAACATTTCATGATTTTCTCCAAAAAAAAATCACACAAAAGTCCTATTCCATTTTCATGAACAAATGTCTGACAGTGGTTTCCATCGTGGAATTTGCATACTCCCAGTTGCTCGTCGAAAGCCACAGGCGGTGCGCACAGCCACTGTAGCGTTCCAGAAAATATAAAATATTGCAGTTTGCGTTGGCTGAACTTGCTGGCACTCGTCCAGATTTCTCACACACATTCTGCTGCGCTCAACTGAAAGGCAGCTGCTGCACAATTTCGGTTTTCACTTTCACAAATATTAAAGAGTAGGAGATTTCGGGCGCTTTGCTGACGTTGTAACATTTACATAATCCAATTCGTTGTTATGAGTTTTCAGTACTATAATTGAAGTGTGCACATGCTCGTATTTGACTACTTATTTGAATAATTACGCCGAGGTTAAATCTGTGAAGTCATCAAAAGCGACACACGTCTGCCTGCATGTGTTGCGCTTTGCCAAGCATAACTCCCCAATTAGTTGTTACATACTTATGCACAGTATTAACGACAGACATCAAAGCGAAAAACAATGCATAAGCGCAGCATTAAAGGACACCCACGTAAAAGCGCAGACTCTGCAAATTTCGATGCGTCAAACGTGCCACGCTTTTGGCTATAAAATCTCAATAATATCAACAATTTTGCATAACGTGAAATATTTGTTTGCTGTTAATCTGCAGTACAGTAGACAAAGGGGGAATTAAAGCAGATTTCTTCTCGAATGTGAATGTGAATTCCCTTATTGCTATTGCAATTAACAATCGTAAGCTGCTGCTTCAAAGCTTCGAATAAATATTTTAAATAAAATGGCAAGATTATTTAGGTGCAGCTACAGGATTCATAACAAAATTAGATTTGGTTTTAAAGCCTTCGCTGCATGGCATTGCATATATGCAATGTTGACTTTCCATAGATTTGGAAAGTATTATATTTAGCATTTTACAGCCGTTTATTCTTCAGTTGTGTCTTTTATGTTAAAACATTTTATTACTAATGGACTTTTGCGATTAACATTGAAAGTATGTGCAAAAAAGTCGAAAAAACAACGGTTTCGATTTGGTGAAATAATTTTCACCAAACTGTTTAGCCCGACCTAGGTTCAAATCTCCGTAGTAGCCAACACTATAGTATGGATCAAACCAACTTTCTTTTCAGCGGCAGCGTTCTCAGAGGATATGACAAATTACCGCAAAACTTCTTCCATGGATACAGGAATTCAACAAAATTTCATTTTTACCATCAAAACTTAGCAAGCAACAAGAATTATATGACAAAAATGTTTTTGCTTCACGGAAATTAAATTATGCAACGAAGGGTTAATCTCAATTCGAGTTATTTTAATGTGAGATTTGTAGGAATAATAAAGAATAATGTACATTTTTTAATATTACAATTTGTTGCGATATGGAACGAAATGGAAGAGTTTACGTTTTTACACCGACTTGGGTTAAGAGTTTTCCACGTTTAATTACTTTAATTTCATATATTTATCGTTGTGTGCTTGGAACACAGCCCCCACAACAAACGATTTGTTTATTTAAAATTAATTTAATTAGTCAGAATTTGGAGCCACGCTTCTCTGGGCGCACTTATTACGAACTGTTGTTGCTATGGCAACTACAGTTGCGCTCCTCCTGCCCGCTCTCATAAATCCTCGCCTCTACCCCTCTCTTAGATAATATTCACATCTATTTGTATATTTGTCGAGAGCTACTTGTTTATAAACGACAAACTCCATCAAAGTCAAGAAAATTCATTAAAGAGTTACATTAGCAACCATTCTGCTCATGAAATTCACCTGAATTGGGGTGACCATGTGTGCATATTTCAATAGATTTATCTACATACTTGCATAAACAGTTTTTGCTTAAGATTAACATTACGTTTGAAAGCCTAAGAGAAGTAGCTGTCCGCCAAGATTTTAAGGACTTATAAATAGTATTTTTCAAAAAAGCAGAAATGCACAAAACTCATCCTACAACTATTTACTAAAGTACACCCGATGAGATGAGACTCCAGTGTATTCTTTATATGTCATGTATGTGTGAGTTCAAAATACGTCTTCCTACCCTTCGTTTCTGCTACTTCTTCGACTTTTCATACATCTTTACATAACAAATTCAGGATATTGTATTTCAGGAAATACAAATGGTTCCCTTCAAATTGCAAAGGGTAATCTTACCAATGTCAGCACAATGGGTGAACTTTTACCTAAGTGAACACTCTTAAAATGCCTTACTAACCTAATCTTTTATTTGCAACAGAAGTCCCTAACTTTTATTATAAATTCACACCATACTCCATGAAAATACAAAGCTAAAATTAAATACACTTCAAAGACTTTCCCACCACAATTACATTCGTTTTGTTGTTCTATAACAAAACATTGCTTTTGTCGTCAAAACTGGTCACCTTACACTGTGAACTCAACCGGTGGGAAAACGTAAGCCAAAAGTCGACAGGTACAGAAAATTCGCATAATCCTTTGAATATTAAATTGAAATATTCTCCAGAATACAAAACCGCTGATGAAAAAAATTATGCCAGTACCTACATCAAATAAAAATCATTCTAAAATCTCTCTCAAGGATAAGAGATGATTTTCAAGAGTTATTTTTAGACACTACACATACATACGAGCCGCGACACATACCAACACATCAACACACACACACACACACACACCAAGCACTGCCTAAGCGCCACGGTTGCCAACTTTTCATTTTCAGAAAGCACTAAAAACCGCGTTTTTCCACTCAGAAAGCACTGACGAGCAAAAGAACAAGCAAATGGTGGTAGTTGTCCTAATGTTCCGTGTAACATGCTAGGAAATCTATTGCGGATCAGTAGCAACCGTGACCTAAGTAGCAATTCAACCAAGGAGAATCACTTCAGTTGTCATGCAATATCCAAACAATGATTTTTTTCAGCCCAGCATTCTAGTGTTATATAGTTTTTAAATTAAATATAAAAAACCTAAATTTTTTTTCAAGAAGAATTAGTCTTGATGTCTTTTAAGTAAAATAAAAGCACTAAAAAAAACGCACCAAGCACCAAACTTAATATTTTCCGCGTTTTGATTTTCAAAAAGTACTAAATTTAGTGCGAAACGCACTAAGTTGGCAACAGTGCTAAGCGCCCACTCGCATTTGTACGGTGTGGACAGAGCGAAGGAAACGGCCGCACGGAAGTGGGAGCGGAGGCGCATGAAAGCCACACAACAATGCACATAAGCAGCAACAACGAAAATAGCAACAATACTCGCAATAGCAGCATCTACTTTTGCTACGACATGTAGCCAGCCGCCGCTCAACAAGAACACAATGACAATGTCGAGGAGTCAAGAAAAAACAGTGGCAAGGAAATGCTCGAGGCAGGGATCCAGCATTGAAAAAAGAACACATGCAACAAAATTAACATACCTACATACATTGTGCACGGAGGCCGAGAAAGCAAAAGCGTGCACGACAAATGGTAAATGCTGCAGCAGCGGAAGCGGCCCGATTGGGTGTACGACAACAACAACCACAACCACTGTTAAAGAGTAGTAAAAATGCGATTTTCATTGCGGCAAAATGACAATAAAAATAAAACAGTAAAACACTATTACTTGTTGTGTCGTTGCTGCTGTTGCTGCGCCTCTTGTTGCTGCCGGAGCTGAGTGCAGACTGCAGTGTTAGCCGAAAATGTGGCTGGCTGCATCTACGGCGCGCCGTGTGGCAGGTAATGAAAATTCAATAATCCGCCATAAAGTGCGCGCAAAATACATAAAGTGCAACAACAACACACAACAACATTAAATACACCAAAGCCTCTGAAAACGAAGTCATAAAAATTTACTGACAAAATTTATTGACTGCTTTTGCCATTTTTCAGCGTTTGCTTGAGGCAGCTTGGCGCTGGCGCGAAGTGTTAAGTGTGAAGTGGAAACCATGTTGTCGCACACTTTTGCGTTCGTCCTTATCTTTAGTGTCCTTAAAGAGTATTCGTTGTGTACTCGAGCAAAGGCGTGCACAATACACACATTTTAGACTAACGGCAAATAAATAAAAATGCACATAGCCAGAAAAGCAACGCACAGTGTTGCGAGTTTATATAGCGGAGTGACAAAAATAGAAGAAGTGGTCGTACGTAAATGAAATTTGGTATACAGTTATTGAATGAGTAAAGAACCTACTGTGCAAAATTTCACTGAAATCGGTCCAAAACTTCGACCATCTCCCATACAAACGAATTTCAAAAAACTTCATCTTAGTTCATAAAAGCTACATTCAAAATATTTGTATTTTAATATAAATTTATTTATAAATGTGTATGCAGATAAAATGTCCTTTTTTTTTAAACGTGATTGAAAATAAAATCTCGATATATTGCTCCACAGCTGCTCAGAAGTTGCTCTTTGAGGGTTAAACTCTTAGACTGACCCCCACTAAGTTTTGCTCCTGAATATTTCTTTTGAACATACCTACCGCCTATCACCAACAGTTAATAAGGCTATCATACAAAATCATCGTTTTTAGAAAGTGGGCTCCCGCTGCTCTCAGGTTGGTCCCAGACGTGCCATATGCAAGACTGATCCCCATTTATTTTCCCTCTGGAATGTTTTTTCTATACACATCTAACCTCTATATCCAACTTTTAAGGTGGCTGCTATACAAAACTAGTAGTTTTCAATGGAACTGGCTCCACAGTTGTAAATGTATTAAAGTAAGCGAGGAAATATTGTATCTGCGAAACTACTAAACCGATTTGAACGATTTCTTCATCAATCGTCAACATTCCAGTGTGCAAAAAATACAAAATTAATTCAAGTTAAAAAATTCACCACCAGAGGGCGCCTCCCATACAAGTGAAATAGTTAGGTTGTCAACTTTGGGACTGTACAAAAAAAAAATAAAAGTGTACTGTCGAAACTCCATTAACCCTTCTATTTCGAATATAATAGTAATCGTAATTGTTTTTCCGAAGCTATCTTCAACAAATTTTTCCATCAGCAGCAGAGCATTATTTGACAGATTGCATTGGCATTCAACCAAACGGTGAAAATATCGCGAATTTGAACTCAAGTCTTCAACGAAAACTGCTAATAACTTGCATTCGCGCAAATATGCGCAGCTGAAAATTGTAATTGAAAATACATACATACATACTTGCCGAAACAAAATATCAAAAAATTTCAAAAGCCAAATTTAGTGTTTTTTTTAAATCACTTTTAAAGTTTGAACTCACTTTTTATTCACTCGTTTTCATTACTTCATATTCATCATAACGGTACTGCTCAGAGGTGAAAGTAATCAGCAAAATTTTGGTCTTAGCAGACCTAAATTATATGAAACTTACGACAATAGTAACTTTTAGGGACCTGCTCATAATATATTTTGAAATATTCAACCTCAAAGTCAAAGCAAAAATTTGCTGTTTGTACACAATTTTTTTTCAACGCTGGAAGAACGTACTTTAAGAGCTCAGAACTTCTATGTTATTCAATAGTTTTTCATAAAACTTCGGATTTCTCTTAATTGAAATATTTCCAACAAAACCTCATACTCAGGTTTTGTGGTTATAACATTGCATTTTGGCATTTTTGTCACTACTCGCAACACTGTGCAACGTAGGCGACTCAAATGCGGTCGGGACAGTAGCAGACGCGACGCGGCAATCTTGAAGAGACGTCGCGCGCATAGACGAAATGCGGTGCACAACAAAACATTTACATGCCAGCATTGGAAGCAGCGCCACCCAAAGGTTTTGCCTTGCGATGGCCGCAAGCAAGGTGACAGCAGCACAGCAGCATCAACAACGGAAGCGAGCTCGAATCGGGGCACGGCGATGCGTAATATTTAATAAAACTCATGAACCTGAACATGAACATGAACACTTTATTTCATTTCACTTCTCATATCCTGCGGACGTTTTATTTAGTTTAATTTTGGCACCCTGCTGCTAGGCCTCGACGGCCTCCCTTCTCCCGCATTGTCCGCACCTACTGCGGTCGCTCTTTCGTTCAGACTTTGACGCACAGTGTCTTGGGACAGTTGCTTGTTGCTTCAAGCCATTACTTGTTGTTGCAGCTATTCTTAGTGCTGTTATTTTTGTAACTGTTGCTGTTGTTGTTGTTTTAATATTTCCCTGTTATCGGCAAGTTAGTCGCTTCACTTGTGTAATAAACCGTACGGCTTGGTAGTGGTGCTTGGGGTGACAGAAGCTGACAACTGGCAGGTGACAGGTGACAGGTGAAAAGTAACCGAAAAGCAAACTTAAGGCACGAAAATTCGACAGCAAAAAACTTTGGCGAAGCCTCAGTAAACCACCCGAAGTACAGAAAATACAGGAATGCAAAGAGGCCCAAACCGCCAAAGTACTCGAACTCGCTTGTCTTAATGAACACCGAGCAACAGAGAACGAAAGCAAACAAACAAACAAGTAACTAATAAAGTAAAAGGGACCGAAAAGTGAAAAACTGAGAAATTAACGCACGTTGATTTCGACCCAACCAATCCAAGTTGAATGGTCAAACAGTGAAATAAAACTCGCACAAATGCCGAAACGATCCGGAGCCGCGTACACGCAACAATTCGGATCGCCTGTATTGCTTGTAACGATAGCTGCGACAACTCCCGTTTACAGCGCCACGATACGTCAAAGAGTCGGCCAGCCAGCACTCTAGTGAGGCGAACGCGCGCGTACACATGCGACAGGAGCAAAGGATATCACCGTACTGTGGCGCAGCGCCGCCGAGCACCCGCGAGGACGACAACGCCGACACACGGCCGCGAAGCTTGACACGCAAACGGTCGTTCCAAGTTTGGTTCTTTTTGATTTTGATTTTGCAGCAGCGCACCGAGCGCCTAAGAGTGTGCTTTGACTTTGCACTAATATCGACGGGAACCGTGTAAATGAAAGCCGCACAGTAATTTTCAATGTTTCTTTAAAATGTCGCTTCTTTATTTTTATTTATTGTGACCTTTGCACAACCCGCTACTTTCGTTTGCGCCTCAAATCACACTCACTTTTTTTAATTCAAAATTATTTGTATATATATTTGTTTTTCACGAAATTTTTGTAGGAGTCACCCGGTTAGTGAGGCGCGTGTATTGGCCAATTGGTGGCGTGTCGCGTATACGCCGCGTGTGTCTTGCCTGCTGCGCTGCACACTTCAGAATGCCAAAGTTTGTTATCTATTTGTAGGCGCCAGCGCTTCTCCGTGTCGTCGTTTTCGATTGTAGCTGGCACTGTTATTGTTGTTATTGTTGTTGTGCTTGCCACAGCTGCGAGTGAGTGAGTTTTTGTCGATAGGACTGTATCTGCCTGTGTGTGTGTGTGTGTGTGTGTTCGTGGATGTGTGCGTCCGTGAGTTTGTGTATAAGTGAAAATGTGCTCCAATCTTTTCGTTGTATTTGCAGCCTTTTCCCTTTCTTTGATTCTGGTTTTCGATTTTTTTATTGTGCCCTCATGCTTTTCGGTGCATTTCGTATGTACACTCTTGGCAATAGTCCATTTGGTTACTGTTCTCTTTTTGTTGTGGTTGTTACTGTTGTTCTTGGTATTGTTGTTGCTTTCGTCATCACTGTTGTCAGGAGCATGTTCCGTTGAATCCACAGTTGTTCATATTGCTCTGCTGTTGTACACGTTGCCACTTTCGCTGCTTCTCCACAGCAAGCATGTATTTTGTTGTTGCAGCTACTCGTTCCAAATATTGTTCTTTTTTTTTTGCTTGCCACATTGTTATTGCTGTACGAACGTACAACCGAAGTTCATATGTTGTAGCAGCATGGCCGCGCCTGGGCTGACGACGGGGGCGGCCAAGTGACAGCGCGCAACAACATAATGAACTTCACTTCATTTCGTCATGGCTTCTGTTTTTTTTTGTTTTGCTGTTGGTCTTACAATTGCTGTAATCGCAATCGCACCATCCCGCACCATTTCGCTGTAGTTTTTGTTGTTACAATTCTCGTGGCTCTGGTCGACCACGTCTTGCCACACTGTCTTCAGCCCAGGGAAGACAAAGCCACATCGCGTTGTGTCTTCGGGCGAGTGGAGAGCGCGGCCGCTGTCCCCACAATTTGCTGAATGGCTGCGCACATTGCCCAGAGCTGACACGACAACAGCGGTTAGAGCTGTGGCAGCAACAATGGCTACGCATACGCGCACACGGCGGACACAATTTATGAACTGCTTCGCGCAGCTGACATTGATGGACATTTTTTCGTGTTAGTTTCGCCCTTTTTATTTTTGCCGTACAGTGTTGTACAGTGTAAATGTGTATTTTATCGCTTCAGGACAACAATGCGAAAATTATGCGAAATACAAATAAACTGTGGGAAAACGATAAATATAGAAAAGAAGATAAGCGGTCGAGTAACGGATGAAGAAAAATACAATTTGAATGAAGCACAACACGGAAGAAAACAACGAGTTGCACGAATACTAGAAAGCTACAGAAAAAGGCAAAGAGAAAAGTGAAAGAAACGGAAGAAGAAGGTAGAACAGAGCAAACAAACAAAATAAGCTGGCAAGATGAAAGCATAATATTCAAATACGTATTAGAAGCGCTGCAACGATATCCAAAATACGAGCAAATTAAAGAAAAAGTGGGAAGAAGAAATCCGAAGAGGTTATGTTGTCGTCATTGGTAAAAATGGATTTTGATTGTGTTTTCTACATTTAGCAATCGTTTTGTACTAAAACGTGTATACATTTGCCAGATAGCAATGCGTTACAAATGTCCTTTAAGCACGCTTAGCCTAATATCCTTAAGATCACAAACAGGACCATGTCAAGCGTGGTGTTTCGAATGTTCTTAAAGTACAAAAGTTTTGCGAATTACTGAACCGCATACCTACTGAATAATTTATGAATGCCAAGAGCACACAATCAGAGTGGGCGAATAACCAAAGAATTGATGTTTCCCTACCCAATGATAATCACTCAAATTGAGCTAATGAATAATTAGCTTTCTCAGCTGGGCATTATTAGCTGATAAAATTCTACAATTTATACAAATCATACCACTGTGTTAGGCAATTAAATTTTTGGTAAATTCCTGCAAGTTTCCCTACCCAACTTCTACATCTACTTGGACACACGCAGGCACTCAATGAAAGCAGCGCCTGCAGACGACATTTATGC
Source organism: Melieria crassipennis (assembly GCA_963668005.1). Lineage (NCBI taxonomy): Eukaryota > Metazoa > Arthropoda > Insecta > Diptera > Ulidiidae > Melieria > Melieria crassipennis. The sequence goes on from OY764961.1 coordinate 120,736,029, forward strand.
CCCACATTCAACCAACCATTCGCCGAGCAATTCATCTGCCTGTCAATCTCTTCATACGGCCAATCGTTCGTCCAACACCACATGTGCTCGAGTTCATGCCGTAACCACAGTGACCGCAAATGACTGCCTGCTGCGCTGTGCGCCAGTGCGGGAGCCGCCCAGCACGTTGGCACACACACATCGGCACACACTGGACACTGCGTTCAATTACAATTAAAATGTTTGTCCGACATGCATGTACGACAGGCGTACACAAATCAACGCACAAACACACAGTCGCACGCGTGCAATAACAGTAATGCACAGACCGCTGTACGTTCACACCTACGCATGGACTTTAATCCTTTGAGCCACTGTCACTCATTCACACAAGCAACAACTCGCACATACGCACACCAGCACCATTCACTTTCACATTCATTGCGGCGGCAACGGTGCGCTGCGACCGTAATTTATTACGTCGGGAATGCGCCCTACCACATTAAACTGTGAGCAAAAACACATTCAAACACACAAACACACCGACACAACGTCTTCGCCATATTCTTTTGCTCAAACACTGGCAATCACAATATGTCCAGCTCTCTGCTGGCACAATGGCCGCACGCTATCTGCTCGCCTCTGGATGGTCAGCTTTACGATTTTTGTTGGCGGCAACGGCAGCCGCAGCTGTGCCGCTGGGACGCAATTCAATTCCCACGCCATTTCCCTCGCGCCGCCCGCTCATTACCACCCTTGGCCAGAGCGCATTCTTCTCAAACACTCACACCTGTAGCAGGCGCGCTCTCTCTCTCTCACACACACACACACACACAAACATACTTACGCTCTCTCTTTTATACTGCCTGCTGGTTAATGAGCCAGGCAGCAGTGAACGCCAGACGCTTCTGCATCGCGCCAGTGCCAAATGTCCCATTTCAACTTCGTCACTTTGCACTTTATGACGCCATTGCCCACTAATGGCGCTTCCACTATTTGCGCCGTTCCACTCGCTGCCCATTGCAGCACCGAGTGTTATTGTGCTCATCTGGCGCATCGACGTTAGCATTGCTTGTGTTACTATAATTTCAACAACATTCTCGCTTTTCACTCAAATGTGCTCTCTGTGCCAGTTTCACTCACTCGTGCACTCAGCCCACCCACCACGCCAATTCACCCACCTGTCGCTCGCAGCCAAACACGTTATCCCTTCGGCTTTTGCAACATGCGACGTTTACTGCGTGCGTCTCCGACGTGGCTCGTTCGGCTGCTTTCTGTGCGCTGCTAATGACTCGGAATTGCAGTCGTTTAGCTGCGCCGTCGGCAGCTTTGTTGCCAGCGCATTGTGCCAAGCAGCATCCTCGTGCTCGTGCGCCTCTCGTCGCTTCACTTCCGTTTCGTTCGTTGCGCTCAGTAAAACAATAACACAGCAACAACACACCACTCATGCATTCTCACTCAGACAAATCGCCTCAACTTGTGGCATTCATCAAAAAGCTAATGTTGCCTCCATTTGTATCCTTTGTGTGCTCGTATCTGGTGTGCTGTGTGTGTGTGTGTGTGCCGCTCCTGCCCTCCCTTGTCTGCATCGCTTCTCAACAATGTATGCCATAGAAAGAAGCTTTTCACATTTGCTTTTGTTGGTTTTGCCTTTGTGCAGTCAGGTTGGCTGTGTTAGTTGCCATTTATGTGGTTGCACCGTGGAACAGAAAGCACGTGACACGTGCCACTTTTTATGATTAGCCTGTGGGCACATACTTTAACACGAAATTTACCATAAAGCACAACTATCAGTTGCTCCAACTGAATCCAGTTCTGAATATTGAAATGTAGGTAAAAATTGTCACCAAAATTAATAAACAAATTGTTGTACATACCTACATTAATTTTTGAAGTCAAATTATTTTCTTGCTGTTCTCAAGAAGGAATTATCAATTGCATAAATAACTTAAATAAATACTCAAAAATAAGTTAATCAAAAAATCAATTCCAAAAATCATTAATCACTATTCGGACACTATTCGCTTGTCTCTTGTAGCGATTGTTTTGTTTTAATGTTACATTAAAATGTAATTACCAACATCTACTGAAACTCTTAGCTGCTGCTTAGCTAATCTTTAAATAATTGAACAACTTTTCAAAGTCACCGAATTATTTCAAGGGTTATTAAATCAATTTTAAATAAGTTCCCCAAAGTTGCCTAAGAGCAACTTCACCTATTTGTCATCTTATAGCAAAAGCTACGATTAATTTATGTGTTTAATTTAAGTAGGCACCAACAAATTAATAATTTTAGAAGTGAATTCAAAGCAAATTACAAAAATTTTACTGTTATCCCCAAACAAATTTCCAATAATTTGCAGCGATTGCAAACATTTCCAAAGTTTGTGTTCTAATTGAAGTCTACGAATTGTGCGCGGTTGATCAAATTTAATAATGGTTAAATAAAATCAAAAAGTGTTAATTTTGTCTTTTTCCATAAATATTAAATAATTTTTCTGTAATTACAAAATATTGATACAAATTTTATTTAAACCATTTCAAGCCAAAATTGTTCAAAAGTAAACTAGCTCTAGAATTCTAACAAAGAGGCGTGGCGACTTCAAATGTCGTGTTCACACTTCTTAGGAAAGTGTTTCATGATTTAAATACCAAAAATTAATATCGAGACACAGGGTAAAATTCGAGGTCGAAAGGTTTAAATTAATTAGTACTTAGTACTCTTCTGACCTGAGAGAATAACAATTCATAACCATAACCACACAATTTTCAATTGAAGTCGTCTCCCATCACCTCAACAAATAACCTATTTTTTCTTCGAAAATTCTTCACCCAATACACATTCGAATAAATCTCTGCCAACACAAAACAAGCACATCAACTGTATACTTGCATTGAAGTCAATATACATCTCAAAGTTGCAAATCCCATTGGCTGCGTATCTGCATTGCAAGCCGATCGTCGAAATAACACTTTGAGGCACTACTGCGACTACATACAATGCATTAATTGCTGGCATACATTCGGATGATGCGCGCCAATCATGTCTAGCCGTCTCGCCAATTAAATTTGTAATGCTCATAAAAGTTCTCAAATGAAAATTTCCAAAGTGCTGCCACTAACTTTGTCCATTGGAGCCGCTTAATGAGAGCACTGACCCAATGACCAGCGCCAATCAAAGGTGCCAACACCCGCTTCAAAATGCGCCCATTAACTCGGACAGACAGCACGCAGACATTTACTGATAACGCGCAGTTGCAAGCAGCCAATTCGATGTCGTTCCATTCGATTCCATTCTATAAACATAAACAATTTGAACCGAAAGAGTCAACGCGAACCACTGCGATGCTATATTGTGTTGTACATTGACTACAATAAAAGTGTCGGCTTGATTATTTACAATATTGTCTCATAAACGATGTTGTTGTTATCGTTGTTGTCGACTGGTTGCTGTGGCTAATTAACTCAGTAACTGTAATAAAACAAACAAGAGTGGCTACATCGGCCTAGTCAAGTCGAATTGTACTCTGCAACGCGCCTTTCAATCGATTACTTTCAATTGTGCCCATCAACGGCAAAAAGCCACATTATCTAATTCATGTGATGTGATGTGATGTGATTGTGATGTGATGTGATGTGATGTGATGTGATGTAATGTGATGTGATGTAATGTAATGTGATGTGATGTGATGTGATGTGATGTGATGTGATGTGATGTGATGTGATGTGATGTGATGTGATGTGATGTGATGTGATGTGATGTGATGTGATGTGATGTGATGTGATGTGATGTGATGTGATGTGATGTGATGTGATGTGATGTGATGTGATGTGATGTGATGTGATGTGATGTGATGTGATGTGATGTGATGTGATGTGATGTGATGTGATGTGATGTGATGTGATGTGATGTGATGTGATGTGATGTGATGTGATGTGATGTGATGTGATGTGATGTGATGTGATGTGATGTGATGTGATGTGATGTGATGTGATGTGATGTGATGTGATGTGATGTGATGTGATGTGATGTGATGTGATGTGATGTGATGTGATGTGATGTGATGTGATGTGATGTGATGTGATGTGATGTGATGTGATGTGATGTGATGTGATGTGATGTGATGTGATGTGATGTGATGTGATGTGATGTGATGTGATGTGATGTGATGTGATGTGATGTGATGTGATGTGATGTGATGTGATGTGATGTGATGTGATGTGATGTGATGTGATGTGATGTGATGTGATGTGATGTGATGTGATGTGATGTGATGTGATGTGATGTGATGTGATGTGATGTGATGTGATGTGATGTGATGTGATGTGATGTGATGTGATGTGATGTGATGTGATGTGATGTGATGTGATGTGATGTGATGTGATGTGATGTGATGTGATGTGATGTGATGTGATGTGATGTGATGTGATGTGATGTGATGTGATGTGATGTGATGTGATGTGATGTGATGTGATGTGATGTGATGTGATGTGATGTGATGTGATGTGATGTGATGTGATGTGATGTGATGTGATGTGATGTGATGTGATGTGATGTGATGTGATGTGATGTGATGTGATGTGATGTGATGTGATGTGATGTGATGTGATGTGATGTGATGTGATGTGATGTGATGTGATGTGATGTGATGTGATGTGATGTGATGTGATGTGATGTGATGTGATGTGATGTGATGTGATGTGATGTGATGTGATGTGATGTGATGTGATGTGATGTGATGTGATGTGATGTGATGTGATGTGATGTGATGTGATGTGATGTGATGTGATGTGATGTGATGTGATGTGATGTGATGTGATGTGATGTGATGTGATGTGATGTGATGTGATGTGATGTGATGTGATGTGATGTGATGTGATGTGATGTGATGTGATGTGATGTGATGTGATGTGATGTGATGTGATGTGATGTGATGTGATGTGATGTGATGTGATGTGATGTGATGTGATGTGATGTGATGTGATGTGATGTGATGTGATGTGATGTGATGTGATGTGATGTGATGTGATGTGATGTGATGTGATGTGATGTGATGTGATGTGATGTGATGTGATGTGATGTGATGTGATGTGATGTGATGTGATGTGATGTGATGTGATGTGATGTGATGTGATGTGATGTGATGTGATGTGATGTGATGTGATGTGATGTGATGTGATGTGATGTGATGTGATGTGATGTGATGTGATGTGATGTGATGGGATGTGATGTGATGTGATGTGATGTGATGTGATGTGATGTGATGTGATGTGATGTGATGTGATGTGATGTGATGTGATGTGATGTGATGTGATGTGATGTGATGTAATGTGGGGTGTGGTGTGTTGTGATGTGATGTGATGTGTTCTCATCTGCTTCAGGTGGATAGCGATAAAGAGTTCAAAGTGTGTGCCAAACCGATATCCAATTATATTTATTCACAAACGGATAACAGATTCAAGCTTGTACACATTTTCACAAATCCTCATCAATTCAGTTTTCGAGGCTTCGTACAAACCATATTCAAATAAACTCCTAAACCTAAATTCCTTTTCAAATTATTGGGTATGAGCAGAGAACCGGAACAACAAATATACATTTATATATATTTAGGTCGTTACAAGCCATATAACAGCGAATATACCCGCCGCACCAGTGCAGGGTGTACTCACAATGCACTCATCAACTAAGCCAATTTGTGTAGACTAATCAACGCAATACTGCAATCAATGTTGATGTTTGTATTTTGAGAGTGGCAAGCACTAGGAAGGCACTAGGAAGGCGCGGCGTACTACAGGTATGTCAGTTCATAACTATTTATTGAATCACCAAATCGAAATTACGTCAGAACTCAAAGTTAGAGCTCAAAGTATAATATGGGCCATAAAAATGTGTTTTTCTGTCGTAGCAATTTGATTTTATTAGTTGGCAACGGTTAACCAACAACACATGTTTGTGATAGCAATTTTTGACTATACTAATGTAAACAAAGTTCACATAGGGCACCTTGTGTGAGTAATCAGTTAAATTATATTTTAAATTAAATTCTATTCTACACAAAACGAAATAAGGTGCTAATATACAAATTATGTGTTAGACATACATATAAATTTATAAATGCTTAGTTGTTATTTGAATTCCAATTTATATTTATACAAAAAAATATCAATAAATATTGTAAATGGCAAATACTTTTAGAAGCATTGGTCTGGAATTATCGGAATGCTCGAAATGAAATAATAATCTGACATTTTACTATATTTGATTTTATGGAGCATGCAAACTGACTGCAATAAAGACGATAGACATTCGACTTTTTTGTAGCAGACGCTCTAAAGCGTTCAGAGTGCGTTTTCAATCCGTATGTTTTAAATGTATTTTGTTTTTGCAATGCATTTTAATCCTCTGGGAGCTGTACAATCCAGTGTTTAGTGTTTTGTCTAAACGTAAGTAAAGGTACTTTATATCTGGAATAAATTTTTTAAAACTCATTTCTATTTGAAGATAGTAATAGAAATATCTAAATTTTATTGGCCAATAAAGTTGCTAGAGGATCCAACACTCCATAGACGTTTCTAAGGTTAAAACAACTTTTCTCAAATTAGTACAAATATATTGAACAGCACAAATTATTGTAATTTTAAGTATAATAAAAAATAATAATATTAAAATATTGAACAGGGATATAAAATCCATTTAAATTAGGATAAAAAATCGTATAATTTCGTAAAGTATCTGCAGTCCTAGTTATAGGTTTACAAATCCAATTCGAATAAATTCGATTAATAGAAAATCTCACTTGCCAGGAATATGTAGTAAATGTGCAAATATCAAAGCAATTAGCATGTATTGAGACCAATGTTTGCTTGTGCATTAAGAAATAATCAATTCAAAAATATACCCAAGTGATGTAAATTAGTTAATTATGGAAATCAAGCTTAGTACTTTTACTCCACCGTTTGCCTTATTAGATGTGTTCCACGTCATAGTGATGTTCAAGTCAAAGTGACAACGTCAGCTGAACACGTCAAGAAAAGTAATTGTTTTATTAATTGTTCACAGAATTCCTCAACTTCAAAGAAAGCGTAGCTGAATTTGTTTTTTGTTTTAGAAGTAAGATAAACTAATTCTAATTCCCGGAAATTGCAATGTGCCTTTCTTGAAACCTTGCTTCTTGTTCTTTACAAATACAAATTCTTTTGTATATAAAAATAAATTAAATTTCGTTCATTTTTAGCTTATTCCACTCTTCCTTCAGTTAGACCTAGGCTTCCCAACCGTCCTCCTTTGAGGAGGACAGTCCTCCTTGAACAGAAAATGTCCTCCGTCCTCCTCAAAAAGTCCTCCTCAAGCTCAAATTAAATATAAATTTTTTTTTCTTTTTTTATTCAAGTGTGGCAACTTAATTAATTTGTGCCCAATATTTCGACGCTGCTTTGGGCATTCAAAATAAAATTATAAACTTCGTTGAAAATCCGGATGAGTAGCTGCTGGAATGTTCAACATGATTAACACGTTCGCGGACGTGAATGCAGTCATTTTCATAGTGATGCAAAATGACGTGAATGCTATAGCATTTATAATTTAAAGCCAATTTTTATACATATATATTTTTATAAACTTAAATTTTTGTAATGAATATACATTTCAAAGTAATAAGCAACTGATTCATTAAGTAGTTTCATATTATTTTATTTTTTTTTCGGTGTACAGTGAAATTCCTCATAACTGGACACTCACCATCGCAGTGGTTTTGTCCGGTTAAAAGAGATGTCCGCTTATGGAGAAGGGGGGCACAAAAAATTATTTGAAATTGTATCCAAGTGTTTCTCATTTATTTATTTAATATTTTGAACGAATTTATGAATATTGAATATTTTATTATTACATTTTGTTATTACATTATTACATTTTATTATTATTACATTTTATTTATTATTATATTTTATTAATACAAAATATGGCTTCGAGTGGTATTCGGCTCAAAAGTTGCACGCAAACTACCAAAATAAAATCCTGTGTGCGCCACTGGCCTAAACACTGATTGTTTTAATTTCAAATGTTAATTTTCAAAAAAGAGAGAGATTTGTAGGTATAGGGTGTTTTTTTTAGAGGTATAGAACTTCGAATTGAAATAAAACACAAGAAAATCGTTTTAATGTCCATCAATTTGGCTTTATTGGAAGGATAATTTTATGTCATTAATGTTTAAATATGATTTCGGGCATGTGGCCGCCGCGGCTGGCTCGAATAAAGCCAATTCTACAGGTCCAATTCTCAACCACTTTTTCGAGCATTTGGGGCCGTATGTCGGCAATAACGCCACGAATGTTGGCTTCCAAGTCCCCTAACGTTTCTGGTTTGTTGGCGTAGACGAGCGACTTCACATATCCCCAAAGAAAATAATCCAATGGTGTCAAATCACACGATCTTGGTGGCCAATTGACAGGTCCATTCCGCGAAATTATGCGCTCATCGAATGTTTCCTTCAATAAATCGATTGTGACGTGCGCTGTGTGGCATGTAGCGCCGTCTTGTTGGAACCACAACTCATCCACATTCATGCCATCCAATTCGGGAACAAAATAGTCGGTTATCATGGCTCTATACCGGTCTCCATTAACGGTAACTGACTCTCCAGCATTATTTCGGAAGAAGTATGGCCCAATGACTCCACCAGCCCATAGAGCACACCAAACAGTCAGTTTTTGTGGATGTAATGGCGTCTCAAGGGTCTCATGTGGATTCTCTTCACTCCAAATGCGGCAATTTTGCTTGTTGACGTAGCCATTCAACCAAAAATGAGCCTCATCACTGAACAAAATTTTGCGATGAAAATCAGCATCGAGATCAATCTCATTTTCGGCCCATACACCAAAATCACGACGCATTGCATGGTCTCGCGGCTTTAATTCTTACACAAGCTGGATCTTGCAAGGTCGCAAGCCAAGATCTTTGCGCAAAATCTTCCATAAAGTTGATGGACAAAGCTCCAATTGCTGTGCACGGTGGCGAATCGATTCATTCGGGTCCTCTTCAACATTTTGCTCTACAGCGGCAATTGTTTCTTCGGTGCGCACTGTTCGACGTCTCTGCGGATGCGTATTATCACATAGAGTAAACGTAGTGCGAATTAATTGCTCTGATGGACGATTATGTCGACCATAAAATGGACGGAGCTTGCGGTAAACTTGGCGAACTGAACCATTATTTTCGAAATAAATTTGCACGATTTGCAAGCGTTGTTCTTTTGTCAACCTGTTCATGAAGAAATGGCAAACCAAACTGAACATAAATGACATTAGAGTTGCCAGATTTGACCACAAAATGACAGTTTTATCTCTATTCGAAAAACAAACCTCTAAAAAAAACACCCTATATTATAGGGTAGTACATATTTTTTTAGAAACTGGATGGGCATATTTGAATTTTGTCCGTTTATGAGAGATTTTTTAATCAAAAGTATAGTGTCCGCGTCCAGTTATTATATACTATATACACGAAGAGAGAACTACTGTTGAATAAATAAAGTTATAAAAATATAATAAACCTCTTCTTCTCATGTTTTCTAGGAATGAATGCTATAGCAATTCACGTCACTCTAGTTGAAAAATTTGATCTATATCGTCGTGAATGATATAGCATTCGTTGTGTATAACGGTTAAAATATGATAATCTGACAACTCTAACAATATATGTGTAATCAGATTTCAGATAGTGCTAATAGTTGCCACAAAAATAGCCTGTCTATTTTTGCAGCTCACTGAAATTTTTACTGTCCGCGAACGTGTTGAGGCCGCATTGGAAAAATTAGACTTAAAAATACAAAATGTTGTGTGCCTAAGTGCTGATAATACAAATGCAAATGCATGTTGATATTGAAAATATTGTTTGAAATTGTTTACCTATTACAGTTTTGCTGTTTTTTATGCGTTTTCTTTTCTTTTTTAAAGTGGTTAAAAAGTTAAAATTTACATGTGCTTTTAGGTTCTCTCTTTTTACACTTGTATTTTCTACAAACATGGTGAAATATTGAAGGCATGTGATGTCCTCCTGAAACAAAGTAGTTCCCATATAAAGTCCTCCTCAAGCCAAATTTTGTCCTCCCTAAACCGTTTTAATAGTTGGGTAGCCTAGTTAGACTACACATTCAACGATTTCTGACCGGAGTGGAACTTAACGGTTGCATGCATTATTTAATTGATAAATGCCAAGAAACACTGAAAACATATTTCTCATTATTTGGTGCTGAACAAATGAAACAAATTAAAAAAAAACAGTTACAGCTTTTATTTCACCGATCTGAATTGTGATAATTTTGTGCGTGTTTATTCCTTGAAAGCTTCGCCCTGTTAGATCACTGCAGATAGACCAAACTAAGATACGAGTATCGTTCAAGAAATAAATATATACTTAGTTGAAATATTCTTCTACTTTCCACTTTATTTAACTTAAATACTAAAGCTGGACACTCCTATATGGCCACAGTCAATGGATCTGTTAGGCGAAATACCTACCATACGCCAGCTGACTCATGACCGTGCGTTATGAATTCGCAGGCCAAAAACAACACACACTTCCGTACGGACACATATTGTACATACAACATATATTAGCGAGATCGCATGGCAGACAGGGCACCTCAGCACGCGGCCGAATGTACTTTGAAGCCTTCGCCACGCAGAGCAGCGCAATGGCGGGACGCGGCGAACGGACGACGCATGATACGGCAAAACACCCATAATCACCAGCCACCAATTCACTGTCACAGCCGGCATCTTATCAGCGTGAAAGCTAGCGGAATTAAAGGTCAATTTTTCGACGATTGCAGCGGCCGGACAGAGCCGCTCAAATATATCAGTGGGCCGCTTGCACACAGCAGTCAGTGGATCCGGTGCCGTTGTTATAGAATAAACGTTTTAATGAAATCATTATTGAATCGAAATTAAACCACGATTAGCATCGATTATACTTAAACGGATGTTTTCAAGAGCGGACTTCAGTTGCAATCGGCGAGCAGTGAGATACGGACGTGTTGTAGTGAAATCGGAAATAAAGAAGTGATTCAATTATTGAAAAAAGCACATATATAGTATACATATAAAAATATATTTAATAAAAACATTACATTCTGGACAAAGGATACCTAAGCATACGAAGTGAAGTTACCATTGGAATTTAGTTTGGTTTAAAAGCGGCAGCATCGCAATGGGTTGGTGAACGCCTTTAAAATTTTTACAATTATACATAAAACAGTAGTATTGCATTTTTTAAAAGGTCTTCATAATGTTAAGAAAATTTTTAAATGGAAAATTTTAAAAAATGTCTTTACTGCACCAACTTGTCCTAAAATGTTCCGTGTAAATTTATTTTATTTTTTTAATAGGTTTTCTAAACCAAATTTTATCTATGTACTGTGCTCGAAACATAAATAAGTTTGATACTAGTTGCTTGTTACCTAAGTTTGTTGCGGTTAACATGTGCCTCAGTTCGAATTGATTACTGAACCGTTTCCAATACAAATTTAAAACATCTTTTCGACTTTAATCCATGCTCAATCTTTATAGCTTCTTCAATAACATTGCTTATAACTCAAGTTTCCCTTCCATCGCATATATTCATTTAAATCTAATCAACTTGTCTTTTTTGTAAACGTAGTTCTTTAAAATATATAATAAAAGGGGCGGGGGGATCGCAAACAAGGCGAATTCATACAGTTGATAGCGTTAGGCAAGGCGAATTGACACAGGTGATAGCGTAAGGGCAACAACAAAATTTCAATGTAGTTTGTTTTTGTTTTCAGGGTTTAGATTGTCAAAATCAGCCAATCAGAACACAGCTTGCTTTTTTCATTTTTAAACTGTCAAAGTTTTACACAGGTATTTTGACAATCTAGACCTTTCCCACCAAAAAAAAATCAATTCGCCTCATTTAACGAGGTCACCTGTATTAATTCGCCTTGGCGTTAGGGCAACAACAAAATTTCAATGTATTTTGTTTTTGTTTTCTGGGCTTAGATTGTCAAAATCAGCCAATCGAACAAAGCTTGCTTTTTTCATTTTTAAACTGTCAAAGTTTTACAGAGGCATTTTGACAATCTAGACCTTTTCCACCACACAAAAATCAATTCGCCTCATTCAACGAGGTCACCTGTATTAATTCGCCTTGGATCGCAAACAATACTTTGTCTACTGTAATGCAACAATAATTTTTATGTAATCCTGCAGCAAATGCTCCCAGTGAGAAAATGCGCCTGGAAGCGGTCGATCGCATCATCAACATTCCGTTGGTGGAGTCCAGCTTCAAGCATATCGAGCACTTGTATGGCAAAGTGAAGAACAACAATCGGCTCTTCAACTGGTACTTTGAAACTGCCGAGGCCACAATTTTCGCCGCCTACGAATCAGTGCGGCCGGCTGTCAGGCTCTTCGAAATGCCGATCCGGCGATTGGATGGCGTCATGTGCAAAAGCCTCGACCTGCTGGAGGCGCGCATACCGCTCGTTTATCTACCACCTGAAATGGTAAATAGAGTTGAACAGTTACTTCGGTTAGATGTAAGTGCTGTAGGTTAATGGCGTAATTCAGATGATCATTTTGTCCTTAAAGATGTACTGGAACACCAAGGAGTACATGTCGGATCGCCTGGTGAAGCCGGTGCTGAAGCGCGCCGACTCGGTCAAGCAGATTGGCAATGCGATGCTGGACAATTCGCTGACCGCCTATGCGGCGGAGCGCATCGATGGCGCCTTCACGGTGGGCGACAAATTCGTCGACAAATACCTGGTGCCCATCGGCGGCGAGCAGGATCAGACAGACGGTAAGTGACCATTTGTTTCAACGCTGGTGCAATTCCATTGCAACGCCTACACAACAGTATATATGTATGTATGTACCTTTAGACGTACATATGCATGCGCACGGCTGAAAGTTTGCTGCAGTACATCCTGCAAATAACACTAAAAATCCTCAGCTGCGCGTATTTATAAAAATATGACGAATTTTAAATGTCGAGGTTATCTTCTTGAGTAAATAAATTCATAATTGAGTTAAAATGTAAAATTGACGCTGCGAGCAAGCATTGATAAGCCAGCACTTGGAATACACTTTGTAGAGAGTGCGGTCAAGAGAAACGTGAGCTGAAACGTTGAAAACAATTTTTATTAATACCGCACCTACGGCGCACACACATACATGCGGTCTCGTCTGCATGTATGTGTGTGTGCACCCGGTGCCAGGCGACAATGCAATCGCAGCGCCATCCAGACTGCATTCTGAGTACATTTGCTTTAATAAATCATTACTGTCTGCAGCGCCGAACGAAGAAGATAACAATACTTGTGCAGAAAACGAGAAAGGCGCCATCAAGGCAATTCATCACGGCAAACGCTTCTCGCGCAAGCTGAAGCGCCGCCTCACACAAAGAACCATCGCCGAGGCAAGGGCACTCAAGAAGCAGAGCCGAGAAGCCATCAACATCATCATCTATGCAGCCGAATTGGTAATTCTGCGGCGCGTGCAACGCATCTCTGCCGCTCGTTGACTAAACTGCGTTGATTTTTCAGATCGCCACCGATCCGATATTGGCCCTGCAGAAAGCCAAGGAACTGTGGAAATACTTGAGCCAAGATGAACCGGAGAATCAGGCACGGCCCACCACCCTGGAGCAACTGATTGTGCTGCTGACACGCGAGTCGGCCAGGTGCATGGTGCACTTGGTCAACTTTAGCGCCAGCGTCGCCTCCAACATACCAAAGTACATACACAGCACTGCACGAATTGCTCAAGTTACTTAATCTGGTTATCAAACCGATATGTCACTGACCTAACCTTGTGTCCCCTAGGGCTATCTCACATACCACCACTGAGGTTGTGCATCACGTAATCTACTTCAACAATCGCATTTATAGCATCACAAAACTGGATAAGGTGAAGAGTTTGTCGAAGGACGAAGCTGAAACGTTGCTCAAGCGAATGGTCACCTTCTACGCCAATCTGCAGGGCATCACCAATGCATATTTGGTAATACTCCTCGAATTGCAATCATTGCTAAACGATGCTTATTAAATCGCCGCTTTTTATCCATTCACAGGAACGCGTCGCCACATTCCTTTCCGGTCGCATCGAGGCCGAAAAGGTCAGCGGCAGCTCCATCACCGCACCCTCGACGTCGGCCACTTCCCGGAGACGAATAGAACCGCAGGAGAATAACGCTCCGGCTCCACATATCAATGGCGTCTACTGAGAAATAGAATTTTTTATTACAGTCGTATTTTTATTTCTAATCATCGAATTTTATATTTGCTTCCATATTCGTACTAACTGAAGGCGTTTTCGTTTTTATATGAAAATCAAAATTGTCCATTTATTTTGTGTGTCCATATATGAATCTTACTACACGCGAGCTTCGCGCTGCAAAGCTATCTATCGTTAACGTTAATTTTCAAACCAAGCAGCCAAACATATTTACCATACACACAGTCGAGAACGAAACCAATGAACGTTATTTTTAAATGCATATCCACTCAATGCATACGTACGTGTGTGCTGTATGCAAACACATACAAGTATGTAGATATATATTTTAAGAAACTTGTGATTTACACTCGTGTGCAACATACATACTCTTACATTTACTAATACAGTGTGACGTAGTACAATGTTTGTTATAAAAATATACACATCAAGAAATCCAGTGATTTAAAAAGCTGTTGTCTTTTACTCTGAACATGGAATATGAAGCTACAAAATTAAGAAAAATCCTGCGTGACTGAGCCTGATGCTCACTTAAATTCACTACGAACTTATTATTTAGTCATGTCCTTCCACAGAGAGAATGGTGCGGGTATTGAACAAGGTGGCGTGCCACCACCCACACAAGCAAAATCTTTATAATGGAATATCTTCGAAATTGTAAGTCGTACAACACTGAAATTTAGTACCCATCGTCCCATAGACAAAGACATGGACATGGCACAGCGAATTAACATCCAGCGACTACGCTGGCTTGGCCATGTCTGCCGCAAGGTGAATTAATACAGGTGACCTCGTGGGAAAGGTCTAGATTGTCAAAATGCCTGTGTAAAACTTTGACAGTTTAAAAATGAAAATAGCAAGCTCTGTTCTGATTGGCTGAATTTGACAATCCAAACCCAGAAAACAAAAACAAAATACATTGAAATTTTGTTGTTGCCCTTACGCTATCACCTGTATCAATTCGCCTTGGTCTGCCGTATGGACGATGAAGCTCCGGCGAAAAAGATGTTCGATGCGGTAGTTGGAGGTCGACGGTGAAAAGGGAGGCCGTGTCTCCGGTGGAAGGACCAAGTTGAGGACGCCCTAACTTCTCTTGGTGTGACCAACTGGAGAAGGCGCGCGCAAAGCAGTGGCGCCTGGACAGAGCTTTTGCTGCAGGCCGTAACCCGGTAACGGGTTGTTATGGATAGTTAAGTAAGTTAAGTAAGTAAGTCGTCCCACAGATGTGTCATTCTACTGGTAAGATTTGATGGGCGTTGGACAAGGGGCGTGGCACCATTTTCCCTTTCGACAGAGGGAATGGTGCGGGTATTGAAAAAGGGGGCGTGGCGTAAATAAAAATTATAAAAAATTGGGTTTTAAAATTGTCATGGTTCAAGCGTAGTCCATTTCTTTACTGAAACTTAGCAGCAACATTGCTGATTTGTGGACCTTGATTGCGTAAATCAGTAGCTCTTCCTCTTCCTTTAGTTGGTTTTCTTCGTCAATTTGCATCGCCATAGATTCGACATCTCGCGCATTTTGTTATCAAAAAATACAAACAAATGTTGTGCGAGACGAAGTTCGCCGGGTCAGCGTATTTCAATAATGTCAGCTTACAGCAGCGCAACCAAAAAAAGATTGTATTATATTTTATGATCACTTCATAAATGTATGCATTTATGCATTCATATGCATGGTACATTCATATTTTTTTGTATCATGTTCTTAACCCTCTAGTTCCCATGTTTTTAATCTTGTTAAAAAAATTACCAGTGGTAGTTTTGTGGTGGAGAAGTAATGTTTGTTCGGGGAAAAAATTGCATGTCAATAGGAGGCGTTATAGAGGGTGTAGAAAGTAGCAGGCCTAGAGACCTGCTTGGGAAACAAAGCCAAAAAAATCCCATATGAAGATTTTTTTTTGTAATTAATTTAAATTTTTTATTGTTTTTTTTAATATATGTAAACATAAATAATGGGTAATATTTTCAGTTCAATAGAAAAATAATGTTTAAATAGCGAAAAAATATCATCACGGACCGTTAATTATTTACGCTTTTCATCCCAAGCAGGCCTACAGACACTGCAGGGTTTGGGTTAGTTAGGAGGAGTGTAACAACTTTTTTCATAATTTTTTTTTATTTTCTCAAAGAACACATTAACAGCTACTCACCAGTAACTTTTTTAGTTTTATTGAGGCTCACAATTTATTTAAAACAATTTTTGTTTCTCAGACAATTTCAAAAATAATTTATTTGCTTACTTTCTTACGAAACTTCAACTTTATCTTACAATTACTGCCGTTGTGCATGTGGCAGCGTTAACGCGGCATTGGTGTGGTGGGGTATACCATACCCCAGAGGTTGTATTTTTGTAAATATTAGGGTTGTCAGTTTTATGTGGGCACTATTGCTTCTAGTAGCTGTTTATAACAGTCCAACCATACACATTTGCCATCTAAAAACAACTTAAGTGTTACCAGATTTGAGTCACATCTCGCTAAAGTTCGTTGGGGTATGACATACCCCACCACACCAATAACGTAACTTTTTGTGTAAATGATTTTGAATTCAAATTGTTACTTTCGATGGTCTAGTAGTCATCGATTTATTCAAAAATTCACCGTACGGAAAAATAAGAGGCAAATACCAACTGCCCAACTGCTACGTGCAAGAAAAGCTCCCAGTTCAGTATTCGCATTTCGTCGCCGTAGAAAACGAATGATTTATGTTCCATCGAATTTAATAGCACATACGACAATCGTTTTCATTGCATCATATGTTCCAAAAAATATCATTAATACACAAAAATATCATGATTCTGTAAATCCTTGAAATAAGGCGAAGCTGTACCAAAACGTCGTTAGTACAGCACTCGATGTTCGGTTTGTCCGAGAGCAAAAATAATAATAATTTTAAGACCCTGTAATTCGCTCCTCTTTCAGGGTAGCTACCAAAAATATAATGTCACATAACTATATGTATTTCATTTTTAAAACAGACAATGTTTTTTTGGAAAATTATTTACAGAAATGTTTTTAAACCCCATTATATGAAGTCAACTTATAAATATCGGTACTTTTCGTTTATTTTTGTTATATTTTATATTTTCTTTTACTAGTTGCTTGCACATGAAGTGCTTTTGTATTTTCTTGCGTAAAAGTAAACGAAGAATAATATAAAATTGCTATCTTTTATATTTGTGTTGTTTCGTGAGGTTGCTGCTATATCAAGTCTTGGGGTATGTCATACCCCACCACACCAATAACGTAATTTTTTTCCACCACACCAACGCCGGGATAACTGACTGCATTTATTTTATAAAATGGAGATTCCCCTTTCCATACGTGTAAAATCAGCGAGAAAAATAATAATGTGTAATTTACAAAAATTTTTTAAGCTTAGGATGTCTACAGGCCTTCATGGGAACTAGAGAGTTAAGTATCATAAAAAATGTTATGTTAAATGTATGAATGTTGTTTTGGAAATAATTATTTAACTGGATAAATAGATAGAAATTCTACAAAACTTCATGGTATTCCACATCGGAAGCTATTTAAAAGATAGATAGATAGTGTGTGTTGTGAAAAAAATAGCTAATCCTTTGAAATATACGAATGAACCAGAAATTGTTGTGAGTCAGCAACATTGCTGCCCTGACATGCTGTACCGCATCTCAGCTGTTCGCGCGCGTATTACCAGACCTGAAATTCCTCCACTGCACTGCACTGAGCACTGACTTGAAATTTCTGTGGTACACTCAATAAACTTAAATAATTGTTACTCTAAAGCAACAACAAATAATAATAATTTTATCATTTTCTTCACAATATTCTACATTACTGTAAATTTAACAAATTAGATTCAACCCCTTTTGTTTAGAGATTTTGGGATTGATTTTGTAAGGGACAGCTGGCAGCCCAGTGCCAGCATTGTTTTTATTTTGTTGGAAAAATGAATGAAAATATACGCAAGCTGCAGAATTATATCGTCTGCCCGGAATTATCCATTCATGAGCCACAGCCTGAAGTGATACCGCGCGAGTTTGATGAGCTGCGTCTGCTGCACGTGCCCAAGGGCGCTGCCAGCACCAAGCTGGTGCCACGACGCGACTTCGTTACCGGAGAGATAATCGAGTTCGCCGAGGTGGACCTGGAAGACGTCGGCGCTAATGCAAACAACTCGACTTCTATGCGTCGCGAGCCTGGCCTGCTGGAGGAGGTGACGCGCGGCTCAGCTATGAACTTTCCCTTCTGGCCAGGCGGTTTCGATGAGCCGCCGCGCGAAATTAAGAAACTCGACGTGAGCTTCGATCTGGGCGCTGAGCTGTTGACAGTGCCGCCCGGATTTCAGCGCGGTTACAATTTCAATGCCGACACACTGGCCGGCACGGAACGGCTAGCTGGTGCCGCTGTAGATAATGTGAATCTTCTGAAAAATCTGGAAGAGGACTTGGACGTGCAGGAATGGCTGAAACTGACCCAGAGCGAAGAACAAAATGTGGAGAACACTGAAGGGCTTAACTATCCCGCCGAATTCAAGGACCTGGATGAGCAAATAATGAGCGCAGATCTGAAGCCGGTCTTGGAGATATCCAGCTCGAGCAGCGTAACCAATTTCCGCAGTGAATGGGCAGAAATGGTGGATATTTCGCACCCAATAACGAATTTCGAAGAGAAGATACCCTGTCCCGCAATGCGTTACCCATTCGAGCTTGACGTCTTTCAAAAGCAGTCCATTCTTAAGCTGGAAGAGCGGCAATACGTTTTTGTGGCTGCTCACACATCCGCAGGTAATAATGCTACAACTTACATTGCCACCAACAATTTCTTTTAACAAATGGGGTTCTTTAAAGGCAAAACTGTGGTGGCGGAGTACGCCATCGCGTTGTCGCAGCGCGATCTGACGCGCACCATTTACACGTCGCCCATCAAGGCGCTCTCAAATCAGAAGTACCGAGATTTTAAGAAGATATTCAAAGATGTGGGCCTCATTACCGGGGACCTTCAAATAGATCCCACCGCCACGTGCCTCATAATGACCACCGAGATATTGCGATCCATGCTGTACTGCGGAAGCGACATAACGCGCGATTTGGAATACGTGATCTTCGATGAAGTACACTACATCAACAACCCAGAGCGCGGCCACGTGTGGGAAGAGGTATTGATACTACTGCCCGACCATGTGAACATCATAATGCTGAGCGCCACCGTGCCCAATACCATGGAACTGGCCGACTGGGTGGGCAGCACCAAAAAGCGCAAAGTATACGTTATCAGCACATTAAAACGGCCAGTGCCACTGATGCATTACCTGTACACGGGCTCCGGTGGAAAGAGCAAAGATGATATCTTTCTACTGGTCGATGCAAATGGCTCGTTTCTGCAGGACAACTACGAGGAAGCAGTGAAACGCAAGAAGGAAATGCAAAGCAAGTCAAAAAGTGGCCAGGGTGGTGGAGGCGGTGGAGCGGGTGCGAAGAATTACGTCAGCGCCAAACAGGACCAAAACATGTGGATCGGACTGATTGATTTCTTGAAGCGGAACAACAAGATGCCAGTGGTGGCGTTCACCCTGTCGCGCAATCGCTGCGACATCAATGCGCAAGTGAGTCGAATCAGCGACTCAGTTTAAAATTTTCATAATTTCCACTTGAATTTAAATCGATTTCGTATTTGCAGGCCTTACAGTCTGTCGATTTGAATACGGCACGCGAAAAAGGCTCCGTACAGAAATTCTTCCAGCAGTGCCTGCAGAAATTGAAACCGCCCGATCGCCAGCTGCCACAAGTGCTCACCATGAAGGATTCGTTGGAGCGCGGCATCGGCGTTCACCACAGTGGCATCCTTCCTATACTCAAGGAAATTGTCGAAATGCTCTTCCAGTCGGGGCTGGTAAAATTACTCTTCGCCACCGAGACATTTGCCATGGGCGTGAATATGCCGGCACGTACTGTCATCTTCGATTCCCATCGCAAGTTCGACGGCCTTGAGATTCGAAACCTGAAGCCAGGCGAGTACATCCAAATGGCGGGGCGCGCCGGCCGACGTGGCCACGATGAGAACGGCACTGTAATGCTACTGTGCAAGGCGAATGTGCCGCCCGCTCAGGATTTGCGGTCCATGATACTGGGTAAGCCGGAAAAGTTACAATCACAGTTCATATTACGATACGCGGTGATATTGACATGCCTGCGCATCGAGAGCATCAAGGTCGAGGATATTATGCAGTTTAGCTTCAAGGAGTTCAACCAGAAACTGCAGCTACCGGTGCAGAAGAAGCAGCTAGAAGTGGCGCAAAACAAGTTCTCCCAAATGCCTGAACTGGGTGAGCATCTGCAGCCGTTGTGTCGATTTTATGAGTTGGCCAGCGAATACGTATTGAAACGGCAGCGTTTGATGGTAATATAAGACGGGTGGGCGAGTGAGGCAATGTAATGTAAATGTTTCTTATGCAGAAAGATATATTGGCACAGCCTAAAATCGTGAAGGAGCTGAAAGTGGGACGTGTACTGCTAGTGACACAAGGCAAACACTACAACAAACTAGGCATTTTGCTGTCTTCGAAATTGTCGCCGGGCAAGGAAACCGTCTACAAAGTCCTTGTTCTTGATCATCAATTTAAATCAGCTGAACAGAAGGTGAATACTTTTATAAGCTCAGTTTTTTTTCGCACTAAAGCCGCAGTTGCGTTCCGCAGGACACCTTCAATCGCGGCGAAATGTACTACAAAATAGTTGCGCTGACACCTCAAAACAAATATTTCCACCCGGAAGGCATTGGCGGCCACACCATACTCGAGGTGAAGGCCAGTGACATTGTCGAAGTCACCAAATCGACCATCAAAGTCGACGCAGATGTGATTATACGGAACTGGGAACAGCGACAGATTGAACGCTTCAAAGACTCCCCGCCAGGGGCCACCGTGGTGAAAGCGGTCAGCGAATTGCAGCAGCTGAACGAAAACTACAACGCCAACCCGGAGTCATTGAAACTTCTGAACATGTTCAAAGATATCAGTGTCAGCGGCGAAAACGAAGTCGATCAAATACGCTACACAGAGCGCCTGTGGCGGCAGCTGGCGGAGGTGGTTCCACACACAAATATCGCTGGCTTTGAACAGGAATTTGCGGTGGTATTTGAGCGCAAAGTGCTAGAATGCCGCATAGAGGAGCTGAAGTTCAAGAACTCCACCAAGAATCTTTCACTC
Source organism: Melieria crassipennis (assembly GCA_963668005.1). Lineage (NCBI taxonomy): Eukaryota > Metazoa > Arthropoda > Insecta > Diptera > Ulidiidae > Melieria > Melieria crassipennis. The sequence goes on from OY764961.1 coordinate 120,757,454, forward strand.
TATCCGGACTATTGCAACAAGCTGGGAGTGCTGCGTTCTTTAAAGTACATTGACGACTTGGATGAAGGTTAGCATTTGCTTGTGGCTATTTACGCTGCAACCTTTTACATAATTTTATATTATTATTATATATTATTATATTATATCACAGTGACACTAAAAGGTAAAGTGGCCTGCGAAATGGGACAGAACGAACTGCTCATAACCGAACTGATCCTCTGCAACATGTTCAACGATCTGGAGCCAGCGGAAATTGCGGCCTTGTTGTCAGGTTTAGTTTTTCAAGGCAAAACCCAAGGGGAGCCTGTAATACCGGAGAAACTGAAGAAGGTGCAAATGTGGAAATGAGTTTTGTAGAATAAAATTTAATTTGCTATTTTCTCTGCTGTCAGTGTGTCAAGGAATTTGAGGAAATCAACGACACAATTTTGGCTGAGGAGCTGCGCCATCAAGCGGTGGTAGAATCCGAGAACCGATTAAATTTCGGATTGCTAGAAGTGGTCTATGAGTGGGCGCGCAATAAGGTACAACTCGCGCAATCAATGCGAATGACTTTGCTTGATGATTTATTTGTATTTAGCCTTTTGCCGAAATTATGAAGCTGACTGAGGTGCAGGAGGGCATAATCGTGCGCTGCATACAGCAGCTTGATGAAACACTGCGCGACGTAAAAACTGCAGCAATACGCATTGGCAATCCAGCGCTGCAGAGCAAAATGGAGGAAGCATCCACTGCTATTAAACGAGATATTGTGTTCACTGCAAGCTTATACACAACGTTTTAATGCTAGCAATTAATGCGATCGTTTTTTTGCAACAAATAAAGGGAATTTTCATAACTAACGCGGTTAGCGTTGAGAAAGTAGTACCGGTTTTTTTTTAATACATACACCACGCTATTCTTGGACAATAACAATGACTGCTTGTTATGATACGACAAACACAATACAGGCTGTACAAGCAAGCAGTCACCGAAAATAATCAGCGCTCCGATTTCTCACTTTCGATTTTACATCTTTCAATTACTTCTCTTCTTCTTTAATCTGGTGTGGCGTTTGTTTACAAAATTATATTTATTTATAAAGTTTAATACACATTTTTTGTGTCATTCGTTATTGAAAATTTATGAGAAAAGAATTAAAGATATTTTGCGAAACAAATTTGGACAAATTATTGTAAAGTTACGTAGTACATACTGCGCTGATAGTTTATGGTTGGTAGAATTAAATTAGGGTATACGACAAAAAAGTATTGTATATGTTAAGTGTAAAAATGTGTTATAATCAAATTATTTTGTGGTTTATAGGATTCATCGCGTTTCTGGTTTGAATTTTGGCGGCACCAGCATGCCATGCATGCGTTTCTGCTTTTTCGACTTTTTCGATTTGCTTGTGCCCGACTGGAAGTCATGCCAGCTGTTGACGCGGCTCTGTCGCGACTCCTCAAAATTCTGTTGCCACTCTCGGTCCGTTTTGCGTTTCTCCTCCTCCTCGATTTCGGCCTCCCGTTTACGCTTGCGCTCCTCCTGATCGCGCTGATCCAGCTGCTGGCGGCGACGCTCCATATCCGCAAACAGCTTCATGACCATAACGTAGACGGCATGTTTGTACTTGGCAGGATCATCTTCTGGTATGCTCTCGAATCCTTTGTTCTCCTTGCGCAACTTTTTGCGCTTCTCCGAAATCTACGCAACGCAAACAACATTATTACATTTCCACAGAGAGCAACGTGAGACTGCGTCACATACCATGTGATCGGTGCGCTCCTTGGCTTCTTCGTAGACGTCCAAGCACTTTTTACGCGTTAACTCGTTCTCCAACGTTCGCCATGCGCGATTTATTATATCGAATGCTATTTGCGCACGCTCCTTGCTGTCTTGGTTCTTGTCCGGGTGCACCAATATGGACAATGTGCGGTACCGCTTTTTTATCTCTTCTACGGTCGCCTCAGGCTCTATCTGCAGCACCTCGAAAGGATTGAGATTGAAGTACGTTGAACCTGGACGAAGTAAACGATCAATTTGTTGAGAAGAAGTTAGAACAGAATCGCGTTTTTCAATTTCTTTAACCTGTGAAAATGTCCAAAGTGTGGTTAATTTTATTTTGTGTTTTTCGGCAAATAAATTCAAAGTTACAGTCGGCCAAGCCGACCATTAAATGTAGACTAACACGCATGCAAACCAAACAAAGAATACTACGAAAATGCTACACCCCTAGCCGCGCCACCGCCAACGATGAAGTCGACGCTGCTCGGAGGCTGTAGCCAACAACACCCACTTTCACTTGGCCAACAGCACTCGCCCAACGGGGCGAACTAAACTAAACAAGCTCAACATAAACCTTGCACGCTGGCGGAACTCACTGAACGGACAAATGACACCCACAAAATATCGCACAGGACCCGCACTTGGCCACAGCGGCCCCACTCACCTCTGTGTAAAAGGTATCAAAAGTCGAATCTTTCGACGTGGTTGGCCGATCCGCTGACGACGACATTTTCCTGCAAGTCTTAGCTAAATGAAAAACAAAATTCGTTGATAAATTTTTTAATTGTAAAAAAATGTAAATTTCTCACAATCAGCCACAATTTGTATTTACCTGCTTGCGCTTGCCCCAAGTCAAAGTGTCAAAATCAGAATAGTGTACAGTGTGCCCCCGATCGAAGGGTTGCCTACATTTATACAATGGGAGTAGATTTTTTTTATTCTTTTATTAGGTGGTTCGACCACGCTCTGTGAACTACAATTCCCGCTCTGCAGGACACAATTAAAAAATAAACTTTCCAAGCACATGCACGTTTGATTTTAACCTTGGCATCCATAATCCTTAACTGAGATTCACATTTATATGCACCGTTAATTTTTATGGTTAAATTTCTTTATTATGTGCACAGATATATATTCAATTTGTGTGTGTATGTGCGTGTGCGTGTGCAAAAGTAAATTATTTTAGATTATTAGATCAACAAATTGTGGCATTGTATGTCATTTATTTACATCATCATCTTGTCGTCAGTTATAGTTAGTTAAGGTCCAATTGCTCCACACTTAAAGTGGAAAAAATATAACGGAAATATGTATATAATAGAGAATTAATATAATATAAAAATATATATATTATTTAATTATTATTATATAAAATAATGCCGGTGCAATATAGCATTAAACAAATGAAATAAATTATACAGCTTCGCAGTAACCTGCAACACTGCGTTCTCATAGTAGAGTTGTTTCATAGCACTTCTGATTGCGGCAACACTGTTTGCTGTCAAATTTCATGTGCTTAATTTGTTTGTGGACCTTAGCGATTGTTTTCGACTAATGGCAAAAGTACTCAGATCATCGTTTGGGAAATTGCCCAAACTCACAGGTGCTGTGATAAAGCGTTGTCAACCAAAATTGAACTGCTACACAACAAGCGCTACGCAGAAGATGAATAACGCGCCGAAGCCTAAATTCAACACCGACACGGCCATTGTGTGGATGGACTTGGAAATGACAGGACTCAACGTGAGAACAGATAAAATCATCGAAGTGGCATGCCTGATCACAGACAAGAACCTCAACGTGTTAACCGAGGGCCTCGATGTTGCCATCAAACATCCCGAAGAAGTGTTTGCAAATATGAACGAGTGGTGCATGCGGCACCACTATGAATCGGGGCTGGTGCGAAAGTGTATGGAGTCGGATGTGACGCCGGAAATGGTGCAGTCATTACTTTTGGGATATCTACAAAGTAATGTGCCCCAGGGCAAGTGCCCACTCGCAGGAAATTCAGTGTACATGGACAGGTTGTTTCTGGGCGAACACATGCCCCTGGTAAATGACTATCTGCACTACCGCATCATTGATGTGTCCACGATTAAAGAGTTGTGTAGGCGTTGGAATCCGGATGTGTCGAAATCAGCTCCAAAGAAGAAACTGGTGCATCGCAGCTTAGATGATATACAGGAGAGCATTGAGGAGCTGAAGTACTATCGTGAGAATCTCTTTAGGATTAGTTAAGCAAAAACACTAGATTATTGTTAAATTATTGTAAAATATTGTGCAGTATATAATGTAAAACCTGAGTACAAATAAACAGCTACGTAGTCGGATTGTATATAAATACTGAAATTTCCTTTGGATTCATATTTTCATAGTCTATTTTATATATAGAATATACTATAAAATTATGAATATATTTTATTGTTTTATGTTTTATAATATATTTATATTATAAAGCTGAGCGCACAACTGCTCCCAGTTCAGTTGTCAAATCCAATCTTATTTTTTGGTATTGAAAAATTACACTGTTTGCTTGCAACACTTTGATAATTGTGGGGCCACCGTGTACGAATTACGTGCCTGAAACTGGAGTGCTGGCAACTCTGTCGCACTGTCAGATCGAGAAGGAAACGAACGAATTATTTTGCGATATTTACAAAAAGCAACCAAACAAATTTGTAAATCGTTGTTAACACAGGCGAAATTGTTGAAATGGAGCGCATGGACGTGGACATAGAGGTGTTGCCGAGGGCCAGCACATCGGCGGCAGCTTTGGCGGCTGGAGACGCAAAGTCTGGCGCCAGCTCCGGCATTATGGCCGGTCAGGGCACCGTGCCGTCGGTGAACATCTCGCTCCACCCGCTGGTGATAATGAACATTTCGGAGCACTGGACCCGCATTCGTGCACAAGCAGGCGAGGCGTCATGCCAGGTGTACGGAGCGCTAATTGGAAAGCAAAAGGGCCGAAACATTGAGGTGATGAACTCGTTCGAACTGAAGGTGGACACAATCGGCGAGGATGTTATTATAAATCGCGAGTACTATCAGAACAAAGAGCAACAGTATAAACAGGCAAGTGGCGATTGGCTGTCGAAGGTTTGTAACTTCATAGAGCTTATGTTGTAATATTTTCGCATAGGTGTTCAGCGATTTAGACTTTATCGGATGGTATACCACTGGCGAAATGCCCACCGAGCGCGACATAAAGATTCAGAAGCAAATCGCCGAGATTAACGAGTGTCCCATCATGCTTCAGCTTAACCCGCTGTCGCGCAGCGTTGACCAACTACCGTTGAAGCTGTACGAATCGGTGATCGATTTGGTGGGCGGCGAAGCCACTATGCTCTTTGTGCCGCTGGTCTATACGCTGGCCACAGAGGAAGCAGAACGCATTGGCGTCGATCACGTAGCGCGCATGTCCACCAATGAGACGGGCGAAAAGTCAGTGGTGGCGGAGCATCTAGTGGCGCAGGACAGTGCCATTAAAATGCTAAACAAACGCATTAAGATTGTGCTGCAGTACATCTGCGATGTGGAAGCCGGTAAATTGCCAGAGAACCAGGAAATACTGCGCGACGCCTACGCGCTGAGCCACCGGCTGCCGGTGATGCAGGGAGCTGCCTTTCAGGAAGAGCTATACACGCAATGCAACGATGTGGCGCTGATCAGCTATCTAGGCTCGTTAACCAAGGGCTGCAACGACATGAACCACTTTGTGAACAAATTCAATGTACTCTACGACCGCCAGGGCTCCGGCCGGCGTATGCGCGGTCTATATTACTAAAGAAAAAAACTAGCAAGAAGAAATAGAATGAGGAGCGCGTGATGTGTGAAACAATAAACGGTTTTTATTTTCAATCGAATGTGCCTATTCCCACTAAATCGAACACCGGGTTCCAAAATGAGTGGCTTCAAATGGGTAAAGCATCGAAGTAGGAAAACGGATGCAGTAGATTTCGCTTTTAATGGGAGGAAGCGAGAAATAAGCAGTTAAATATATAAAAGTGGTTAGATGTGCAGATTATAATCTTGAAAAAATTCATTGATTCGTCTCTAGTCATGCTCATAAATGAAAAAAAATCAAAGATCAGTTCCTTCAAATATGTACTATTAACAAATTCCGGAGAATTCGGTGAGGCGACATTCTCGTTCACAGCGCACTACAGCAGTCTACAAGGCCGAATCATCATTTCATACAAACACATTGCCTCCACTCGCCATTTCCTTAGAAAAACAACTATGAAAATTCCCCTTCCTCCATTTTTAGAAAAAAATATATATTCTTCATTCAATGAACTACGGTATAGAGAAATTTGAATAGCTTTAATGTTAAACAGTGCTTGTAACAAGATTTTTGGGCTTACATACATTAAATTTAAACAAATGCACAACAGTTTCATACTAATTACAAAAAAACTCGGTTAGGGGAATTACTATGTATTTATATGTATGTATTCATTACTGTGCTTTCCTTAAATTTAATTATAATTAAAGAGGACCTGCTTCTGATTGCCGTTTCTTGGCTGTGTTTGCTCTGCATTTGCTGGTGAACTCTTCTTATCGGGTTTCCACTGCTTATGTCGAACAAATTGTGGATTCTGTTGCGTCGCCCTGCCAACCTCCTGCAAGGCCCCAGCGGACGCAGACATCTGCTCTCCTGGGCGACGTTAACTCAGTGATTGTAGTCTTCCAGTTTCAAGGTTGCGTACTGCTGCAAGAACTCCACTTCCAGCGGGTGCATCTCCTTTGCCGGTATCACCAGCGAATGCAGCGGACCGCCGAGATCAATTTTGGTCATTTCGCGCAACGGACACACTACAATTTGCTGGTTCTCGTGTCCTACCCGCGCCAGGCCTATACACAGCGACTGCTCGTTAAGTATGGTGTTGCGCTCGAGGGCGTCCTTCTTTTCCACAATAGTCAGAACCTGGCGCGCCGCTTCGGCGACGGTCATAAAGCGCGGCGGCTGGTATTCCTTTCGTCGCCGCATCAGCGACTCGAGTGTCGGCTCCTTCACCTTAATGTCGAGCAGGCATAGCGTGTGCATATTGTGCAGGCGATTCAACTTGATCTTGTCGTAAAAGCTGTCCGGCTTCCATGTCTCGTCCCAGTACGGTATTGACACAGTTTCGCCAAACTTGTACAGTTGCAGGCCGCAGCAACCAATGGCGTTCATGATGGACGCGTTGTGCACGACCTTGTACGGGATTTTCTTCTCTTTGGCGCGCAGCACGAAGTCCGTGTGTGTGGTGGCGCCGAAGGGGTCGCCCACCACGAGCAATGCGACATCCTCCTCCCCGGCGCCGGCCAGTATCTCGTCGGCGCCCTGCTCGACAAGGTCACGGTCGGCCAGCAACAGCGGCCGTCCGTAGAACGCCTCCTGCAAAACGGCACAACCGAAAAACTCATACTCAACAAAAATCCAAAAATCAATAATTTCAACAGCGCTCCACTCACCAACTCCTCCTGGGGGCAGCCCAGTATGGACGTATACATTTCCAGGTACACACGACTGCAGCGCTTTACAATTTCAAGGCCTTTCACTGTAATGTCCGAAGGGTCGCCGAGCCCCAGCCCGATCAAGTAGAACATTCTGCTGCTACCAACACCACCACGGCTACCTGCTGCTGCTACGACTACGACTGCTCGAACTGCCACACTCCGCGCACCGCACACACCCCGAGCACTTTTCCCGCGCGAACAATCCAACGAACCGATTCAGTTTCTGCGCCTCAGCAAGTTTTCGTTCTCGTCTACAACCTTGCAAATGCAAACGCTCTTGGAGCTACTGTGGCTGTACAAGCTACGGACACACGTGCTGAGCTGCGAAAAAACCCCAAAACATTTCTGCTCCACTTGATGAAGCAAAAAATGTTCCCCGTCTGTCAGAATTGCATCCACCAGCCAGTGTTCCTACAACCGAAAAGCGTAGCAAATAGGGCGAAAACAGCGCATACCAAGTGCCACTAATGGTGGCTTTGAGTGCAGCATCGCGAAATAGAAGCGTGAAAATAATTAATGCAATTTGAAGGACGTTTATCTTAGATAAAATACTAACTGTAATGCCTGTTAACTAGCTAAATGGTACACGATAATACTCTCAAAGCAACATTGCTGACCTGCGATATTTACAACACTGTGTGCAAACTTTCAAAGCTCTTTGTCACCCAAGGCGAATTAATACAGGTGACCTCGATGAACCAGCTGATTTGCTTTTTTTAATGTCGGAAGAGATTTAGATTGTCAAAATGGTTGTTTTTGGTTGGTTGGTTGCCGATGGCTTGATTTTGATTGGCTGATTATGAATCAAGTTGCACAAATGCAACAACAAAATACATGAGAGAATTTTGTTGTTGCCCCTACGCAGCCACCGTTATTAATTCGCCTTGATTGTTGGTAAAACAGCATAATTCACCAGAGCTGCCAACATCCTTATAAGTAACGTTCAATTACTTCATAAATGAAAACGAAAACAACTAATTCGCTAACTAAATATTTCTGTGCAAATCGCGTGGGATGGGAGCCGCTGGCGCTCATGATGAGTTCAGATCCTAAAGAATGTTTGATGTCAATGCCATCAACTTTCTTGCCGACATACTAGATCTGTAAAAATTTGCAAGTAACTCAAATAAGGAGACTAAGCAAGCTTATGCTCTCACAAATGGAAACTATCAAACAAGTAAACAAATATGAATTTGTAAGAATTTGCAAGCTTAACTCTTGTTTACACTAATGTGTCTTGTCACATTCTTAGCGCACAAGGAAAAGGGTTTCAACAAGAGGGTTAAAAAAACAGATTATTTAAAAGATTCAATTGAGGTTTCAAAGTATACGGAAACTAACGAGTATTCAGACAAGCAAAATTTTGCAGCAGATAAAGCTGAGCAGGACTGTCGAACGAACAATTTCTATACTGGTTCAATTTATCTCCAAATGTTTGCAAACATTAATTGTCTAATATCCTTAAGGACACCGACCTCCTTCGCCGCATCTAAACCAGCCTTCATTCACCAGCCAGCCGAAAGCCTCCGTTGCTAGCGCTGCTCAATTTTTGTTAGTTTATATAATAATTGTTATTTTTATATAAGCTTTTATAAAATAAAATAAAAAATAAAAAAATTGTCTAATTGTCAATCTTATGGCGTCCAATCAAATGTTTTTCGCATTCATTCCTTCATTTCTCTAATAAAAACTTGCGAGTTCTCGCAAATTGAACTGTCACTTTACGCTCTCAGTTTCTCTTCCCTTGCAAGAAAAAAATGTGTACAAATTACACAGAGCAAGAAAATCGACATTTTTTTTTCTAAAATCAAACTATACTTTTCTAAAGGATTTTTGGACGCTGATCACAACTGCGTACTTAGTTTTTTGATTGTTTGAGCGGCTTAGGAAATATTGATGGTTTTCCTTGTAGGGCGTTTTACATGTTTTTTGACCATTATACGCATGCAGCTCCTACAAACCTCAAGTCTTAAATGCCATTTTGTTAACATAGATTAACAATGCTCTAACTATGTATTCAAAATTTAAAACATTAAAATCGGTTCAAATTTGCAAGAGTTATTCATTTGCAAAGTCAAATTTTCAGTTACTTTGCAAGACGTTTTTATTTGCATATAGAGGCCCAAAAATTGGCGGGGTTACAATGAACAAAAAAGCGGTTTGCGTACCCACTCGACTACTTAAGCACTCCTCCGGTGTAGACACGGTTATCCACAAACACACTTCCGGTGACGTAATGTAAAATCTACCTTGAAATCAAATCAACTCAAATACAATGCGCGGAAATGTGAAGTATGCATTTTGTAATAGTTACATCGAATGATCAATAAGTAAATGCTGCACCGGCAATGTGCGATGGCATTCGCTTGAAATGCCTGTAAGCTATTAAAAAGAAGTGGTTTGGTTGATGTTGTGGCTGCTTGGCAAAATTTCTCGCCTCTAACTGAGAAAGTAAGAGTGCAATTGGCGCTGGATCGAAGCGCGCACACTTTCCGCAGTCGCTCGCGGCCCACAGCGTTTTTTGCAATCTCGAATAACAGTGAGCGACGTTTAGGAAGCACAACTACAAAAATTACACCTGTCAAGTTTTCGCATTACCCGAACAGCAGCAACACTTGGCCGGCAGTGATTTAACGCTTGTCAACGGTCCCATCTGCGCCGTCTGACTGTTGCTGTTGAAACTGTTGAAGTTGAAACCGACGAAAAGTAGGTAACGGTCATGGGGGCCCGTATTGGGCGCACTCACTTGTGCCACTACCATGGTTTATTTAAGTCTGGGTCTGCGCGGCGGGTCCGCTGCCGCCGTCGTCGACAGCACGCGGCGGTTGCAGCTCTTGCTCTATTTACACTTTTTGTTGGTTGTCTGCGCCTTTGTTTGATTTGCTATTGCGATTGCTTTCTTAAATTTTTACACAATTGGGCGCACTTGTGTGTGTTTTTTCTTGGCGCTGTGTTTAGGCCAAGTCAGTCGTATTTGGCTACGGCGCAGCAGTCAACGTTATTCGGTGCAAGCGAGCACAGTAGTGAGCGTGCACGAGCAGCCAACGCTCTGACTTCCGTTCCGTTGAATTTAAATGTTATTTCGAAAAATGCAGCGGCACGCAAGTGCGGCGCTCAAATTGCTTGCAGTTTGCATAATTTTGCGACGCGCATGCTTGGCGCAGCGGCATACGTCTTTGCGAAGCGCCAGCACCAGTGCCAGCTCGTCCACAACTCAGACCGTACTAAACGATATAAGGAATGCCTTCAAAGTGATTACGAACAATACCAGCCTGCTGAATCGCCTAATCCCGGTCATGTATCAGCCCGCAATGCAAAAAGCGAATCCTGTATTTCTCTTCAAAATCCCCACCGAATTGAGTTCGACGGACGCGCCGTCGAAGTCAGCTGGCAACATGGAGGACACGGCATCGGGCTACTGGATGTGGTCAATGCAACGCAGCGACTTTACCGAGCCCACCTTCCCCAACCTAACCGTGCAGCACATGCGCGCGCAGCTGAAGATACTTCGGCGCCAGCACAACATGACCAAACCTGGTATGCCCGACTTCAACGTGAGAGAGCAGCAGACTACGGAAACGGACGGTAAGGAGGAGCCTGGCCAGCACGATGACTGGAGTCTGCTCGGCTTGGACGGTTGGTCGGGTGCCATTTCGCCACCGGCCGACACCTTCGACTTCACCCACAAGCCGTCAGTAGATAGCACGTATCCTATTGCCGATATTTTGATGGATTTCGGTAAAACGGTCGACCCGCCGTCACAGGGTGCAGATGCAAGCGCCGAGTCGAACGGTGGCGCAGTAGGCGTGACTAAAGTGCTGCAGAATGTAAAGGCGAACGATGCAGATATTTATTTAGCGCGTGTTAATGATCCGTTTGGCTATTCTGTAAAATGGGAGCTGAGGTAGGGAAACAAATGTTTATGTTTAGTTTTATAAGTATTGAGGAAAGCTGAAAGCTTGCAAGTGGCTACAAAAAACATTAGGTTTTGGATTTCATTCCAAAGATACAAACAAGTGTTTTTTGTACTCAATCGATTAGGAACATAATTTAATTGCCACAATTGTTTCACCAAGTTTCATTCACTGTTTAAATTCTCTTCTTTACAGAAACACCAGCAGCCCCTCCGGTAGCGATGACCGCACCAAACGCGACGTTGTTAAGCTGTATTCGATGATCCAGTGCTCCACTGGCTGCAATCCGCTCACCTACAAGGGTTACGGCTGCTTTTGCGGATTTCTCGGCGCCGGTCTACCCGTGGATGACATTGACCGTTGCTGCAAGCTACATGATAAGTGCTACGAGCACAGCAACTGCATCTCGTATCTGGAGTACTTTGTGCCCTATGTTTGGAAGTGCTATCGCGGCAAGCCGGTATGTGCCATCGATCACGGCGAATGGGGTGGACCAGACTCGTGCGCGGCGCGTTTGTGTTACTGCGATTTACGGCTGTCGCGTTGTTTGAGGCAATTTGTCTGCCCGCGCCGCCGCGCAGTGTGCACTTCGTCGACTGCGCGGCGCCTACAAAATTTGCTGCTAACATTTTAAGAACTGAATACCCCAAATTACTCATAGAAATACGCCTTAACCGTAGATCGAGCTTCAAAAAAATTAAGGAATCCTATCCTATGTATACAAAGGAGAGAATTATAAACTTTTCAATTTTGTCAAGACCTCTTTCTTAAAAAAGTGTGAACGATGGTTTTAAACAAGCACAATCCCAACACAACAAAGTCACAAAGAATGGTTAAATTAATTATATCCTGAAAACAGTTATAATAAAAGAAAAAACCAAATGTATAATTTTTGATACAAAGCTCGATCTACGGTTAAATGAAATAAACAAAGTGCATAAGCTTTTTTTTAGCTGTGTAATGAGTTTATTTTCCTTTTGCCTTATTGTGCCCACTCGCCTTACGAGATGCGCTGACTCTTCCTGGAGCCGCTGCGAACCTTGACACCACTACTGCTGCTGGATGTCTTACCTTCCTCCTTGGTATCCTTTTGCTCTGTTTTGTTTGCATTTTCGTTAGTATGCGAATTGACCACGAATTCCCGTATGCTAAGACATTCTTGCATAAAGGCGAGTGCCGCTCTGTGGTTGACCGAGTGCTCCTTAAAGAGCATCAGCCCATTCTCGCACATCAGCATGATGTCACGCTGCAACTCATTGGCAGTGCGTATGCTACCCGATTCAATACTACGCTTGACCGCCTGAAAGTCAATGGGCCGCAGACACACATCTTCGTACTTAGGCGTATTATCCTCTTGGAATGCGCGCTGTAGCGCCGCAGCGTTTTTGCTGTGTTGCAGCGTATGGTAGATGCTCAGCAACGATTTCTTCGACACCTTCATTTCGACCTCGTCACGATCGCGATCACTGGAGGCGGGCGAATTCGGCACACTGTCGGCCACCGGAGTAGAAGAGTAACGCCGTCGCAATCGCTGATTGCCGGCGTGATCATTGGCGGCGGTGTTGGCAATGGATGTCTCGGTGTCAATCATGGGACTCTCGGAACGATCGCGGTCGCGTAGCTTGCGTATCATGGTAGGCCTGGCGAGTGTGAACGCTGGCGTTGTTGAAGCGTTCGAATCTTCATCGGTTTTCGGTTCAGCACGAGTGTGGTCGTGTAGACTTTTGCGAGCGTGTGGTGCGAAATGCTTTCCCGATGGTCCGGAAAGCTTGTCGTCCTTACGTGTGACGCTGCTAGCATCGGTGGCGGACGAGTCATCTTCATCGGTATCACCAATTGAGATGGTCGGCGGCGGCGGTGCCAATGTGTCAGTTGCAGTGCAACTGGTTGCTTCCATGCTTTCGACTGCCGCCGAGTCGATGACATGATCATTGCATTGAGGAGTTTTTGTAGTGGCTGCAGAGTAAAATAATAGAAGTAAAAAAAGTATAGCACGTTTCATGTAAGACAATTACCTGGCTCATTTTCAGCAGTTTGATCCGATTTATCAACACATTCTGGCTGTTCCTGTTTACTGCTCTCTGCCTCGCTGGTTTCTTTTGACTTTTGCGTCTGTTTGTCACTATTAGATTCGTCGTCGTCGGTGGGTATGACAATAACGTCAGAACCCTCACTTGCTGCTGGTGACTTCTCCGCAGTGTCCCCGTTTTTTGCTTCGTTCGCTCTTTCTACCTCAGTCCCGCCCTCTAACAAACACGGCGGACGACTCTCTTCCCCGCTTCCATCTGCTGCCGCAGTAGACGCTGTCATCACTTCACTTTTCGCGCCAACTTCATCGTTGTCGTTTTTTATTGCAGACTCCACCTTCTCTTTTAAAAACTCCTTCTCCTGTGCGGCCTTCTGCTCTAATGAAGCTACTGCAGCCAGTGGAATGTTATCGTTAGAGTCGTCACTTGAAATAGTCTCAATTTTGACGGGATCCTTCTTGATTTCTGACTCTGCTAAGCCTCCTTCTGCTGCCTCTGTGTTTGCTTCCGCTTTTGCAACGTCCGTTTCTTTCAGATCCTTACTCTCTCCTTCCGTCTTCCTGTCGTTTTTTGTATCGGCACGAGCGAGTGCCGCTTCGACCTCTGCAGCTTCCAGCGTCACGGCTTGCACTTTATTCTCCAGTTCCATGTCATCCGCCGTATCGTGTGGCGGATCTTCATCCACGCCTTTAAGGAAATCCACCTCCTCATCGTCTATCACTGCCGCCACATCAATGTCTAGCTCATCAATGTTCCCAATGTTTTTGAAAACTTCCAGCAACTGCTGTTCCTCATTAGCGTCCGACTCATCAAAATCAATCGCCGTCAAGTCTACATTTGCATTAGATGCATGTGTTGTCACGTCCTCCTCCAATTCCATGGGAACTTCTTCGTTATTGGAATCTTGTATAGGCGGCACTTCACTCTTATCAGGCACCTGCGTCAACTCACCAACTTTTTCGTCCACGTTGGCGACAGTAGCATTACTTCCGGGCACCTTTGTCTTCTCCAGCAACATCGAAAGTGTGGGTGCTGCTTGCGAAGGACTCAACAAATTCTGTGCATTTGGCCCGGTTGCAGGCGTCGTATCCATTGGTGGCCCGCTTATAGGCCGTGTAAGTATCTGTGCTGCCTCGTTTGGCGAAACAGTGCTTCGCACTATCAGCGCCGGCTGGTTGGCATTCGGAATAGAGCCGCCGGTCAGCAAAGTGGTTATTGTAGGTGCGGCTGTGCGCACCAAGTTGGCGCCAGCGGGTGTGCCAGTTGTGCCGCCACTGGCCGTCGGTGATTTTAGCAATGAAGACAGTAATGGCGAAGTGCCCGTTGGTGCCGGTGGTTGTTGTTGTTGTTGCGGTTGTTGTTGCTGAACGTTGGTGGCAGTTGGTTTAGGTGTGCCAACGATTTCCTCCACGTCCATGTCAACCGCAGTGGTGTCGGCAGTCGGTTTCTGTGTAGCCGTAGCCGGGCCCAGCGTACGCCAGTTGCGTTGAATTTCCTGACGCTGTTGCTCGCGTTCGCGCATCTGGTTCTCCAGCTTCATCTCTTCAATTCGTTGTCGCTCTTGCTGCTTTTCAATATCGCGCCACATCTCCAGTAGCTGCTCTTCTGCCAGCTGGCCCGATTGCATTGCCTTTAGCTCATTGTAGATCTTTGTATACTCCTCCTGCTCCTTGCGTATCTCGAGCTTCAGTTCGTTTATGCGTTCCTCGGTGAGCCGGCGCAGTATCAAATCAGTAGGTGTCTCCACAACAGAGGGCGAGCCTACGCCACTCTCACTGGTGCGCTTCTTTCGCTTCAGCGTCTCTACATTTTCTAGCAAGTGGCTGTACTGCAAGGCGCAATTTTTCTGTGAGAACCAGTCAGCCGGCCGAGCGACAGCGCCGTTGCCGCATACCAACTTCAAAGTTCGGCTTACTGACGGCGACCAGTTCTGGTCGCTGCTGCAAGAGACGGCCGATGCCAAGCAAAGCTGCTCGCGTGTTGTCCATTTGTCCAGCGTTGACCGGCTCATCTGCAGGCGCTCTTGCACAGAAGAGGCCATTTGCGGAATTTGCCAAACGGCGAATACACGAAATTTATTGAAAAAGAAATTTTCAGCACAACAAAGCCCGGTAAAGTAAAATTCGGAAATAATGCTTCTTCTTCATACACGCGACATTCACTATTAACCATAAAATTTACGATATAAAAAAAGGATGTAAAATGTGGTAATTAAATGAAGGATAATCATCAAAGAGTTCCAATCGACTTTGAATTTTAACAAAAAATTCATTCCAGTTTGATACAATTTCCGATCCTTAATTAATTTACTGTTTAATCATGATAGCTAAGATTTTAACAACATCAACGAATATTTACGAGTAATGCATTATAAATAATGAAATTCATTGGAAGGATAATTTACGATAAAGGTTGAGGCCACAAGACAAATTGAATTCGCCAGAGCGCAAATAAGTTCGAAAGATTAATTTAAATCAATCTGCGAATTCTGCGAAAGTGTTTGTATGGGTATTTAATTAATACGTAAGTTCTAAGACGTTCAATCCCAAAGAATTTTGGATGCCCCGATGTTTTTGGGATTTCGTTTCGTATAACTGTTTCAGCAGGAAATTATAAAAGCTAGTAAGAGTTTATATATAAACACATTGTTTTTCTGTTAAGCTTTCTGTGAAATAAATCAGTATTTTATATAAAATCGGTTTTAATTTTAACAAAAGTTGTATAAAATAAAAATATTGCGAACTAAAATAAAACCATTAAATAGATTTTCATGTTCCGAATTCCTCATTTTCTGAATTTTAATGAAAAATAATAGCCAAAACAAAATTGGAGGCTGGAAGAGGGGTAAATGACGTCGCATCGAGTTCTAGGTTCACGAAAGTGCTAGGAAATTGCTCAGAAGCTGGTGTTATTCTCAGTTGATTTAATATGGCACCAACATGCAATAATTGCATTGCATAATTATTGCATAATTAATTAAAAACAATGCAATAATAAATAAAAAAAAAACGGCAGCCGCCGTGGCTCAGTTGGTTAGTGCGTTGGACCGTGAGTCGAAGGCAGCAACCTCAGGTTCAAATACTGCCTGTAATAACACCTAAAAAAAAAATAACGGGAAAACTCGTTTTCTCTTTCGGTGGCTGTCCTCTCAGCTGGAAATGGCAAACCTCTGAGAGTAAAAATTGCTTATGAAAAAGCTCCCAACCTGCCGTTCGGAACCGGCATAAAACTGTAGGTCCCTCCAACCCGTGTACAAATTCACACGCACAACACGGGTAGTTGCGGGAAGCTAGGCCTTAGTCTCGCGTAAGCGGGCTGTCGTGCCAGTCAATTATTAAAATTAAAAATTAACATGCAATAATTTATTTTTTAAAATATTTTTTCCAAATCAGTCAACGATTAAAGAATCAATTTGCCGAATTTCCTAGCATTTAACCTTCACTTTGTGCAAGGGGTATAGAATTTCCTACTGTGACCATTGATGTAGGTGTTTATTTTTTTTTTTTTACCAATAAAATTTGTAATTATAAAATAATTATTTCCCAAAATATAATGGTATCAGTGAGGAATTCAAATCACCATACACGGTTTACGCTGTTAAGTATAGAGTGAAGGTTAAAATCCCAGGATTCCGAAGATCAGCCCCGGGATTTCGGGACTTGGGATTCCTTTGATTCGGAATGCCTTAGTAAGTTCTAAATGTAGAAATTGTTAGTAGCAGTTCAAGAGCTAAGGTAATTTTATTTTCGAAATTGCCAAAGTTGAATACTTCATTTGTTATTTGTCTGATGCCTGAATTGAAGAAAAGTGCTTTATTTTTAGCTTCCAATGAATAATTATGTAAATATTAAAAAGACAATGTTAAAAATATAAGAAACTGTCCAACGGAAAATCACACATTCGTGACTTTTTCCGAAGACTAACAATTTCTCTGACAACAAACTGTTGAAAGTCCAATCCGACAATAAAATGCAACTAGCTGTTGACAAGTTTTAGTATGTTGGAGCTGAAACAACAATCGCCTTTCATGACAAGTGCACAACACACACACACACACGCACAGCTTGTTGTTTTAATGGGCGACAACGCCACCGGGTATGCGACGGCCCGACGGTATGCAAGTGCAGAAAATCAAAACAAAACGTCAAGTAGGGCACACATACTACAAATACAAACACTTCAGGGCATGCCAACCGCATAAACATTTTCCATATGTTGCAGGCGGCAGGCCAGTGACGAATAGATACAACATAAGCAGATAAACAAGTGTTCTACCTTTTCGCTGGCACTAGGAAGAACTGCCAGACGACGGCAAAATACGCCTAATAGACAATTAGTCAAAGAAAGAAATTGCGAAGATGGCCATTACGATGCCAGCAGCTCGCACGGAAGCGACGGCTTGCGATCTTTATAGATACCATCGAAGGAAGTGCAACACAGTGAGTGTTCAATGGGCCCAGCAATTGAAAGACAAATTGTTGTCTGAGCTTCTTTGCTGTTCTCCGTTGCACTTTCTTCCGTCACTCGATTTTCAGCGCGCCGCACTTGAAGTTTGTTTACTTTAGCACAGTATTCACTTCCTTCCGATCGCCCCACTCATGTATGCGGTCCACTGTTCCGTTCTCTTAACAGCTCATAAATTACGCTTGTGAGCAACACGCTGACACGCGGCGACCACACGACTTGCGTCGACGCGCGCGCTCAGACGCAGCTAAGTAGAAAACCACATTGCTTAACCCACTAGACGAATTTTTTCTCAGTGTGCACTGGCCGCACAATGAGCCAATCAACACTTTGCGCTGCGTGGCCAACAGCCAATGGGAAGAGATCGTGCACAGCGGCCATGGCCAGAGGCAAGCAAAGCAAGATCCCAAGTACCGGACGTCATTGCGCTGCCAACGCAGGATTAGTACTGAATCAAGTGTCGTGGCGGTAGTTGCGATATAGAAGGAAACAGGCGAAATATGCATTCGAATTCGACATGCAGTTGCGCGCAGCCGGAGCTACAATCGATCAATCACAGTTCCTGCGGCTACGCCTACGGCTACGGTATCAGTGCCAGGTCGATACGCCTAAATTGTAATAACAACAATAACGTCAAGGAGCTGTGCAGTTCCAATGAAGGCTACATGCGCATGACGTCAGCTCCAGACATGACGAATTCTGCCAAATACAGTGCGCGCGATGCTGGCGAAAATTGTGCGCTGAACTTGTACCAAAATTGTGAGTATTCTATATATTCCGCGAATGCTGTGGGCGACTGGAGCTTCTCTACAAACTACTTGGGCTGCCATGATACGAATAGAATCGGCGACTGCGGAATATCGACAGAGGACAGAGCTGATTTTGAAACGAATCACGACGTCAAAATGTCAGGTGAGTTACGATTTATCAAAAACGATGGTGAAAACTATGCTCAAGAACTGGTATCGTAATTGTATCGCTTAAAAGATAAATCGAAAAATAAAAATACTTGAAGAACTCATACCTCACTCGCCTAAACCAAAGAGACAACAAATATTTTGAAAGTCCATACAGATCGTTTTTAACTAAATTCGACGCAAATTAGGAAAAACAACTGTTTGGCCGTCGGAAAAGCGGTTTCGTCTCAGAAGTTTGTCTTGGCCTGCTGGGTGGGCCAATGGCGGAACAAAAATTGTTTTTCAAAGTTAAATAAAATAATTTCTAAATTCGGATTTAAATTCAATGAATGACACCCAAATAAAATAGCTATTCCTTATTGAAGTTGGTTACAGCTGGACATAAAGTACATTAAATTCAAAATTTTCGTAAAATAATTTGTGTTGAAACATTGTTGAAACCATAAAGTTGCTTCCAAGTATTTGTTTTAAATTATGGAGAAGTAAATTGATTCGATATGTGTGAAAGATAAGCAACAACAATAATTACGAAAGAGATAAACGGTAGCCAAGTACTGAAAAGAATTTGTTTCTCGTTGCGGCAAGAAATTAAATCGTATTTACAAAATTCAAACACTCGGATCAGGGGCGGATTCAGAAAAGTATTTCGGGGGGTTTCAAAAAGTAATTCTGTAATATTCATAAAATGCCAAAAATGCTTTTGAATCTGTATGCAGTTTAAAAGTCGATCCTAATATTTCGGGGGGGGTTCAACCCCAAACCCCTGAATCGGCCACTGACTGGGATATAAGAAAATCGAATATGAAAACCAAAGTGCTTGAACATCCTTGCAATGCTTTATATTGAACACTTTTCGCGATGGAACAATTGTCGTTTTATAGCAACAATATTAAAGCTGGTGACAGCGTTGTGGCAAATGAAGGTTAGGTGAAATACGTGGGCAGTCCGATAAGTACTTAGCCCCACCGCCCGATGGTGCCACTATCGTAAGAGAAATTTACTATCGTGTAGTACATCCTCGTAGACGGCTACTGTCAAAATATCAGCCATATTGGATTTGTAATTTGGTTTGACCGCGTGCGGTCGCATTAGGCTACGAACAGCTGCCCCATCCACCGTATTCTCCAGATTTGGCCCCGTGTGACTTCTTTTTGTTTCCAAACTTGAAAAAGTCACTCGCCGGGCAGAAATTTGAGTCGAATGAGGAGGTTATCGCCGCCACGGAGGCCTCCAGAAAACGTATTTTTCAGACGGGTTAAAGAAGTTGGAGCATCGCTGGGTCAAGTGTATCGAGTTGAAAGGAGACTACGTTGAGAAATAAATCGCCACTTTTCCAAAATTTTCGTTTTTCTTTTGTAGGCTAAGTACTTATCGGACCACCCACGTATATATTGTCCATGTGTAAGGCTGTTACAGCCCGAATTAGGGCAAATATTCCTTAAGTGTAATTCTTGCAAGCACCAATCCTGGTCAACCAGCGTTATGGTTAGATTTTGTAACGGTTAAAGTTTACCTGCGGCGCTCTATCATAACTAGGATATTACTAATTGTAGATATGAAGAATATTTTTTTTAAATACATAATCGATATTATAAATTATTTTATACGGGTACCAATCATTTAACTGAAATTTGAATGAAATAACCAATATTTAGTTTAACTCCATGTTCCTTTCGATAAAGTTATGGCCGCGCCTCTAATTAAATCAATTTAAAAATATTACATGGTGTTTTTATTCATTAACCAAATCAAAATTATTTTCGATTTAGAAGCACGGCTGGCCGAAGTGTCACTTAAATTCACGTCACCCAATGCAGCATCGAACCGTAAGGAGCGCACTGCTTTCACTAAAGACCAAATTAAGGAGTTGGAAGCAGAATTCCGGCACGCCAACTACTTGACCCGATTGCGACGGTACGAAATTGCAGTGGCACTTGAACTAACAGAGAGACAGGTACACATCCCATATTGTGACAATATCATAAGCACTTTTTATATCACATTTACATATTAGGTAAAAGTGTGGTTCCAGAATCGTCGCATGAAATGGAAACGACTCAGACTGGAAGCGGAAAACCTTAAAACCAACAACACCTTCGAGCCAGCTGAAACCAAACAGAACGACCAATAAATTTTACAATAGTTTTTACATATTATTTATTATCGCTTGATATAAGTAGACTTTACGTTATCCTCAAACAAAAAGAAAATAAAACAACTACACGCTACAGCCTATTTTCGAAGTTTGCCCTTTTTTGTGACTTTAGGCACTCGAACGGGCTTAGCTTTAGATTTATCGTTGAGCATCTTTACCATTTCCTTGGCGGCGGCTACTTGTACCGAACTTTTTGTTTTCTTTACGACGGCTGGTTTCTTAGCTTTTTGTATGGCGCCCGTATGCGGTTTGCGCTTGATAAGTTGCTCAAAACGATCCACCTTCGTTGATTTTACTGATTTTCCAAAAGACGCTTTGCTCGGTTGTGACACTTTTGGCTTCTTCGCCTGCTTCAGGCCAGCATCATCGTCAGAGTCTTTTGAAAAGCCATATGTCTCCTCATCTGAACTAGCTCCATCATCGCTACCGTCATCGGATTCGTCGTCGCTGTCTAGCTCCTCTTCTTCAGCACTTGCGTCGTCGCTCCCCGACATGGCAATGTAGTCTTCGTCCTCGGAATCATCGTTGATGGTATTGCCCAAAAGATCCTCCAGCTGTAGTTGCTGCTTGGATTTATTTTTCGTTATTGCAGTTTCTGTTCGCGTTTTGTGCTTGCTCAACTCCAGTTTCTTCTTGCTGCCACTACTGGGCGCAGTTTCATCAGCGATTGCTTGTTTCTTTAAGTTTTCGGGTAATATGGCTAGTTGGGTAAAGTCGATGCCCAGGTGTGCATACTTTTGATTGAGTTTCTTGATCTTCTCCAAACTCTTCTTTGAGCGCTTTTGGTAGTTTTCATCGGACCAGTCGTTGTGTCTCTTCACCTTGCGTTGAATTGCGGCCGTTTTGCTTGAGATGAAGATCTCCTTACCAGCCTACAACAAAAACAACACAGTATAATTAGAGGAGAAGGGAAGTCGACTTCTCTAGTTATTTTATGGACAAACCTTATTCTTGACATGGCGTACACTAGTTTTAAAGTAATTGAAGCGCTGTTTCTCCGGTGGGATATATGCCGCCTTCACCACTTTCTTGAACATCAAGTAATTGTCCATAGTCTCGGCTGCCACCTGCGCTACTTCGGGGTACTCGAACTCAACGAATGCATAGCCCTTGCTGCCGCCGGTGCGTTTGGAACGGCACAGACGCAAACGAGTGACATTTCCGAATTGCTTGAAGTAACCCTTCAGTTGCTCCTCAAAGAAGCCATGCGGTAGGTGTTTAATGAATACTACGCCGCGTTTGTTGTTTGCCTTTAGTTGCTGCCGCTTGATCTTTTTCTCTAACTACAAGACACGTGAAATTAGGGAATTAATTTTATAACAGTTGTAGGAACAGTTACGTGTTGATCAACGCTTACCTGACCAGACACAACGGTTCTTTCCTCCGTACTCTCCGCAGGCACTGCCTGAGCAGGTCGAATGGAAGTGGGTTTCACTTTGCGTACTGGAGGCATTCCTGTGGTCAACGACTAAGTGGCGGTCGAAGCAAATTGGGAAAACAACGATAATTAAAAAAATACAACAATTTGCACAACACACGTGCAAAGACTGCCCCACAGCAATGTTTGACAATTGGCACGTTGGTAGTGTTGCCAGATGATTTGTGGGGAATTGAAAATTGCCCATTGCCAATGGACACAAGGTTGAAGTTGCCAATGGATAAACCGAGACAAAATATTTATTAAACCACCAAAGCTGGATAAATTTAGCTGTCGAACGATTCACATATTTATTGTTAATATTTTCCGAATATTTGTTTAAAGTTGTAATTTCGGCCACTATATTCTTAAGCAAGTGCAATTTTTTCCAAAACGGGCTTCTTTATTCAGACTCGTGCAATTTGTACAAGAATACCGATCTAAATGTTTAAAATGTGTAAAATCAATTGGAAATTTTATAAATGTTAATGAGCTTGTGATGAGTTGGAACTTATTTTTTGTCCTTTGTTTGGATACCGAGTGCTGCACGGTCCGCTTCTCGTATAACGCCGTAGGGCAAATAGCGCAGCACGTCCACTGGTACACTTTTTAGAATACGTAAGCGTTCGTCCTCCACCAGTTCTTGCCTGCAATTGAAATGACATTTTATATTTCTGTGGATATAACATGCGAAATGGCGTACTTTTTCCGCTCCTCGTTTAACTGGAGCTCGTGCCGTTGCAGCTCTTCTGCTGCCGTCAGAGCCCGCAGCTGCCGTTTGTCCGCGATCATCTGTATGATAACCTTGCCGTGCTCCCTTAACTTTTCACGCTTTTTCTCCTCTTTTTCTTTTATTTCCTGTTGATCTTCATCTTGTTGACGCTGCTGCTGCGCACGGTAGACTTCGATCTCCTTGCGCTTACGTTGTTCCTTTTTAGATTGTACTTCCATATGATGGCGTTCGAGTTCCATTTTCATCTGTGTGCGATTTGTGAGCTGTTTCTGCAGATTTTGCTTGTAACGCTCATCTTCATTGGTATTGCGTTCTTCCACCAGCAGATCAAGCAACAGGTTTTCGCGGCGAAGTTTGGCTTTCTATTGAAAAGTTAAATTTAGTAATGTGATATACTACCTATTCTTACCTCGAGCTGTAATTGTTACCTCAATTTCGAACAGCTGCTGACCAATTTTCTCACTCTGCGCCGCCTTTTGATTTTGCAATCGTTGTTTCTCTTCCTTGGCCTCACGTTGTTCTCTGTCACGCTTTTCCATCATCTGTATGAAGCGTTCATACTCGTCCATCGACTCTACCAACTGCTTTCTTTTGAATTCCTCCTGCGCACGCTTGAATTCATCCATTTCACTTTTAGCGGTTGCTTTGCGTTTTTCCAACTCTAAACGTTCCTGCTCTTGTTCCTTCTTGATACGCTGTAGTATCTTCTGCATTTCCTCACGATCCTTCAGCACCTCCTCGTGCTCCAGTCGGCGACGCTCTCTGATTTCAGCCATCTGTCCCTGCAATACGCCGCGAAAATTATCCTTCTTGCGTCGCTCCTTCAATTCAATTTCACGCATTGCCTCCTGGCAACGCAAACGCTCTTTCTCGAACTCCTTGTCTTCTTTGCGCTTCTTTTGTATTAACGCTTCCTTTTTTTCATCCACAGCTATCTTCTGGTCTACTAGCTGCTTAGAAACCAGCGCAGAGCGCAACTGAATCTGCAGCTGACGCAGCTCCAAGTTGTCTTCACGAAGCTGCTGGCGCCGTTTTTCCTCGATAATACTGTCATGTTTTTGGGCTTTCAGCTCGACGGATATGTCGGTCGTTTCGTGTTGCGCACGAATACGTGGATTCTCGGCAGTCATTTGAATCTCCTGAGCGTGCAGCTCTTTGACGCGGCGATCCTCCTCCAGCACCATTTGGATAAATAAGTTATTGTTGTTATCCTGCAGGCGCGGAACATCTTGGGGTACGGTGCAATATATGTTGTGGAACATTCTGATACAAATTTCGCGTCTCTTTTCTTTATTTCACTAGGATAAATACACAAAATAATAAATGAGTTAAAATGTAGAAATCAAAACTAAAGTTTTCAAAAAATTATTACCAATGGCAACGAATCATATCAACGCAAAGCATTGTTAAGCATTCACAATAAGTATGGTGAGTTTAGTAGAAACATAGTGAAACACTATGGGCAGAATTACGAACAGCTGTTGGCACACGAACTTAACCTTAAATAACAAAAACTACCGCTTCAAATAAATTTCAATTACTTATTGCTTTAGTGCATACACTCTTTTTATATATTTGAATAAGATATACATAGAATGGGCGATACCAGAGTCAACACGTTCTTTATATCGGAAAAGGTTTCGAAAATTCGTTGGGTACCGGAGCAGCTACACGCCAGTGAACGCTTTCTAACCGGCAGCTGGGATATGCCCACAAATTTCTTGCGCCTGTGGCGCTTGCACCTTAACCAATATGCGGATGATTACAACGAGTATGTGCCACGCTGCAGCGACAAAAAGTCCTTCGCTAGTGACATAACTGGGTTGGAGTTTGTCACGGAGGACACGGTAGCCGTCAGCTGCGCAGATGGTAAGCGCTGTATTTGCTCGCAGTGTTCTGTTCATGCAGTCTACATATATACTTTCATCTGCAGGCCATATCACTTTGCTGAAAGTAAAACGTGCTGTGGAGGAGGATTTGCTGCAAGAGGAGGCGCGCAGTTCCTTGCTACATAAGTTTGAGGCAAGTGGTGCGGCCGCACCATGCACAGCGCTTTCAATCTATGACAAAGACATTGCCACTGTCGGCGAGGATGGTCGCTTAAATATAATTGATGCGCGCGCACTGCGCGTTGTACGTCGCAGTGTCGAGGCCGATAGCTGCGCGCTAACTACAGTGAATTATGTCAATCCGCAAGAGGTTCTCACCGCCAATCGAATGGGCGTGATACGCATGTTCGATGTGCGCGCCGCTGCCGAAAGCACAGCCACTGCCTCGTTCATGACGTCTTGCGAGGATGATAAACGCTGCAATTTTGTCTCATGCCTGGCCTCACATCCCACACAGCCGCACATTGTGTTGGCCGGCTCCGAGGAGGGATCGATTACCGTGTGGGATTTGCGTCAGCCGGGCTATCCGGCATCATACTTAAGCGCGCACACAAGCGCAATCACCGAGATAGGGTTTCATCGCACCGAGCCATCGAAACTGTTCAGCGCTGCCGAATGCGGAGAACTATGGCTGTGGGCGCAGCATCCCACAATGAGTGTAACAGATATAGAGTCACAGAAAACGGAAAATGCGAATCCATGGTTAAATGGAGAGCGAGCTAAAAGTCGCATCAGTGTGACCTCTCTCATATCCGACTTGCGCAAAGCGATTAACTCATTCGATGCTAATGGGACGAAAATCATTTGTGGCAGTGATAGCGAAGCGATTTACTTTATTGATAATATGCTATAAGAGTAATAAAATGTCCAATTTCAAATTTTTTATGGTTTATATTAGAACTAAATAAATGTTAAAAAATTATACTTATTAACACATTAAAAGCGGGCCGGGTAAAATTACCCGTTGTGAAAACTGCTGCTTATAAGCGGGGCGGGTATTTTTACCTTTTGAATGTAGGCACTTTAAAAGCGGGAGACGGTATTTTTACCGGATTGGTTTTCATATAAAACTGAAAGTATTATTGTTTGCTATTGTATTGTTTTGCAAGTAATGCCCGCTACGCAGCATAGTTTCATATACTAGGCTACCCGCTTAAAATGTGTTAATTATTGCAAGGGGTATCTGGGTCATGAGCTCCTGAGTTTATGATTTTCAAAGAAACATGTATGTTATGTATGTGAATGCAAATAGATGCCATTATCGGCAATAGTGGCCACACAAAATGATAACTATTGCTCAGCAGAATTGTATCATTAGTAACAGTGCTGCACACAGGATTTAATTTTAGGGGGGGTTTTGAGTACCACTTTTGAGCCGAATACTATTCAAAACCATATTTTGTACTAGACAGTTTTTTTGTGTGGGGGCGGTTTGAACCCCCTAACCCCTCCCTGTGTGCGCCACTGACTGGGAATAAGATTACCAATAATTGTTTAATTTTTCACAATATTTTTCTGCTTGAGAAAAATTGTATTCCTCCCGCCCAAAACATTCCAAAGTCACTGTTTCCGAACGATTAAAATACGCTCTCAGTTTTGCCAATCAAATTTAAAGTGGTTATTTAAAAAACGTGTTTTATTATACTTATGCATACAATTTATTTGTCTATTGCATATATTGTATGTATGTATAAAAGTGTTAATATCAGATCGCACTTAAATGAGAATTAAAGTTCAAGTGACTAGAGCTTCAAGCGGGATTACGGAAAAAGAGTAGAAACTCGTTGAGATGAAGGCGTAAATTGGAAATTTTGAAATGCGTGTGAGAGGCAACGCTAAAATGTCTACAGCACCAGCCTTGAGTTGCAAATGTGTCGAATGCTAGATGGACGGTCTCAAAGCCCGGCACCATGGTCTGGAGGCTTATCATCCGTTTACTTCTCGATTTAACAATGTTTATGCGTGTTTTGTCACTGCGATGGTTTTTATCATCGACATAGCGTAAATACAGTTGCATACATATTTTTAATTACATTTTTATTAACGCTAAACACACAAACTCGCATTGCGGAGTTGTTAAATTTCACTATTTACACACTTCGGGCACAATGAGTGCGAGTGCCCGCCGTTTAGTTACACTTACACATTAATTGGAATTTGAGCATTTAAACTAAATGAATTGTTGTTACTTCTTGTTGCTTATCAAATAATTAGCTTACATTTACATTAATACACATACAACTACAACAAATGCAATGCGTAGTCTACAGGATTTTCTAACATTATTAGCACAATTTCTCTTGCGTTGGGCCGCAAACCCGACTCGGCCAAGCTGGTCTTTGGTCGTCAGTTGGGTCATGGCTTCGTTGAAGGCTTAAATTGGCGAACCACATCACAATTCTCGCTCGTGTTCGGTCTACGTGCAGCAGTATTGCGCTGCATCTTCAGTAGAAACGTTCCAGTTTGGGCTTGTTGAGTGCACAGAAGTAGTACCCCGAATAGTTTTGTGAAGTGCCGGGCGAAGTGTAATCGTTTATGCCGTAGTTGCTGTAATCGTAATTGCCGGGCGCCATGTGTGTGTGTGGATGACTGTGGGCGTGGCTGGGATTGTGTGCATAGGGATAGTAGTGTTGGAATCCGCCGCCACTACGTGGTTTTTGTCATGTCAACAAATTGCTGCCATTGTTGTTGCCGCTGTTGTTGGTGCCGTGTACGCGCATGTGTCGATTCAAATTGCCCGACTGGGAGAATCTGTAATTGCAATGTAAATCGGAACTTAAAGATAAGTATATATGTAAACAATAGAAGTGACTGTTTGCTAATAAAATACGCAAAAAATGCGTCAAACACCGATTTCGCCTGGTCTACTTCTCAATAGAGAAATCACTAAGCAAAATCAAAATAAAATTGAATAATATTTAAAAAAAAGTCAAAGGTAAACTGTAAATCGTTACTAAATTCAATAGCATTCTAAACGTGTGTTAGTTGACCTTCTCAACACGTTATACTTTTTTAAATATATTTATATTTGACTGAGTGAATTTTTCTCACAAATAAGTTGTGTTTCGCCAGAAAAATCATGAGCATGATCGTTGGCGGGTCTAGCTGAAGATTCCATGCTTATTAGTTATGCATACAGACCTTTTAATGTTATAAAAAATAGCTAACTTTACTATAACTAACTATATAACTTTTATTCTTTACCAACCGAAAACAGGTAGGCGAATTCTTTGTAAGGTGCCACTCTTTGTAATGTGCCACCCCTGTTCGATTTTGACATTCCAGCAATCCAAGCCAAAAAATTCCTACCGTCATTTAAAGTATATTTGACATCATCAACTTTAATGTGGTTTTTGAGGGAACAGACGCAATAACACGGTCTGGGTAAAAAAAGTGTCAAATTTGGTTAAGAAAAAACTTAAAAATAAAAACTGAAGGTTTTTCTTGAGGTGAAAAATAAATCAAATACGTGTAGAAAACTAAGGTAAATATCAGTGTTGGACTTAATTTTTAATGCTTTTTCATAATCCGAAATAATATCCGAGCATATCGTAAAAGGAGACAATTTATTCAATGATTCCCAAAATAACATGAAAATGTAAAGTGCCACCTTTTTTTCTTTGTAAAGTGCCACCCCTCTTTTTTCATTGTTTTGTGGTCCTATATCGGTAAAATGTCTTTTTATTGCTCAGAATCGTCATTCAAATGAATTTAAAGTGGTCTTAGTAAATTTGTCTCTAATCCTATCATGAGGAATGAATTAGTTCAGTTTTGTTTATTAATTTCCACATAATTACCGTTTTATTCGTTACCATTTAATTTACATTTTGCTTTGGGTCATTTTCTATTCAATCCAAATTAAATTCAATACTTTTTCGTAAATTTTCTAAATCATACATTTTTACTTGAGATTCCTACGTTTTTAGCGATATTTTTAATATTTTTAATATTTTTAAAATTTTGCATAAAAAATTTGAGGGTGTCGATTCTTAACACTTTGGGAATTTGGCTGTAAAATACGTATTTACGAAAAATTCAAATGAGATGTTTCCTGGGATCATAGCTCCTTTCCAACGGTATATTAACATTGGCGATAAGTTAATTTTCTAACGAGTTATACGCAAAAAAGCTATGTGGTGGCACATTACAAAGAATTCCCCTATTAGAATGAAACAGAAATTTCAATTTTTCAAGTTTTTACAGAATTTTGTGACTAATTTCGTGTTTTTGTATCTGTAAACGATGGGAAGTCATTTGCATTTCTCCCACAAAAGAATCTCCAAACATGCCAATAAATTTCTGGTTTTGGGAGAGTTGGAGAAAACGAAATAGTCTATCTATTTTATTTAATTTTTATTTTAATTTTTTTATTTTTATTTTATTTGTACAGCAATAAATAATTCTAGAAATATCTCAGTAGCAGCACTAGCAACTTTGGCCATCGGCTGCTATCTGTTTTAATTTTCTATACCCCTATGTATATCTTTCCTGTACTTGGAGTACTTAAGTCCCATGTTTTGGCAAAAAAGTATATACTCGTACACCATCAGTCAGTCAAGTCAGTGAATTACTTGTCTATGAAGTCGTATACCTTTTTTTAAATTATGTATAGCAAACTACTGTTAATTATTGGACTATCCATTAAAAGATTTTCAATGCATGGACCACCCCCACATTAAAACTTGTACATTTTGAAAACACTCTTCATACATAAATGTATCAATAAATACATTAAATCTGTATGTGTGTGTGTACATCAGCGTAGATTTCCATAGCTACACGAGCATGAATAGCACCGAACTCTCCCACCCGCTCACTTACCTGAGCAAACACAATTTACACTGGTACGGCTTCTCGCCGCTGTGGATGCGCAAGTGCTTGGTGAGTGTGGAGCTGTCCGAGAAGGATTTCTTGCAGGAGGAGCAGCGATAGGGTCGTTCGCCCGAGTGGGTTCTCATGTGCGTGGTGACGCTGGAACTTTGTGAGAAACGTCTATCACAAATGGGACAGCGGAACGGCTTCTGTCCGGTGTGTGTGCGTACATGCGCCGTCAAGTTGGCGGCCTGTGAAAAACTTTTATTGCAGTCGGGACACCTGCGTCGACGGAACACAAAATTAATATTTCACGGAATTGCGATTTGAGTTGACCCACCTGTAGGGACGCTCGCCCGAGTGAGTTCGCAGATGTGTCTTGAGCGTGCTGGGGCGGGCGTATGTTTTGCCGCAGAGTCTGCACAGATTTGGCTTGGAGTCCGAGCCTTCCTCGTTGCTGTCCTCATCGTCGTAGCCGCCGCCGCTGTCGAATGACTTGGTGTCGCGCACTTGTGCAAAGATGGGACTTTTGGCGGGCGGCGAGTAGGTCTGGCTGGGCTGGGCGCTGGCGAAGAGACTGCGCGGCGTTACGCTGGGCGAGGGCCGATCCTTCTCGATGTGCTCCGTGAGCGTTGGCATGGCGTTGGTGGTGGCATTTTGGTTGGTCTGCAAGGTGGGCGCACGAAAATCGGCAGTGAAGGAGTAGGTCGCTGCGGCCGGGTAGTGGGACGGGCTGAGCAACGGCGGGTAGAGGACATTGACCGATGAGGAGGTGCTGGGCGGTGTCCATTGCATCTGCTATGAGGTGAAAATAAAAAATAACTGTTTCCAACTGGGACTCAACGAGGCGCGTTCAAGCGTACCTGCGAGCACGGCATGGGCACTGTGCCGTCGGCACCGTAGCCGTGCATCGTCATGTTCATGCTGACGTTCACACTCATGCTGGGGTACATGGGCGGCGGTCCGGCAGCGGCGCCCATGTGCTGGCCGCAGGGGCCGCTGCCGCTGCTCGCCATACCGCTGCTGCTGGGGTCGTAGTAGCAAGCCGATTGGGCGGTGGAACTGAGCGCATTGCCGTGCGTTGCCTGCTGCGGTTGTGCTTGTGTGTGGTGGGCGTGGCTGCTCGGCGAGACGAGCATCTGGTGCGGATGAACGGTGTACGAGAGCGAGGCCTGATGCGGGTTTGCGGAGAAGTTGTACGAAGCACCGCAGGGCGAGAAGGGGAAGAGACTGGGCAGGGGATCGATGTCTAGCGGCGGCAGGCCCGGGAAGGTGGACGCCATTTCATCGGTGCTCCAGTAGTTGGTGCTGGCGTTGGTGCTGCCGCTGCCGGTGAGGTTGCCGTGTTGTGAGTTGCTTTGTGCGGATCCGATGCCAACCACACCGGCGCTCGGATCGAAACAGGAACCACAATCGAAATCGTTGGACGTTAAGGAGGAAATGGGCAGGACGGTGTTGCCTTGACAGGATAAGCAGCCGACGCAGGACGCAGCACACTCTTGCTGCATGCAAAAATTGAGAGAGGAATTTCGCGAATAAATTATTTGCTTGTATTTTACTTTTTCCTACAATTGAAATACATTTTCTTGCATTTAGATTTATTCTAAAACATCTTTCGGATATTTAATAAATATTAGAAAAGCGGCGTTGATGATTAATGTGGCTCCTTACACAATATGATGACTGTTGATTTTAAAATAAAATAGACTTTCGATTTAATTGGTTTATCAATTAAATAGCAATGGCTTTTTCCTTTCAGACGAGTATCCTATTAATATCCTTAACAACTTTTTGAAATGAAATCGTATTCAAATCTGTCAGAATTTGTTTTTGCATTAAACAAACCTTCCACTCCGAGCACTTTGATAAACTTGTAAAAATTATTCGCTACAAAACAACTTTTTAGAAAGTTTAATTATTTTGTATTTAATTAAAATAGTATTTACTTTTTTTTTGCAACAATCTCAAATCACCTTTTTAGTTGATGAATCTGATATCTATAATTTAATTTTTTCTATATTAACATATTTTTTTTTGTTCACTTTTTCACTGATATCCAGAAAAATTGTACAATTTGTTTTGCGGTGCAATAACGCGAAATACCTGCGGACTATCCAATGCCAAGCCGAATAATGGATTGTTGGGAACGTATCCCGTTTCTGGTTCCACAGGACCTCCATTTGAGACATCGCACGATATGTACATAGCTCCACCCTCTTGATCTTCCAGGGAATCTGCAATACATAGAGTGCTTCGTTGATGTTGTTGCTGTGCTACAATAAACAGATTGGCACATAAGAAATCAACCACCTTTGCAACATGTACAGCTACAGGTTAATGGACAGAACACGCAAAATTCGGGCCAGATAAACTTTTCTTTAAAATCTTGATTATGAAAAACCGATACAATATTTAGGATGAAGATTCAGACTTGAAAATACGGCAGTTGGTTTGTTGAATAAAATTTCATATTAAAAATTTAAATATGAACAGCGAACTCGCGTGTAGAAATTGGCGAACATTTCATTCATAATAGCAAAAATGAATTCTCAACAACAACGCCATTGCATATTGGCCACTGTAATCAGCAGACTCCACCCAGTAACCACACCCTTAACGGCCGCTGTAGTGGTGTATTTGTATTCCAGTTCTTACGGCCAGCGCTGTTGTTGCTATTATGCGCGATTTGCTTTGCTACGTGAGAGCGTAGCTGGGCGCACACAACCGCACACACCCACATATTTAGTTTACCTATACATGTGAATGGATACAGACGAGCACAGTAGTCGTACGTGTATATATTTGGCCAGCATCCAAGTAAATAAACTGCATCCCAGCTATTCGAGCTTCATGGAATTCGCATTGTCTGGCGCTCATAATGGCCGCTGGCATTTTGCTGGTGGTTGACACGACCGACTGTCGCTTGGTGGGGAACGTTCAGGATGGGAGGAGATGGAGTTTGGGCATTGTTGCACTCACCCAGAATTGATTTCAAGAGTTTGAAACTTTTATATAGCAATCCCATGACATGATTCCTTTTCCAGGGCGCGTTTGTGTTTTCATACGTTTCATTCGCGTTTTTCTACGCTTCATTTTGAGTGGATTTGTGCCACCTGCAAGTGTAGAACACTAACTGAAATCAACATTTTTACACAATTCTACAAGTTTTCTTTGATTAACACATTGATTTGTATTGAGAAATTTAAATAAATTTTTGAGGAAATCTTAACTTTTTAAGTTAGTTTTGAGAGTTTTGACTATTTTTGTTGCTTTGTAGGTTAGGTTATTGTTGGAATCAGGGGCGTAGCCAGAACTTGGTCATGGGGGGGTTTTAAAAAAAATTTTTGCCAGTTTAGTATTACATGTTTTCTAAAAGTGCACTTTCCAAATAGGGCATTTTGGTGTGACTTAATGCATTAAAAACTAAATTTGTTCCCTGATTTTTAGTAAAAATTTCCTGAAATTTGGTGGACTGAAAGCGAAGTTATTGCATCTGAAGTGGAAGTATGTTTGTGTCATTGTACAAAAATGTGCATCGAACAAAGATCCAATTTTAACAATTATTTTAAAAATGTTTAAACTTTAACCGAAGCATTTAAATTGATGGACCAAGTTTATGGTGATTTTTGTTTATACCGTGGTGGAGTTCATAAATGGTGGCGATTTAAAAACGATTGTCAGAACATAAATGATGACCAAAGTGTTAGCCAACTGAATCCGCGATCACCGTAGGTCAAAACTGGGCGGTAATTCATAAAAGATAAACCAAAATCTTCATTGAAATTCTTGAAATTGGATTTAACCTTCGCTTTACTTATATCCACCCGGGTGAACTTTTTAATATTCGTGTTTAATATCTGCACAAATTTTAAGGTAATTTTCAATAACATGAAAAAATATTTTTTTGAAATTTTGTTCATGTTTAAACTTGAATCTTGTCATTTTTTATACAAATGTATCTGGCTGATCCCAGGCGCTTTCGCTACCCTTTTGATTAAAACTCACTATAATTTTTGTTTGCGTACCTCATTATGTGTTCAAAAAACCCTCTGGAAAGAAATCTTCTAATATTTTCCATAGTCTCAAAATAAATCATTAAAGTTAAGACTTTTTTCGAAATACGAACTATCGCCAGAGGAAGATACTAAATACTGAAGGATGAAAAAAAATTATAAATTATTATATATTTATTGTGAGTTTTACTCAAAATAGCGGCGGAAGTTCCTGGGATCATCTTTAGTAAGGCGAAGGTTAAGCATCTCAATAACACACATTTATTGCATTTTAACTGAACATTTGGCTATCGAAGGATGCCATCCCATCTATTGACACTTGTTTTGACTGTTTTTTCGTTTTCAAAGAATGCATTTTCCGATGAAAAAAGCGTTTTGAGAACGTAGAAACCATCCAAAAGGCTTGTACCGACATCCTGAAGGACATTCCGGTCGACGAACTATACTACTCTTTAGGCATGTTTTTAGAACATGCAAATCTCTGCATTAAGCCTAAACGTGACTATTAAAAAAACAAATTAGTTTCGGTAAAAAAGGGTTTTGTTAATATTCTTTTAAATATTTAAAGATGAAAAGACCTTTTTGCTAATGTGGGAACGTACATACGATGCATAGTGATTGAAAATGTTGACAAATTATTGGCTATGGGGGTTCTGACACCCTAAACCCCCCCTTGGCTAGGCCCCTGGTTGGAATTGCAAATGCTGTAATGGAATTTAATAAATTATGAAAACGTAGATTTTTTTTAAATAACACATTTGACAGATTTGAAACTGCCATAAATTTGAATTTCTACAAATATCAACATAGCAGGGGGCGTAACAAGTGGGAGCGGCGTGAAAACTTGCATAGTAAAATTTTCGTATGACCTTACAATTAAAATTGTTTGTTCATTCTGCGTTGCAAGCAATTTATGGGATATTAAAAAGTTCATCTACCGCTCGTCTACCGGGTTAACTCACATTAAATAAATAAAAAAATTTGAGTTAATTCACTTTTAAAAATACACCAAACAAAAAATTAAGGGATAATTACGTAACTAGTGAGACAGCCGACGAGTCTCCGGCAACGATCTGTGTTGTGCACACAGGGGGGGCGGCTTTTGGGGGCTTAACCCCCCGAAATATCTTACGTTAGTACAGAAATTTAATTTATAACCGTCACATATATATAAAAAACTTTGCATATCTGGAAGCCCTTTGTTTTTTAATAAATCAAGACAAATTATTTCGATGCGAATGTGTTTTCCGGCAAATAATTTGGCTGTTGTATTGCTTTACGTGTCGGCTTTCATTTGACACCTAACTCGTTAGTTGATTTACGAAAAAGTGTATCTTATTTATCAAAGAACACGCCTTTAAATTCCATATTTTCCGACTTTGAGGTTCAATTACAGCGAAATTTTAAAACTTATAAAAATAAATTGCATCCAAAACGGAAGCCCTACGGTGTTGTTAATGCAACAAGGGGAAAATCATGTCAACCGGTTTATTGGTTTAGAAATTACAATCAAAAATATGGAAAAAGTAGAGGAAAATCTGAAAAAGTTACAAACAAAGACTAGCGCTCAGAGGGCATCGTGATTCTGGAAGACTGGGCGACGTCGTTGATACAAATGACGGAAATTTTAGAGAACTTTTACGATATAGACAAAACTACGACGAGCATTTCAGAGTTACGTTGTCTTCCAGTAATCACAATTTAGCTCTTTATACGAGCTGGAGAATACAAAGCGAAATAATAACATCATGCGAAAGTTTAATTTTAAGATCTTTAGTCATGCAAATTAATTCTGCAAAGTACTTTTCTGTCCTCGCGGATGAGTCTACCGATGTTTCGGGTACTGAACAAATGTCTCTTTGTGTTAGATATTTTTATAGTAGCTCGTTTGAAGTCAGGGAAGTTTTATTCTATTCCAGTGTTATTCTAAAAGAATTGCAAGCAATTGGGGTCGACTTAAGTAAACTGCGGGGGCAAGGATTCGATGGAGCTGCTGCAATGACCGGACAGGCGCATATATAAAAAAAATTTCCGAAAGCTTTATATGTGCACTGCGCTGCTCATTCGTTAAATTTAGCTGTTTCAAGTTCGTGCGGGATAGTACAAATAAGAAACTGTTTAAATCTTATCGGGAAATTGTACGATTTCTTTAATACCCCAAAGAGACAACTTATTTTAACTTATTTTAACAGTGTTTAGAAGAATTGAACATTTGTGACCATAAAAAACTAAAAAAAATGTGTCCTACCAGGTGGGTTGAAAGATATAACTCAGTTACAGTTTTTGTAAAGTTCTACGAAGGCATAGTACTGGCTTTAAGTAAAATGTCTTCTTGGGATAGTTCAAAAGTAGCTAGCGAAGCTAATTAACTGCATTCTGCTTTACAAAAACCCGATTTTTTAATTTCATTGCATTGTATTAGTCAAGTATTTAGTTCTGCAAGCATCTTATGCAAATTTCTTCAAACTCGTAACATTGACTTAAAGCAAGCTGTCAACTTAGCCAATATTTGCTTGCTAGAAATAAAACAGTTACGAGATAATGCGGAAGTTGAGTTTGAAAAGCTGTATACAAGTGCTGAAATTCAAGGTTCAATTCACTTATTTCAATAAGTGATTATGTATTTGCGATATGGGTTCATAAATACACAAATTTGTATGGAACAGAAACATGCAACCTACTGCATTGCAAAAAAAACATTGTAGGTGGAGAGAGCGATTTGAAATTTTACTGGGTTTTAAAAAAAGTTGCACAGAACCCCGCCCGAAACAAAATCCTGCGTGCGCCACTGGTTGTGCGTATGAAATTTGTAAAAAAAAATGAGAAGGATCTACATTAAAAGGATCGAAATTAAACGTCAAATATCAATGAAAAGTAATAGCTAAAAATTATTTAAAAACAGCAAAAAATGTCCACATTTTCAGTCATAATCATTTCTGCAGAAAAATCAATCATTTAGGTATCAAACTGTTTAATCTTTCTAGATTTTGATAAAAAAAAATTCAAAATTTTTATCATACCCTGCTGCTCTGTGCAAAAGGTTGAAATGGTTTGTAAAATCTTGTTTATTTTTTTATAAACTTCACTGACTCTATAATTTTTAACTAAAACTTTAATAAAACTTTCGAACGTTCTCTTGAAAAATTTTGTTTTTGATTCCCGCGATGTGAATGTTTTATCCGCAATATTTGCTGTCTCACTTTCCAAATCGAAGTAGTTGAAGAAATGCTTGACGATTATGATCATCTAATAAAAAAATTAAAAATCTGTAATCCACATATTTATGTGTTTCTAATTTTTGTCTGGCAAATTTTTACATTTTTAATTGTAAAATATGTTAAAAATGTTAGCTATATTTGATGGCTACTTTCATTTCTATGTGTGAAAATAAAAGCATATTTTGGTCGCAGGAACCTATTTCCAAGTATTAAATCAAAGTGTCAAATATAGCCGATTTAGTGAAAAAATCGTTTGCTCAAATCCTTACGTTAGTTTTAACTACAGTACTTTTCGTTTATAACGAACCCGTTTAAAGCGATTTTCCGCCTAAAACGAACCAATTTCAAAAGTACGCGCTGTATGTTTTCGCTTATTACGGACCCCTTTTAAAGCAAACTTTCGGTTAAAACGAACCATTTTGCACAGTCCCTCGAAGTTCGCTTTAAGCGAAAAGTACTGTATTTGTATACCACATATTCCACGGTCAGTTTTAAACAAGTTTTGTATATATTTACGAAGAGGATTTCCGTAATAGTTCCGTAAAATTTCCGTAATATTTCACCTAAAAATATTGTTTTTAATACTTCGTTCATTTGTGTGATTTTAGTCACTTGCACTTCTTTTGTTATAAATATATTTTTTCTTGGCGAATTCGGCACTTTTGCATTTTTTTTTTATAATATTTTACAGGCCATACCTTCGTGAAATTTCGCTTGTAATCATTGCCAATAAATATTCGTTAGCATGTATGCAAGCATTAATCCTTTTTACAATTTTCGCAATTGCCAATACAAATTTTTTCATACAATTTTCTTTGTTAGCACTTTACATAATTGTTGAGGTTTTTCACTTATAGCACTTTGATTTTTAAGGAAATTAATTAAGAGGATTGTTCCGCGGTGCCGCCAAATTGGGCTCGATTAAACGACTTTCCATATGAAGCGACTTGTAACGCTGAGCGGTGAACGGCAACTAAAGTTCGAGCGCAGTTCAAGCTGTTTCAAGGAATATCGAAAAACTAAAAGGCAACGCGACAACCACAAAATAAATGCAAACCAAAAAAACACATTATCAATGACAACAACAGCAATAAGAAATTAGCAAGCAAGCTGACAAAAGGCAAAGGAGAGAAAAGAAAAGAATATTGCGGCCCTTTAAACCGAGCAACAAACACAAACACACAACACAGAAAACAGAAAACAACAGCAAAAAGCAATGGCTAAGGATCCTCCCTCTACCCTCACTGCAACTACCAACACAAAGCAACAGCAACACCAACGGCAGCGGCAACACTTACAGCGACAACACTCTCAAGTCCCTGCAACTGTGCTACCCCCGAGCCCATGCGGCCAATGCGACAGTTCCAGTAGTTCGCTTACTTGTCACCCAATATCTTGGCATTACGCCGCCAACAGTCAGACAGACAGATAGACAAACCAACATTAGTTGAGGAGATTTGGCGGGGGAGCGGCGTGCGCTGCGAGTCGAACTCTTGAGTGCTAATTTAGTCATTGATGCAGTGAGCCCTTGTGCGACGAGGCATTGTCTTTGCGTTAGTTGGCCGGCAAACACCGCCATGGCATGGCCACTGCTACCACCCCGCACACCCAAGCGTTGTATCGAGTCGTCTGTCCGGCTGTGTGCCCGATGTTTGCCCATTCAGACGCTGGCAACCCCCTTGCGGACGCACACATACTCAGTGCCGCCGTCTCCGCGTGCTGCTCATTCGCTCATGCCGCAGCAACTCAAATGACTTGCAGATACCCACACACACACACACACACTTGCTGGCACACGAATGCGGTGCACAAAATTGAACTGCATTGAATTCAGTTGAATCGCATTGAAAATCGCTGTGCTGTGTGTGTTTGCCACTTAGCCAATGGGCGAGCGCGTTGTCGCCTTTGCTGTCTGCTCATTGCTGCCACCATTTGTTTTTCAGGCGTTTACGCGCATTCCTTGTTGTTGCTGTTGTGATTGCTTTGAATCATTGCGCATCGATCGTTGCCACCGTACGTACGGACGAGTCAAACGATTCAAAGGCAGCTACAACAACAATTGAATAATTGTTGATATTCGATATTGCTTTGCGGTTTCAAAGCAAGAATTATGAAATGCTAAATACAGACTGGAAAAGTTTTAGTATTTAATTTAGAGGTGAAAAGTTTTAAATACAGTTTCAAGTTGATTTATTCAACTTTACAATTGAGAGAATTGAATTGTTTGTAAGGAAAACAGAAGAAGAGAATTAAAAGGGTAGAAGTTTTGGGTAGTAGAAGAATATGATTACTAATTTTCTCGCCGATTGTTGCTCTTCGGGTTACACTACAACATGCTGCGAGCTATGTTGTAGTGGAATAGAAAAACGTTTTTATGTCGATTACCAATTGAATAAATTCGTAATAATTATACGAATTTATTCAATTGGTAATCGACATAAAAACGTTTTTCTATTCCACTACAACATAGCTCGCAGCATAAATCAGTCCGAATGACACCTTAACCTTTTCGCTATTTTGTTGTCATATGGCAACATGCTACTTTGTGGACGTCTGCATCCTCTATGGTTGCAAGAATACATTTTTTTGTTGATCTTTAGAATAGTTTGAAGTTTTAGCAAAAATACGAAATTAATAAACTGAATATTTAAGTTTAAAGAAGAGAAGTATACACGTTTTTTTATTGGTATATCTTGACATAGTAAAGGAAGAGAAGCAGACAAAATTAGAGATCTTTTCAATTTGACGCTTTCTTTCAATTTAGGTATTTTTTTTGTTAATTTTGGCTGAAGTAAATGAAGAAATATTCAGATTTTCGTTATGCGTAAAAAGTTGTATATTTAAATAATTATTACAGCCACAACGATGTGATTGCTCTCATAGAAAAACACTCTAAAATCAGGGTCCGAGTATAAAAATTTAAAAATTTCTTATGGAATGTTGCTAATATGTATAACCACATAGAAGCCTAAGACGTAAAAAAAAATTTAAAATTTTAACTTTCCCCAGTAAAAACCTGTAGCAAAAGGGTTAATCGGGCACCTCATATCGTATTAATCATTGGTGGATCCAATCGCCTTGGTTTTCTCATCTGAGTGTCGGCCGCTTGCTACATGCAGCGTGGCCACAACATTCATTGAGAAACTGAAAACACATCGGTGGCAAGCAATATTGGATTTCCGTTAACTTTGTCGTCGGAGTTGAAACTAAAAGTGCCGTACGTTAACTAGCAAAAACAACAACAATTGCAGCGTACAAAATGCCTGGTGATAATGCAACTTTGCTACCCCGAACTGAACTTCACAAGGAGACAAGAAAGCAGTGTGGTCGCACGACGTGTATCCAGTTACAACGGCCGCACCGATTGAACCTGCACATCCAAAGATGCGAATGTCTTCCGGCGCAAGCGTTGACACTTCCACATCTAATTGAGCATTACAAGACTTTTCCAAGTTCTTAGTACAATCCCACAAACATGGAGATAATACATTACCATCAAAATATCCGTAGTTTTTTTATTTAATATTGATCTAAAATTGATGTCTGCCATGCTCAGAACTAACTACTTACTGAGTATGTTTTTTTCACTTTATTTTCTCAATTGAATTTTTTTGCTTTAAATCAGTTGAGTGTAAAGACATTCTTGATGATCGCACGCCCAAACGCAATCCATATCATGTTCCACGGTGGGAATTATTTTGCTTTTGACATTATAAACTCAACACAGCAACTACGCCAATGTCAGCGCCGAGTGTGTGTGTGTGTGGCAACAATTCCAGTGCAGATACCCGGCCCGCTTGCAATCTGGAACCAGTTTTAGGTGCACAGTATAATTTTCATGTTCACAGCATGTCTGCTTCTGATTGTCATAACGGATTAAGCTGACAAGTTGAGAATCACACACTGGTTTTTTGCTCCTTTGCTTATAATTTGTATTTGGGTATTAATATCGATAGAGTTATTATGTTATAACTAATGTTGCTAAAGTGCAATAAGAAATGCTGAAAAATGCCAATTTGGCACTTGTCTAAAAATTTTCGCACTTTTCCATCATTGTTGGTATTTCTTTCGCCTAGTTTGAAGCGGATGCTGCCGTAGGCGCGAAGAGCTGGGATTTTAATGTTTTGCATAAGTATTTCAGCTCTTTAGCGGTCTTTTCCGCCTCATTCCCCTACAAGACGTGGCTGACCGAAACTCCACTACATTCATAACATTTTTTCAATTTACCAATACATTCGCATGAAATTTGGCCCATTGTGAACTTGTCAGCAAGCATTGTGAACTTGTCATCAGAGTGCTTTGAAATTGACCTGCTGAGATGATCGCTTATACATGCATGTGTAAGAAGAAGAAGCACCTGCTGACAAGAGCTCGCATCGGAGTTAATATAATTATTAGGAGCCGGAGGATGCCGTAGCTACGTAGCTCAGCTGGCTAATGCGTGCGGTCGCGAGTCAAATGCGACGCGCGAATCCAAGTTCAATACTCCGTTGCTTCAAACACCAAAAAAAAGGAAAAGCAGGATGAAGGTAAGAATTCGAATTAAAATTTACTTTAAATCATATTATTTGAATATTTAAAATAATTCTGCACTTTCAGTAGCTTCAATATTGGGCCATAGCAAGTACCGAAACGCAAGACGAAGGAAGCCGATGCCAATGATGCGCTGCCTTCGATTGCGAATTTTTTTAAATTCAATTTTTTTTATATTATTTCATTTAAATTAATTTAAAATAAATTCAGGCAGAAGTAAAAGCAAACGGTTTTTCCAAAAAAATTCAATAAAAACCTGCATTTTTTCAATATTGAGTCATGAATGACCGATTTATACATCACATTGTGACCGATATTTGCATCAGATATTTGCAATGCTACTCTCAGAGGTTTGCCATTTCCTGCTGAGAGGACAGCCGCCGAAAGAAAAATAAAAAAAAAGTTGTTTTTCCTTTTTTCGGTGTTAACGCAACGGTGTGTTGAACTCGCGGAGTCTTGACTCGCGGCCGCACGCATTAGCCACCTGAGCTACGCAGCTACGGCAGCCTCCGGCTCTTAATAATTATATTAACTCCGATGCGAGCTCTTGTCAGCTGGTGCTTCTTCTTATCACACGTACACGAGAGTTTTGGTCAGTTTTTTCACACCGCCTGTACAAAAATGATAGAAACTTTGTTCGGAGAGCTGACCGAAACTTCGGTCAGGCATGTCGGTCATATGACCGGTCAAATGATCGTCACTGTTCTTGTAGGGTCATACTTAAAAGATGGAATACGTAGGGGAATTCTTTGTAATGTGCCATCCCATAGCTTTTTTGCATGTAACTCGTTAGACAATTAACTTATCGCCAATGTTAATATACCGTTGGAAAGGGCGTTTAAAGAGCTATGATCCAAGGAAACACCTAATTTGAATTTTTCGTAAATACGTATTTTACAGCCAATTTCCCCAAAGTGTTATGAATCGACACCCTACAATTTTTTAATGTAAAGTGCCACCCCCTAAAAAAATCGCTAAAAATGTAGAAATCTCAAGTAAAAATGCATGATTTAGAAAAGTTATGTAAAAGTATTGAATTTAATTTGAATTGAATAGAAAATGACCGAAAGCAAAATGTAAATTGAATGGTAACGAATAAAACGGTAATTATATGGAAATTAAGAATAATAAACAAAACTGAACTAATTCATTCCTCATGAGACAGATTTACTAAGACCACTTTAAATTCATTTGAATGATGATTCTGAGCAATAAAAAGGCATTTTACCGATATAGGACCACAAAACAATGAAAAAAGAGGGGTGACACTTTACAAAGAAAAAAAGGTGGCACTTTAAATTTTCATGCCATTTTGGGAATCATTGAATAAATTTTCTCCTTTTACGATATGCTCGGATATTATTTCGGATTATGAAAAAGCATTACAAATTAAGTCCAACACTGATATTTACGTTAGTTTTCTACACGTATTTGATTTATTTTTCACCTCAAGAAAAACCTTCAGTTTTTATTTTTAAGTTTTTTCTTAACCAAATTTGAAACTTTTTTTACCCAGACCGTGTTATTGCGTCTGTTCCCTCAAAAACCACATTCAAATTGATGTTGTCAAAAATACCATAAATGACGATAGGAATTTTTTGGCTTGGATTGCTGGAACGTCAAAATCGAGCAGGGGTGGCACATTACAAAGAATTCCCCTATACATTCTAAATGAATGTTTTTACATTTGACTTGATGAGTCAATTTAGACTCAGTTATAACAGGGAGCATTTATGCAACTAGCAGTCAAGTCAATGTAATGATTGTTTCAATTTAAGAAAAGTCAATTTAAATTGAAATTGTTCCTTCAATCGTTCGATATTACTATTGTTGAATGAATCATAAATCACAACAGTCGGAATGGTATCAATATTAAAGGCATCATTCTGGGGTATCTTTCCGATTTTAGTGGTTAATGTATACTCAAAGAAGAGCTGTTCATTATTACAGATGCAGTTCTAACTTTCCAGCCCAAAACAACTGAGGACAGTCATAGTCGATATTCGCGCAGCTCACCTGAAGCTCGCACAAGCTTCATTTATCACAGGTCAATGATTTTCAGGTGTCAGCTGTGTCAATAGTTCAATTACCAAACTGTAAATGTAAGAAATAAGAACTCTTTTAAAATGTGTGTTGCCTTCAGCATTTGTTGTTGCCTCAGCAACGCATGTTACCAACAACCCTCAATCTCCACAGCGTCTAGCCGCCACTAGTTCACCTAACATCCCCCCGTTCAATTCAGCTTCACGCGAAATTACACACAGTAAAGATGTTTCGCAAACAGAGCTGGCCGCAAATAGACAAATAAGACCCTGGAAACGTGCGACCTGCCGATGTGTTGTTCAGATACATGTTATCGCACCCAGTTTGCTGTTTGAAGCAAATTATAAACACGTGATTTTGTTTGCCAAACGGCTATTTGAATTCATCCTCTGCAAGCCACA
This sequence comes from Melieria crassipennis, assembly GCA_963668005.1. Taxonomy (NCBI): domain Eukaryota; kingdom Metazoa; phylum Arthropoda; class Insecta; order Diptera; family Ulidiidae; genus Melieria; species Melieria crassipennis. Next base: position 120,801,256 of record OY764961.1, read on the forward strand.
CTGCGAAATTGGCAAGTGGCGGCAGTACGATTGTAGGCTGTACCGCCAGTTGGCCGCATTGTGATTTATTTCTGCGCCTCAACTGAAAATTTTCTCGCAAGCTTTTGTATGTACATGCATACTTCTGTGCGGGTCGTTTTAGCAGCAACCAATGCGGCAACATTTTCCCCAATTGCAGAGGCTTCAAAAATCAATGAAATACTTTTCTGACGGCATTCTTGGGGCTTCGCATGACATTTCCATTTGCTGTGGCGATGTGTTCGGACAATGCAAAATGTAAATAGCAAATGTTGTACAACTGCCACACGCTATTCTCGCTCGTCGCTTTGTGTCTGAATTTTTGATTTGCATTAGCAAAGTTCCTTGGTATGGCAGGGATGAATGGCCATGGACAGAGAACGTGCGACTTTCCTAATTAACTGGACAAATCACAATTAAATGCAATTTAATTAGAGATCAAGTGTGCAAACAAAGTACACGTTGAAACTCTTGAGTACGTAGTGAAATTTGGTAGAAGAGACGCATACATGTGTATGTAAAAATAATTTAAAAAGGGAAACATGAATTAACTACTGTGAGCGACTACCATTGTATCGGGTGTTTTTTTTAGAGGTTTGTTTTTCGAATAGAGATAAAACTGGCATTTTGTGGTCAAATCTGGCAACTCTAATGTCATTTATGTTCAGTTTGGTTTGCCATTTTATCATGAACAGGTTGACAAAAGAACAACGCTTGCAAATCGTGCAAATTTATTTCGAAAATAATGGTTCAGTTCGCGAAGTTTACCGCAAGCTCCGTCCATTTTATGGTCGACATAATCGTCCATCAGAGCAATTAATTCGGTTAACCATGGGTCGTTTTCGTACTACGTTTACTCTATGTGATAATACGAATCCGCAGAGACGTCGAACAGTGCGCACCGAAGAAACAATTGCCGCTGTAGAGCAAAATGTTGAAGAGGACCCAGTCAGAAGAGGAGTCAGTTACCGTTAATGGAGACCGGTATAGAGCCATGATAACCGACTATTTTGTTCCCGAATTGGATGGCATGAATGTGGATGAGTTGTGGTTCCAATAAGACGGCGCTACATGCCACACAGCGCACGTCACAATCGATTTATTGAAGGAAACATTCGATGAGCGCATAATTTCGCGGAATGGACCTGTCAATTGGCCACCAAGATCGTGTGATTTGACACCATTGGATTATTTTCTTTGGGGATATGTGAAGTCGCTCGTCTACGCCAACAAACCAGAAACGTTAGGGGACTTGGAAGCCAACATTCGTGGCGTTATTGCCGACATACGGCCCCAAATGCTCGAAAAAGTGGTTGAAAATTGGACCTGTAGAATTGGCTTTATTCGAGCCAGCCGCGGCGGCCACATGCCCGAAATCATATTTAAGCATTAATGACATAAAATTATCCTTCCAATAAAGCCAAATTGATGGACATTAAAATGATTTTCTTGTGTTTTATTTCAATTCGAAGTTCTATACCTCTAAAAAAAACAACCGATACAATATAATGGAATATAATGCGGAGCAATGTCGGTTGACATCGCAATTATGTTTGGTCGCCTTTCAGAAAGGCCTCTCTGAACCTCTGATCCTGTATTATGGCGTATACTAAAATAAATAATAAGATAGTTCTTCAAGAATTTAAATGAATGCCTTAAAAAAATCAACAATTCATTGAAAATCCTGCACATTTAAAATTTGAAAATGTCATTTTTATTTTTAATACTTTTCTTTGCGCACATGTCAAATGCTTTTACAACTGTCACAAAACGTCTTGAAGCCACTTTCGCAGCAGTTATACCATCGCGTCAGGGTATCGATATCCCAAGTCACCCACAATAAGTCCACTGGTGACAGCTGGTCTAGGCTGACGTCCTGCCTAACTGACAGCACGTTTAAACCTATTGAACAAACGAGCTCAGCATTTGTTATTGGTTTGGTTGATTTTTAATTTTCGCGCGTAAAAGTCAATAACGCGTCCAGTCAATGTGACAGTTGAGAAACTGTCTGTGCACAGTGGCTAATACGAGCAACGATACAGCGTCTTGAATTACATTGAGACCTCAACAATATGTTGTGCTTGTTTTTGTTTTCATTCTTTTTGTGAACACTGCTCTTCATTATATTTTAGAGTACACTTGAATGCAGCACGCCAAATTAATTGTAACGCGATACTTGCACAAACGGGTTCCCCAACGACAAATGTGCTGAAACAACGCCGAAGAGGACAGCGGCGACAGTGCACATTGCGTGGACAATGATATATGTATGTACTCTGTTTGTGCTTGCGTATAGTGTCGGCGAACATGTCAGCCGTAGCGCCGGTCAACCAGAAATTTGTTTCCACTTCCACCGCACCGTAATCGAAATTACAGTTTTTAACTTACACTTACAGCTAAAATAACTTTGACAAATAGTGGGAAACGTGTTTGCGCAATGACACGCTCTTTCATCAAAGCGTCTGCAGTCAAGCGTAATTCACCGTCCATACGCTTTTCCATCTAATCCCGGCAATCAACTGAGCTATCATCTCTGCTGGCGCCGCCAAACTGTTAATTTGCTAATCCTTCGCAAAAATATTAAATTTCAATTACGGTTGTTAAGTTCTTATTAACCAGCAGGAGCGACACGAAGCTGCGCAGTCGTGCAACATCCCTCGCCTGCATACCGCACTTCGGAGACCCAAAGGCACGTGCCGGTGTTGTTATCTGTCGCTATAATATTATCAGCAGCCTATAATCTACCGCAAAATCATCAGCCACCACTAATGCGTTTAGTGCCGAAAGGGGGAGGAGAGTAGCGCCGTGCAACGTCTATCTGATAATGTGTGGCTTTCATGTCTCATTTAGGGTCCTCTGGGAATTTTGTCATTTCGTTGGTGTATTCTGGTCAGCATTGCCATTCAACAGGTGTGGGAACTTTTCGATTGGCTACGAAATCACTCACATTTGGGGTATCCATTCAGAACCAGTTTATTTTGATTGTAGGGCGATCAGTTTGGAAATTTCGGTGCAAAATATCGCATTACATTGAAACATTGTGTGCAGGCGTTGTGATTTGTTGGTTGGTTGTATTTGTTCACATTACAAACTTTCTCACCGAATGCATTGAGGCAACAATGATCGAAGGTTTTAACAATTGACTATAAGATTTTGATCATTTTGGAGTATTCAAGGATAATAAACTGTATAATCATGAAAAGGGCATTAAAATATTGCAACCGAGTTGCACAGTTTTCTAGCTGCGGCTTTCACTCAAATATTTTTCTATTGTATGATGTAGCATCTAAGTATTCCTGCATACTAGTGTCCGACCGAAACATCTTTTTTGGGCCGAAACCGAAACCGAATATCGGGTTTTTATAATATTCGTCCGAAACCGAAACATTCTAGTTGAAATAAAAATCACCATATAAAGCATTTTTTTTTCAACAAACGAATTTTACATTAAGTAAATAAAGAACAAACAAACAAACATAACATAAATAAATGAATACTTACTTATTAATAAATACAATTTATTCATTTTTTAAAAACATAAACATGAAAAATTCACCCTTTCGTACCTTACTCGCTAATATTCAAAATTAAATAATTTAATATTATATGCTACAAAAAAAGTTTATTTACATTGGTGGCATCTAAATTACTCCTCCTTTCACTTTATATCTGCTACACAATAAAATGTAAAAAATATTCTAAAAAGTTTCGGTTTGGGCCGTTCGGCCATTTTTTGGCCGAAACTGAAACCGAACCACTTATTTGGGCCGAAACCGAATATTCGGTCGGACACTACTGCATACTAATGCGGACCCCACTGGCTAATTTTTTGCAGTCTCCTATTGGGTTTGTAGATGAGTGGGCTCTATGGAAATGCTAGCATAGTTCCTTAAAATTGTGTTACTGTAACACTTTGTTACACTCAACATTGCATAAAAACATACCTGTTATCACAAATTGTCTTTGATAGTTAATTCAACACCTGCTTAAATAAAACTTAAACTTACAATTGAAATCGGATTATTATTACACCAATTTGCAACATCAGGGCACTCTACCTGGTATATCGGTAGAGATCCAACCATGTCGGGACTGGCTCGCCTGCCAGCTAACCTAAAACCTAACCCAACCTACTTTTAAAATAATTAATTTTAATAGTACAAAAAACATTTCCACTTGCAAGCAAACGTGTTGGCTGATGCATTGAAAGTAAAATTCTTAGCATTTGTCGGTACAGCTTGCTGTTACCTCTTACAGCGTGTTCTCTTTGTTTTTTACCATCTTACCGCTAACAGCGCTCGCTCTTTCGCCACACTGTTACTCTGCTTTTAACATTGATTTTTGCTCACACCTTTTACCCACATACCAAACCAGACTTGCCAGCTCCATCTCAAAGCACAGTAAATTTTTAAGTCGCTTTTTACCCATTTTATAATATCTACTTTATTCATTCATTGCGCATAGGTTATAAAGGTAGTCATCAAAATAAACCCGTTTCTTTCACATTACGAAGCCTTAATTACAAGTACAAAAAGTGTTAAATCTTAAGTTGTCTAGCAGTAGCAAAACAACCACATGAGTGCAAATAATATATAATTTCATTGTTTATGTGTAAATCAGTCACTTTTCGATCTCCCAGTTTTAGATCTTGGGATCCTGCGCTGTCAATTTAACCATCTTCACCGACTCCTCCCACAGCTTGCGGCCCTTTTCCTCATCCATGGCGGCCGCGTTCAGCGTAGCCTCCTTGCAGTCCATGTAGTACTTGCCCGACACATTGGCCACCTCATCGGAAGTAGCCAAGTAGACAGTGGTCTGTGCGCCTGCCTTGGGCGTCTTGAAGAAGCCCTTCGTAATGGCCATCATTGGCAGATTCAGTGGGAAGGGCACATTGCGCCAGATGCCCGAGTCGATCATGCCGGGATGCAGGTAGTTCACCGTAACGCCAGTGCCCTCCATGCGCTTGGCCAGCTCACGGGCAAAGTAAATGTTGGCGAACTTCGAGACATAATACAAATAGGCAGCGGGAAAGCTACCAATCGGATTCAGCTTATCCAAATTGACCGAAGCGAACCGATACAGCTCCGAGGCGACAATGACAATGCGTGAGGGCGCGCTCTTCTTCAGCAAATCGATGAGCAAATGGGTCAAGAGGAATGGTCCGTAGTGATTGGTGGCCATGGTCAACTCAATACCATCCTCACTGTTTTGGCCCCGGAAGGCCAACGCCATGCCGGCATTGTGGATAAGCACATCGATCTTTTTCTCGTTCTTGACGATATCGGCGGCGAATTCGCGCACGGACTTCTGTGAGCCCAAATCGAGTTTCTTGATGATGAGCTTATTGTTGCCGGTCTCCTTGACGATTTCATCTGCGCAAAAGGAATTCAATCAAATGTATTATTTATGCATATAAATGATGACATGGTGAATGCTGCTGTGAATGCTGTGGGGGGTTACCTTTGGCAGCATTCGCTGTCTCCTGATTCCTGCAGGCCATTATGATGCGAGCGCCACGCTTGGCCAGATCGCGGGTGGTCTCCTTGCCGATGCCGCTGTTGGCACCGGTGATGATAACAGTTTTTCCCTCCATTTTTGTCTGCCATATGCAAGAGGAAAATATGAAAATATTTGTAGAATGTAAAATGTAAATGTTTAAGAAAGTGAAATTTTATTCAAATTTTAGTTACTGTGAAAAACATATACAATTTTACACAAAAGAGAATACAAAGTGTGTTGATTCGAAATTACATAAATACGCCAGAAATTAGTTAGGTTGAGCTTGTGGGTGTGATAATTTTTTGTAAACAGTTGGAAGGTATTTTAGGACTGATTGTTAGACGAAAACATTTCAGAGCTAATAATAAAATATCTTGTTAAATGGAAAGTAATGAACAGTCTGCTGAGTATTTAATATTTTTATGACGAAAACAAGTGTGAACAATATTGCATATTAAAATGAAAATCATGTGGCAGTGTTTTAAGAAAACCAGACAGCAACAAAGGTAAACAACAGAAATGCGCTACAGAAATTATTTATTTCCCTTTAATTTGTCATCATTCGAATGTGCGCCAAAGCAAAATGCAAATAGGTGATAATAAGTTTTAAATGCAAAAAAATTCCGTCAACTTCCAAAGAACAGTTGCATCTCTGACGCATTAGAAGAAATTGAAATTATTTTTCAAATGGAAAAATACTACATATTTTTTTAATTACTCGCCAGAAGTGTAATAAAGTTCACATGGCCCCACATTACGTAGTAATGGTACTGCGGCAACTATTTCTAATTCATATGAATGACATGTAATTGCGACATAATTTCCATAAAGTATGTAAACAGTTTGGCTAAGTAGTATTAGTAACAATTGCGGCGCATTTGTTACGATTGTACAATAACCGGTAATGCGACACGTGGTGGAGCGGTTGCAGCTCGTGAGGTCACATAGCACATAGCACAACATTTATATAAGAATTTTTGTGAAAATCATAAAAGAAATGTTTAAAACTGTCGCGTGGACAACTGGTTGTCAGCGCTAAAGTCGGTGTGGGGTAGCTAATGAGTGTCTATTTAGAGGGAAATTAAAATGTCCGGAAAGCAGTAAACAGAGCGTTTTAGAGACAAAAGCAATCCTTGCAAGTGGGTACAATAAGTATATCACATATTAGAGCAGTCATACGTTTCGGTTAAACGGTTAGACATTAATTATTCAAACTTTAAAAATTTCATGATCCATTTTAAATTATGGAAAGATAAAACTCAAGCTGCAACTAACCCCCTGGTTTATTTGGTTAGTGCCGGTGTTTTTATGACAGACAAAAGATTTATGGTAGATCTAGTATATGTTTGTGTTTCGGTATAAGGGTTAATATATTTACAATCTGTAGGCATGTGGCAAGTGGGCGTTATGTGTTGTACAATTAAATTTGTAGGGATTGGACTTTATTTTGGGTTTGTGTTACCTCGGTGAAGCATCTGCCCGCTGTTATGCGTAAATAGAAACGTATGCTCAATAATGTAGCAACAATGGCCGAAACGAATGCCAACAATAGCAGATCACGCAGATAGTCAACGCTTGGCAACACACCCAAGAAACCCATCTAAAATTGAGTGAGAAATTCAAATGCAATAAAAACACACAAACAAAACGTTATATAAAAATACTGTCAACAGGTATTTTGATTTTATATGCACGTACACACATACATACATGTGTTGAAGCTGTGTCTAGACAATAAAAATAAAATAAAAACAAAAACTTTCAAAGACCAGTAAATTCGCAAAGAGCTATAATAAAAAACAAAAATCGATTATTAATAATTTTGTTGTTGTTACTTTATTGAAATTGGACTCTAATATCCGCTTAAGATGAAAATTAGCAGGCGAAGAGATGCGACGAACATTTGGCGAATGCTTTGCTTATGTAAGGCAGCAAGTTTTGTATGTATGAAATTGTGTCATGAGTTGGCAAGATCTCTTTGCAATAATGCATATAATTTTGTTACTAACTTTTTAACGACAATTTAAACTTTGCTTATCGGCCGCTATGTGACTTCGAGTTTCCCATAGTTTAAGCACTGATAGCAGCTAATACTCGTAGCATGAAATTAATTAGGTGCAATTCAATTTGAGGTTTATGCAAACATTTTTTGTCGCAAGCATTGCCGGGCGACGCAAGTGTTGTTAAAACATGTGAATACTGTTGAATGTGCAGCAATTAATGAAATTGCGTCAAGCAAGAGTTGGAGTAGCGGTGAAACGATTTCAAATGCTGTGTCATTGGCAACGAAAAAACGCAACGTAGCACTGAATTATTGCGTTTTGGTAATGGAAGTCAGTGGCAAGCCTCCAAAGGAATCGTCATTATTAAAATAATGAAGAAAATAATTTTTAGTTGACTTTTTCAGCCATCTTGCAAGCCGCGTTGCTTTTGAACGCAGAGTTTGTGCTTGTAAACTTCTGACATTAATTTAATTTAAGTCGTTTTACGAGTTCACAGTAAATTATTTATTATTTACTGTTTATTAATTTATTGTTTAGACTATACTAACTGTGCTTTAAATGAGTTTCATGGATTTATTAAGCACGACTCCTTCATGTCATTAAAAACAATGCATCAAAACGTATTTCCTTCGTGTAATATGTTGAACTGTGCAGTGCTGCAATCCAAAAGCTTTTCCAAAAAGATTTTAAATTTCATTAGAGTTGCCGTGGCACAACAACAAACAAATCTGTGTCAATATTTAAAAGTCGAATACAATATGATGCCATTTTTTGTTATCATCGGAAAAGACACACAGATTCCACTAATCTGAATGGACGCTTTTGCGGATTTCTCCATGTTTTCTCTTAGTTGCCAAGATTTCGAAATTAGTTGCCGAAATGCTTAATTGCATATATTAATTTGTCATTTTAACATAATTCGTGATTAATTAATCACTTTTACAATACGCTTCAACATACACCAAACACTTTCACTTTTATACAACAAAATACACAGCAACGCACCTCAGAAATCTTCACACTCGCAGCTTACAAAACGAAATCGGAGAGGCGTTACGCAAGTTCCCAGTAAAAAAATCTGCACAAACAACAATAACATCGATGATTTTGAGCACCAAAAACACTGCCACCAAACTTTAGAAATGTAAAAGTCCAGGTTCAATGTTGTGCAGAACTTGTGTCGGCAGCGAAGCAGCACAGCTTTGACGCACAAGTGTACCGATTTTCTTCCACGTCACTAAAATCATGAACGGCCAGAACTTACTATATGCATAGTCTTTCTGTTTTCACATGCTTCGCTGTCACCGCTGCCGTCGCCGCCGACCCCAATGCAGCCAACGCTCGTCTTACTGGCTGTCGCACCGACACTCTGTCGGGCTGACTGACTGCGCTCTATGCTCACCTTCTTCGGGTTTCGTGCTGCAATTGCAGACATCGAAACCGCCAACAGCAACAACCACGCGCCTAAATTGTGTTGAAATTGAAGCGCTTTTGGCCCCGTTAACAACATTCTGCAGTTCTCAGCACTTGTTCTTCGAGCACGCTAAGCACTCTTACACTACGATTATGTACAAGCAGTTGACGATTTTTTTCTTTACTTGATTGCGTATGAAAATATGAAATTTGGGCTGCATGATAGCTCGGCGCGTTTCACACTTACCTTGTCCTAATACTCAAAGCTTCGGTGTGTTGGAAATAACGAATGTGGCTGGGTGAAAACAATAGTTTGCTGTTCCGCTGCGGCTGTATAATACTAGATGCTGATGATTTGCGTGATTTTTCAGCTTTCTGTGTGAACAACCTTCGCCTTGAACGCTTCGTATGCGACTGGTCGAAAGCGCCTTGAAATTATATTCAACAGGTTGTCGCTGAGTTGTTGCTGCTGTTATTAGTCGCGCTTATTACCGCCGCTATTAGGGCTGATGCGGCCGCTTCAGCGACTGGTGGTGTTCGTGGTGCTGCTGTGTCGCCGAACTTCGTATTGTTTACTTGCAGCCGTTTCGATTGAGAGTTTGCCTTGATTTTATGTATTTCGCCGAATCATTCACCCGCTGCTCTCTATTTTTTCTTTCTTTTCTTCTTTCACTACACACACTTCTTGCCGCTTTTCTTTCAGACTTTGAGAAAAATTATAACCACTGCTGAGCTGGAGCTCTTTTACTTTCGCAGTCGTTTTGTATTTTATTTTCTTTTCTTGTATTTTACTTTATTTTATTTTTTGTAATTTATTTTATTTTATTTTCTTGTATTTTATTTTATTTTATTTTATTTTATTTTATTTTATTTTATTTTATTTTATTTGATTTTCGTGCAATGCGACGATAGCTTTTTTAGTGCGTTAAAAGCTTAACAGTGCTGTAAATAATCGAATAACCCATAGAAACCAAAGAGAGGCAAAATGTTGTAAGTTCGTCTCTTAAGTCTTTTGTTTCGCAATATCGACAGCAACCAGAAATGATTTGTAGAGCTGTAAGTGTTTGACGGGTAAAAGACGTTCATAATGAAAAGGTGCAAAGCTGAAATAAGTTTTTTATTTAAAAACCATCACTGTAGAATGTGACTTTTGCAGTTGTTGCCGTGATATCTTTTCGTAGCAGATAAATCTCACCAAATCTGTAAATATTTTAAATTTTTCACTTTTTTTAATTATCTACACAATATTTGCTCTTCAATTTCTAACAACAGTGCTCATAGCAATATAACCTTCCTGCTTATAATTTATATATTATAAATAGTTTTTATTCTCATTTTTTAACCTTCATACCACATATTTGTTTAGCCCGCCCGCTTTGCTTATTTGTTAATTTTTTGTCGATTGCGTTTTCCACATTCATTCTAAATGTACAAACTTATATTGACAGCCCTACTATTACAATATAAATACATATTTGAAACGCATGCATTCAAAAATCATGATTTATAAATTCGCATTTACGTGCTTCGTTGTTTGTTTTTGTTGTTGAATTCAGTTTAATTGATTTCCCGTTGTTGTTGTTTCTACGGTCGCAATATGCTCAATTGGTTTGGTCAGTGTGTTGTACCACTCGCTGACATGGCGCGCCAAAATATCGACAAATTTGTTCAATCTCTCTTTGACCGTGGTCACAAATTGTTTGGGTTTCTTTCCTCCGGTTCCGGTTGCTGGCGCTACATCCGGTATTGTATTGGTCTCCTTGTCTCTTCTGTTTTCGCTAATGAACTGCTGGTCATATGCGACCAGCTCTTCGGGAAAAGCACTGCCCAGTGGCGTCAGGTCTTCCTCTTTCGTGATCATATTGCTAAGCCACACCTTATCGGGTAATTGGTAGTGCAAAGCGCGTGGCGAACGCCGCCTGCGCATGATGCCCAGATCCCACCAGGACACGTCCTTCTCGTCCGTCTCTTTCGTCTGTTCCGCATCTTTCACCTTATCGCTCTCATCATTCGGTTCGTGTTCGGTGAAATAGTTCTCCAGGTTTTCAGCTATGTAGTCAATGTATTTGCTCCGCAGCGTTTTGATTTTGTCATTGATCTCCTCTGGCAAGACGGCTGCTTTGGAATTATCACTCGTCTTCTCTTCTCTGGCCGTTGACTTTTCTTCCTTCTTTTCGCTGCTTTCATTTTCTTGCAGAAAGGCGCGCGCCAGCTCTTCCTGTGTGCGCAAAAAGTCTGCTGCCAGGTGGCCGCTGCTGTGATATCTACCTCCACCTATTGCTTCCACGTCGGAGACGGCATCTGCATGCTGCTCTTCTTCATCTTCCTGTTCATCCTCTTTGTCTTCGTCTTCTTCCTTTTCCTTCTCGTCCTTCTCCTCCTTGGACTTTTTTGATTTATTGCTCTTCTTTAGCGATTTCTTTGAGAACGGCTCTGGAAACAACTTATTCCAGGTGTTGGCCAGTTTCGACTTGCTTAAGGGCAGCGCCTCGTAGAACTCAGTCGGCAACAGGCGTAAAGGCTTCATCTCGTTCACAGTTTCAGTTTCAATCATCTTCTGTGACTTTTTTAGCGCACTGTGTTTGTCGCCTTCTTCCCTGTAGTCCTCCTCTTCATCACCATCGGCATTTGTTATATGCCTCAGGTGCACATCGCCATCGGGCACACGAGGCACCTCTGGCTCACTTTGCGCACCCATTTTCTTAAAAAACTCTTCCTCATCGAAGTTTTCAAGGCTGAAAATCGGCTTGGCATCTTTCTGCTCGGGCTTTCTGATCTCCGTAATTTTCTTTACGAATGTGGGCTTCTTTAAACTTTTGCTAACGCCACCAAACAGCGGCGCAAAGTAGTCGTCTGTGCTGCGTGCGTTACGCTTCAACGGCGACTCGTTGTCGCGCTCCTTTAGCGCTCTGTCCAGCAGATCCGTGATCCACTGCAGAGCGACAGCGCGCTTGTCATGCACTTCATGCTCGCGGTGCTTCGGCGCCTTTTCTTCGAGTTTGAGTGGTTCGAAGAGTTTGACCAAGCCTTGCGGTTTCTCGCTCTTGTCCTCCAGCACAAAACGCTTGTGTCGATCTGCGAATGTGGCATATCGGCGACCCCTATTCACGGACCTCGACAGCGCGCTGTGGGACAGCGCAGTCTCCTGTATCAGTTTTCGCAGCAGCAAGTCCGAGGAGGAGTAACGCTTGTGCACCACCTTTTCTTGGGACGCCGGCTCCAGTTCGTTGGCCTCGATCTCGGTATACTGACAGTGCTCCAAGTCGGCGGTGGGCAGCACCCAGAAGCCCACCGATTTGCCCGGTGTGGTCAACTGCATCAGTTTGTTGGGGCTTTTGGTCTTCTTTTGCGGCATCAGCGTCGAGTTCAGTGTCAGCCGCTCGTTGTTCAATAGCGCGGTGCCCCTCTTGAAGGTCAGAATGTATTGCCAGTATTCGGTGCCGGTGAACTTTGTCCAGGATCTGATTGCAATCTGTATGGGTTCAACGTCAGGGTTGACTATCATGAAGGCAATGCCACCGGATACGGAATTGGCGCAGTGCGTGTAGAGTTTGTTGCTGCGCGTGAAAACATTTAGTGGGCGCGCGGGAAATACGCGGGAGCCCATCACCTTTTTGAATAGCGCAGTAACGTAGAAACTCAAACTGGGCTTCTCCAAATCGACCAAGTCGACACGTTTAAAGACAGCATCGAAGCCACTGCTGGCCGCCTCACCCAAAGTTAGAGCCCAACGCAAGGCTTCGTTAACCGCGTCATCGTCCAGCCGATTGCTGGCATGCTTTGACCTTTTGCCTTTGGGCTTAAATGACAAGTTCAGCCAGACGGGTACCTTCTTGTTCAGCAGCGACTTCAAAGCGGGATCGGTTTCGTGAATGTAGCTGCCAGCTTGTGTAATGGGCTCAGAAGATCTGCAGATGAAAATATTTGCGAATATTTTATGAGAAAAAATTAAGCCAAATTAGAAACTAAAAAATTATAGTCAAATAAAATAAAGTAAAATTAATAACACAGTTCTGGTTTGTTGGAATTTATGTTGTAGAAGAACAACCGATCTGCATGATTTTTCACAACATTTAAATTATTTTTGCTTCAACAAATCTCGAAATCAACATTATTTTCTCTTCAATACTTACTGCAGCCAACCATAGGCAGCATTTAAATCCTTGGTCATGTCCACATAACGTACAGTCTCCCCTGCGCTGCTGCCCACCGAAATATCGGCGCCCATAATCTGCCAGTCGGTCACGTACGGTTTGAAGGTGTCCACCATCAAATTAAGTGTCTGCAATTCGGCTACATAGTCCTGAGCGCGAGAAGACCCGAAATCTGCAAGGAACCCACACAATACATTCTGCAATTTGAAGCAGTGCACATGCAAGCACTAACCAGTTCCCATCTGCCAAATGCAGTCTGTGATGCCTACGAAATATGAGTTGTTCAGTATTTTCAACGTCTGCATCGCATCCCAAGAGTTGGGTGTGTAGGGCACTGGTATTATCATAGTCCAGTTGACCGCTCTAAAATGTGCAAATGCGCTTAGCAAAATGAATTGCGCTGAAAGTCAATGCTAACCTCGTCCAGCGATTGAATCCTTTCCAGATAATTCTTGTCGGATTGCGCAGCTTCTCGTCTGCGCCCGAGGCAAAGTAGTAATCGCCCGTAAACTTTACATATGAGTCTCCGAGCATTGTTGCTATGCGCGTGACAGTTTTTCTGAGCAAAAGAAAACAGAACGCAGGCCATTATTATCCTTTAAGGCTATATTCAGCACAATATTTGCACACAGCACGCACCTATTCGGGCCATCCAGCGCTTTGTACAAGTCCTCCGGCTTCATGGCAAAACTCACGAACTTCTCGTTCACATCATTGAACGGCCGATTGACGTTCAATTGCACCATCACTTCACCCGCATTGACGGCGAGCACTGTCAGCGCAAGGGCCAACACTCCTTTCAGCAAGGACATCTTCTACACGGAACTATCTGTGATTTGCACCAGTCGTGCGACTACGCCCAAAGATAACCAACAACTGCGCTGCTAATGTGAAGAGCAATTGCTAAATATTCTTACAAATTACTCGATGCGAGTGGTCATGGTCTTGCAGCAGCAGCAACTGTAAATACCGAACACCTGCTGCCAGTGTGCACTTTCGGTGCAAAAAATTTCGCCGACCTAAGCAAAAGACTATTTTGCTAAATAGCAAACGAGCCGAGAAGTTCATTGAAGAAATTCCAACATGGCTATTGTGTACTCGTATGTAGCTGCTGGAATGCCGAGTTGTGTTCTACAGCTCATATAAAAGCCCATGAGGCTTTCAAAATGATGCGTTGAAAAGCGAAAGTTCTCTACTTTTCACTGAGGGCGATGCATTTTTTAAACAAACCTTCAACTTGCATTATTCGCCGAATAGACCAATAACAACTTTATTTTTGTACAAGTTTCATTGCGGATTTTAAATATGACATATTTTTTATATACTTGCATAACATGAATATTTGGCTCCTCCTAGGAGCATCTTGGCCGAAAGTTTAGTCTTCGTCTTCGTTGTTCAAAATAACGGCGAAACTGAATGGCATGACTGGCTCCCGTATAGAAATTGCTCACGAATTCAACGCTATCAAATTTTAATTAATTTATTAAAATTTATGTAGAACAAATCTAAACCTAATTATGTCAAAAATAGAAAAGATAGTTTTCGTATAAAAAACATCAATGTAATTGTTGCATATTTAAGTAATTTAAATTTTATTGCTTTCACAAAATGATAGTTCGAAATTACTATTCTTGGGAATATTGCATATTAAATTATGTTATTATTGGTTATTGAGTGTAATATTCCAGTTAGTCATCATCGTCAGATGCTAAAATAATTTTGAAGCTAAACGGTTCAAACGCAATGCCTGCACCTACATAAAATTTGCTCATGAATTCGACCCTGGAAATAGATCAATTGTGAGAGTTTTAGAAATGTGTGCAAATACCTTTCGAGATTTTCGATTTTCGAAGCACAATATTTACCAATGCAAGCGCAGTGTGTGCAAAAAGGCGGATAAGCCCTCCATTAGAATCATAATTGCAATGGTGAGCACAGCCCAGGCGCCGAATATGAAAAACAAAGCAATCGCAGCGGGATAACTGCCCATCTTCAGACCTTCCGACAGCACCATACTCCACAATACCTCTGATAATTCTGAAATGTACAATTATCCCTTAATTTTATGTTACAAAAATTGTGAACGTGTTTGCGACTTACCCGCGTGCGCCAACGACAGGGCCCACAAACGCAGATAGGAAGCTGTGTGGGAGATGGTACTGAGGATATATTCAATGGTGTGTATAGCCTGGTGAATCCAAATTTCACTCATCGGCTCGTCCTCTTCGCTGTGCTCGTGGCCACCACCATCAGCTGGTTGCTTTTCCAATTCTGCCTCCATTTTGCTAATCGGTGCCACATCCTCACGCTTCGCCTACGAACGAGAAGCGTATGAGTATTCCTAAGCAAAATCTTGAGAAATATGCAAAATACCTGAATTTTCCGCACTATGGTGATATACAGCGGCTTGCCCACCAGAATCCAGGGAATGCATATTACGGCCACTATGACAAATATTTTCTGCAACAGCGGCTGAGCGTCGAACATGTACATGTCGCATCCGGCCGGATGAGGGGCCTCGCTGAACAGCATCATGTTGATGAAGTAGATCAGCACCGAGGGCGCACAGGCGGGCGTGTCGGGCTGGTAGTCGGTCTTCGGCATGTACTTCACCCACTTGAAGAACATCATGAAGCACATGTAACCGAAGAGCAGTATGAGGAAGAGGATTTGCGGCACAAACTCCAGTATGATGAGCGCGTACTTCTTGAAGTAGACGAAATTCTCCACAGACAAGCAAACGCCGAAAATCATGTGTGCTACGCCCAAAATGATGGACATTTTCATCTTCAAGCTGTTGAGAAAGATAATCTTATTGGCGGCCAGCTGCCAAATCGGGTCCATGCCCAGCGGGTACACGCCATACGAAGCATACTCGGGATTCAACTGTAAGCTGGGATTCGTGAGCACTGTGGTGCGGTTGTACCGTATACGCCAGCTGGAGCCGAACACATTGAGGGATTTCGAAAATATGTCGTTGTAAAGGAAGCCCGTGTACATGGAGAAGAGGCCCAGCAGCAGGATAATGTAGCGACCGCCGAAGAATATGTGCCAGATTTCACCCGCCTTCTTTCTGCTCAGTTTCTTCTCATCGAGCACCATCCACAAGCCGAATAGGAACAAAATAAGGCCGTGGCCCAAGTCTCCGAACATCACCGCGTACAGGAAGGGGAACGTAATGCAAGTGTACAGCGCCGGATTGACTTCGCGATAGTTGGCCATGCCGTAGGCGTCGATCAGATGTTGAAAACCACTCGTGAACTTATTGGTGCGATTGTATGTGGGTGGCATCGCCTTCGATTCCAGCTCGTTAATGAAGGCAGGCACCGTGCTGCCCACTGCCGCCGAGCCCTCGGCAAGCGCCGCCCTGACGCGCTCCAAATCTTTGCGCGGCACCCAGCTCTCGCCTATGAGACACTTGTTTGTCACATCCATGTTGAATAGGTTGAGTGTGTGGTAGATGGCCTTCATTTTGGTAACCTTAATCGCCCACGCGGGCAGGTTCTTGATCGCACCGGTCAGCACGCAGCTCCGATGATCCTCGGTCTGGTTGAGCACCACCTTCAGATCCTCCAGTCGAGTGCGCACGCCCTTGAGCATGCCTTCACGTTCAGCATGGTCGGCAGGACAGGGGTACAGCGCGGCATGGAAGCCGGTGCACACCTTCTTAATGCGTGTTTTCAACTGCTCGCCCTGAAAGAACACAACGAAGACCGTCTTGTACATGTCGTTGCCGGTCTTGGGATCCTTGAGGGGCTCCTCCAGGTCAGCGCGTTTCACGTAGACATTGTTGCGCGAGATGCGCCACAGCATGCGCTCGAAGGCAAAGGCACGCTCCCGATTGAGCACTCCGGAAACAAAGTCCAACTGCCCGCGGCCGTGTGTGTTCGCCTCGTCACCGCCGAAACTGTTCGTGTCCATGACGCCGGAGAAGAAGCCTTGCGTCTTCTGCAGCACCAGCGACAGTTCGGTCAACTCCAAATAGTTCGACTTGAGATTGATTTCATTCAACGACAGCTCGCAAATTTCGCTCTCAATCTTCTCCAGTTCCGTCTCCATGTCAACGACCTCTCTAGGGTGCGGTGCAGGCGGCAGGTCGTCAAAGAGCTCCGATAGCTGTATCCCGTCTTTCTTGAGTTCGCCCTCGATGTAGCGAATTTGGCGTTCGAGCTCATTGCAGCGCCGCACTTCGGCGACAAACTTGCGTTGAAACGAGTTGATGTTGTTGTTCAGCTGTAATGAAGGTTTGTTACATAGCATTGGGACTCGGAATATGGTGGCTGGCTTACATCGCAAAATTGTACGCATCCGAGTTCACCCAAAGCCGAGACGGTTGCATAAGCTGCTTCCGGCTGTATGAACATCTGGCAGAGCGCCATTAGCTCGCTACGAAACATGTCGCCCATGATGAAGCCGTCTCACTACTTTGTGGTGTGAAGAAAGGCATTTACAAAATTTTTGAAAATCCTAGTTCAGAAATGTTGTGAAAGTGATATTGAAATATATTTATTCACAGAAATTGTTTGTTTTCTCTTTGTATAGTTTCAAAAACCATTTTCAATACAGACAGATGGATATCTTGAGTATAGGAGTCTAATTAATTATTTCGAGATTCGTACCCTCATCGAACTCGTTTCACCATTGCATAAATTATAATTAATGTACTAGTAATGAGTACTTTATCGAAACCTATTCCATTTTTCTGGTAATGTCTGACGTTTGGTGTAACGAAACACCATCAAAAAAGCATGTGATTTAATTAAACGAACCCACTCATCCTCACACACCCATCCATCGCTCGCCAATTCGCCCATGATGTGTGCCCCATTACGGACATGAAGGCGACTTATTGTGACATCAAATTATCATAATTTACACATTATCTTATCGCGATTTTGTCTGTATCGCACTGGCAACAAAATGTGAAGTCATTCCGACGAAGGATTTTTGATTTTAATTAAACAGTTCCTAATTTAACAGTTTTATAAAAGAAATTAAATACTGAACACATTTGATTTTTATTGAGATTTCTTGTCAGAATTAATTTAACGACCTGCCTCTTTTTGCGAATTCAACATTTCTTTTCAGTTAAACATTCTTATTTATTTCGTGTATATTTTTACATTGAGTGCCCATACGAAAACATTTCTTGATTTCTTCCTATTTATTTTTTAATACTTAACACTTTTGTCGTAATTCTTGTATACCCATTCATGACCAATGGCGATATGTATATCAAATGAAAGAGGAAAGGCTCAAGAATTTAAATAAAATTAATTTTTTATCTATTTGTAAAAAAGGTTATGAAAAACGTCCTTTGAAAATTTTAATCTTTTACATCCTTGAAAATTTATATAGACTTTTTGGAAAAGTCTTCTTCTTCTTCTTGACTGGCACGACAGCCCGATACCGCGACTAAGGCCTAGCTACCCGCAACCATCCGTGTTGTGCGTGCGAATTTTTACAAGGTTGGAAGGGACCTACAGTTTTATGCCGATTCCGAACGGCGAGTTGGGAGCTTTTTTATAGGCAATATTACTCTCAGAGGTTTGCCATTTCCTGCTGAGAGGACAGCTGCCGAAAGAAAAATTGTTGTTTTTCTTTGTTTTTCGGTGTTAGCAGCAACGAAAAGTAAGTACAAGTATATTAAAACCCAAAATCTCCTTAATCACGAGCCAATTTTTCACTACTCTAACTTTATTGGT
The DNA here is from genome assembly GCA_963668005.1 of Melieria crassipennis. NCBI lineage: Eukaryota > Metazoa > Arthropoda > Insecta > Diptera > Ulidiidae > Melieria > Melieria crassipennis. The sequence goes on from OY764961.1 coordinate 120,820,048, forward strand.
TCGAAAGTTATTAACAAAAGGCGGAAGCTGCAATTCTAATGTAGTACAAAAATTCTAATTTATTTAAGTATCAGTATTTTAAATAATAAAAATATACAAAATCAATGAATAATAAAATTTTGACACGTGATCAAGGAGATTTTGGGTTTTAACATACTTACTTTCAAGAAAATTCTATTTAAATTTTCAAAGATATAAAGGATTAAAATTTTCAAAGTACTTTTTTCATATCCTTTTTTACAAATAGATAAAACTAAATTTTATTTAAATTCTTTTCTCTTTCATTTATATACATATCGCCATATTCAACGAGGTTAAGTATTTTTTATATTTTTTTTTATTTTTTATCGCCTTCAAAATTTTGAATTCCTTTTAAAAGGACAAAGGATGTAGAAATGAAAAACTGAGTACGCAGTATTACTATGTTTGGTCTCTAGTTTCGCGCCCATATGGATTTTTTCCGGTGTGAACAATTTTTTTATTTTTTGTCGCACAGTGTTATTTTTAGAGAAATATTTTACATATCACATGCCCATAATATGAGCTTATATCCATTTTCATTGTCCTTGTAAAATGCTTGTCTGAATTATGAGTTTCTTATCTATTGCTTAGAAATATCTCGATATTCTCCAATACCTAATTTTGTCTTTACATTTTCAGAATATTACTTTGTAGAACAGATATTCATTATATTTTCAGTATATGTATATACAAGAATGTATGTATATAGCAAATGTTGGATACTGTCAAGTTTTGTGCTGATTTAAGGCAATTAACAATTAAATCGCCTGATGTTGATTCGTTAAAAAACCTCTTTAATACCGAATCTCTCTCTGAAAAATCTCACTTGTCAGCTACTTTTCAAAAATTTGCACAAACTCTAAAGTAGCAATATTTTAGCCAAACAATTTAGTGTTTCAATAAAACCATAATTGCAGCAACTGCAATGTTAAGGAAAATGAATTGAATTTTCAATTACTGTGAACTCACTTCGTCGAACGCTTCAAAAACTTTAAACCAACTCAGCGACAGAACGAAAACTGAATGTTAGATCAAAATTTCTGCCACACCAGGGAATCTTGATTTCCAATTGCCCAAATCGCTTTCCAGTGTAATCAATCAGGCATTATTGAATATCAGTAACTGGTCAGTTGATGTCTGCCGTCGAGGGGTTTTCCATCAAGCGCCTGTCTGCACTCACTGCTCTAAAAGAGCTGGCACTCCAAAACGAAGACTTCTGGCTTAAAAATCAATTATTTCGAAATTATCTATGTTCGTTGCAGTTTTGCAGTTCGAAGACTACAAGTGTAGCTAGAAAGACAATCGTGTGATGTTGCCTTGATAGGGTTTGATTGATTGGTAAATAGCAAATCCAGTACTGGAATCGTCAACTTGGCACCTTCACGGTGCTCCAGTCATCAGTTAGTTTGGTTTAGGATATTGGTTTGTGCTGATGTAGTTCTGTCCGTAATTGTTGCTCAATTTTTCATAACCAGTCAGTAATATTGGTGAGTAGTAGAGTTGTTAGTTGTAAAAACCCTAAAAAAAAATTAAACCTGTACGCTACTTGTTTTCAATTAATAGAAAGTCCATTGGTTGACTTTGCTTTGCTCTCTTCTGTAAGGGTTTTATTGAACAATAACATAAATTGCTTACATTTTCATACAATTTCATAATTCAAACATAAAACATTGCTATTGCCAAAAAATAAGGACAAATACTTTTCGTTCGGACAAAAACACGGACAAAATAAACTGGAAGGCACTGTTAAGTGTGGGAAGAGTACCACAATACTGATATCGACCAACAAAAACAAAAGTGAAACATAAAATACAATTCATAATAATGTTGGTGGTGAGCTTGCCACTGGGACAGTCGAATTTCAAAGAGTTGGGGAACTACTCCGGTTCCTCTTCACCATCCAGTATTGCTTTGAAGCTGAAGGGTTGGAAGGCGTAGCCCAGGCCTTCATAGAATTTGCTCATAAATTCCACCCTGCAAGCAAATGGAGAGTTTATTCGAACTCGTTTTCGTAAGTACGATTCTACACGAACTCACCAGTGCAGACGGAGCGTGTGCAAGAAGGCCGACAAACCTTCCATCATAACCAGGATGGCCAGTGTGAACAGACACCAGGCGCCGAAAATCAAGTACAGGCCAATAATACCGCTGTAGCCCTGCATCTTCAGGCCTAAGGACAGCACCATCATCCACAACACCTCAGATAGCTCTAGAGGGGGGGGAAAAAAAAATTGGAAATTAAGTATCTATGAAGAACTGAACCTTGAAAGTGCGATACGTACGTGCGTGCGCCAACGACAGGGCCCACAAACGCAAGTAGGAAGCCGTGTGCGAGATAGTGCTGAGCACATATTCGATGGTATGAATGGCCTGGTGAATGTAGATTTCGGCCATCGGTTCTTCTTCGTGTCCATGGCCGCCTTCCTCGTGGGTTTCACCGCTTGTTGGAATGGGAGTTTCGCCTTCGGCAAGTTCCATATTGCCAGTCAGGTCGCCGTTGTGTTTGGCCTACAAAAAGAATCAGCATTATGAAACCAAGCTGTGCAGCTATGCACTTGAAGATGTCGCCCAACTTACGTGAACTTTGCTCTTGCGTGTGAATTTTATGTACAACGGTTTGCCCAGCAACATCCATGGAATGCAGAGCAGTGCAATCAAGACAAACACCTTTTGTACCGCGGGCTGAGAGTCGAACATGAACTCGTCGCAGCCTTCGAAGGGCGGCGTGTTCTTGAACAGCATCATGTTGATGAACATAATCAGCACCGAGGGCGCGCAGCCGGGCGTGTCGGGCTGGAAGTCGGTCTTGGACGTGTATTTGACAAACTTGAAGAACATCATGAACACCATGTAGCCGAAGAGCAGTATGAGGAAGAGAATCTGCGGCAAGAACTCCAGGAAGATGCTGGCGTAGCGCTTGAAATGGACAAAGTTCACCACCGACATGCAGACACCGAATATCATATGCGTCACGCCAACAATGATGGACAGCTTCATCTTGTACGTGTTCAGGAAGATGATCTTGTTCTCCGCCATCTGCCATATTGGATCCATTCCTATGGGATATACGCCGAAAGTGGAGTGTCGTGGTGACAGCTGCAGACTCGGGTTTGTTAGCACCGTAGAAGTGTTGTAGCGCACATGCCATGTGGAGCCGAATATGTTCATGGACTTGGAGAAGACGTCGTTGTAAATGAAGCCCGTATAGCAGGAGAACAAGCCCATCAAAAGTATAATGTAGCGTCCACCAAAGAAAATGTTCCAAATCTCGCCGCCTTTCTTGCGACCGAGGCTTTTCTCTCCCCACACCATCCAGCCAGCAAATAAGAGCAAAATTAGACCGTGTCCCAAATCGCCAAACATAACCGCAAACAGGAAGGGGAACGTGATGCACGTATATAATGCCGGATTCACCTCACGGTACGAAGCCACGCCGTAGGCGTCAATCAAGTTCTGGAAGCCACGCGTAAACTTGTTGGTGCGATTGAATGTGGGCGGCTGCTCATTGGTGTCGATCACGTTAAGGAAAGACGGAATTGTACTGCCTACAGCAGCTGAGCCGTCAGATAAGGCCTTCTGCACAACGGGCAGATCCTTTGTCGGCACCCAGCACTCGCCGATCAGGCATTTCTTGGTCACGTCCATGTTGAATAAGTTGAGCGTGTGATAGATGGCCTTCATCTTTCTCACCATAATGGACCAGGACGGTAAGTTTTTGGCGACGGTAGCCAGCACACGACTGCGATGATCTTCAGTCTGGCTAAGGACCAACTTCAGGTCCTCCAGGCGAGTGCAGACGCCCTTGACCATCTCCTGGCGTTCGCCGTGCGAACTGGGACAGGGATACATGGAGGCATGGAAGCCAGTGCACACTTTCTTGATGCGGTTCTTTAGCTGCTCGCCCTGGAAGAAGGCCACAAAGACGGTCTTGTAGATAGGGTGACCAGTGGTGGGATCGCTCAGTGGATCATCCAGATCGGAACGTTTCAGGAAAACGTTACCACGCGAAATGCGCCACAACATGCGCTCAAAGCCGAAGACGCGCTCGCGATTAATGACACCAGCCACAAAGCCCAAACGGCCGCGATTCTGCGCGTGGCCGTCGTCGATAACACCGGGGCCGCGGTTGCTCGAGTCCAAGTTGAGCACCTCCTGGTCGGAGAAGAAGCCCTGCGTATTCTCCAGCACTTTGCGCAGCTCGGTCAGCTCCAAGTAGTTGGACTTGAGGTTCACCTCGTTCTGCGCCAGCTCGAGTATCTCGTTCTCGGTCTTCTCCAGATGTGCCTCCAGGTCAATGATCTCCCTGGGATTGGGCGCGCGTGGAATGTCATCAATAATATCGGGCAGCACGACGCCGTCCTTCTTGATCTCGGCCTCGATATAGCGTATTTTGCGCTCGAGCTCGTCGCAGCGACGCACCTCTGTGACGAACTTGCGTTGGAACGCATTCACGTTGCTGTTCAACTGGAAACAAAACAAAATTACACTAATCAATCGGCTACTCAATTTCGACAACAATATGCGAGCATAAAAATACACACAAGTGCTGGTATTTACATGTGCTGTGTGTATTTTTACACTTAATTTTCGTTCACTTACATCGCGAAACTGCACGCAGCCAGTTTCGCCCAACTCGGAGACGGACGTGTAGGCCGCTTCAGGTTGTATGAACATTTGGCATAATGCCATTTCCTCACTGCGGAACATGTCCCCCATGATGAAGACGTCTCGCGGCTATCACTGCAAATATACACAAAAACACAGATCTGTAGACAAATATGCAGACATGAGCATAAAAGCGTTTAAAGACGAAATCTTCGGGAGGGCAGCTCTGTAATTTGCGTAATCATTGCTAAAAAATTTCACTGATGCGTCTTGCATTGCTGATTTTGTTTAGTTTTTGGCTGAAGACACATACTTGTTGGATTTTTTTTGTTGATGTACAGATGTAGTCTGGTGTACGGATTTTTTCGTGCCAGACGTTATAAATTAGAAAACAATAACGACCAATACGAGTATATATTTATTTGCTATAAAGGCGAAGCATATGCTTTCTGTACGAACGAGATAAGACATCGTTAGAGGGATGAATAGAAGAATTAGAAGCGACTTAAGCTTTGAGTTGTCGGCCTCGATAGCTCAGCGGGTTCTCATACCGAGCGCCCCGGGTTCGATTCCTGGCTTGGGCTGGAAAAAACACTCATCTACTTCTGTCGCTATCCACATGAAGGGAATGAGAATTACAAGAATCGCACAAGTGCGCTCTTGGCAGGCAATGGCAAAACCTCCAAGTGTGAAAGAAAAACTGCCCATCGCCCTTCGGATTCGGCGTTAAACTGTAGGTCCGCTCCCCTCCCTTTCCCCATCCGTTTGAAATGTGTGGTGTATCACATGTTGAAAAAACAGTGTTGCATACGCATTTCAAACGGGTGGAATCTGTGGTATCACAACGGGCCCATTAAGAGGCCTAAGTGTGTCTCATACAGAGGCAGCCACCTCAACCTAACCTAACCTAACCTAAGCTTTGAGTTGAGAACAGTTGAGCTCGAGCTTAACATTGCCTAATGGCTCTGCGGATCCAGATTGCTAATGTTAATCTCTCTAAAAAATGTTTGTTTACCATGTTTGTACTTGTATTTCATACACATAAACATTTTTTGTTTTATTGTATTAGGCGCCCTTAACGAAAAGGTGTCACATGCTTTACAGTTCAATGACGTCATGGTCATTCGCCCGCTCGAGGCCACTTGCTGATTACTGTATATGTATAACCCTGTATGTATATGTATCCGTGTGTTTCTCTCTCTCAATGTGAAATTTCGATAAAACATTATGTCGCTTCACTACTCAATACCGGTTGAATCCGGTGATTTTTTGTACCGGTTCTGCGACAAGCTAACAACCACACAAATTCTCTAATTTCTGTTTAATGCGAAACGTTAGTGATTTACATAAAATATAAATATTAAACATGGCTAAAGTTGCGCACTACGTGGAATTTGTTTTGCCAAGTACGATCGCATCGGATTGCACCGGCCGTATTCTTCCGCTTGTTAACGATCATATCTTTGAACATTTCATATTTATTCTGTATATCTGCGGGCATATCGTCGCATACATAACGTTGTTTAGTTTGTTGGGTAAGCATGGCGTTGAGAGTTGTGCTAAAGTCAGCTGAAATCGCGTTCGTCGCGCGGCCCGTGTGCACATGGAAAAACGATCATGTGATCGCTGGGCAGTAGGAAGAGTCAGCTTTAATTGACTGCTCGTGGCACACTGTACGTGCAGCAGCGTAACGATTTTGTTTGTGCATTGTATTGTGGGGTATTTGCGTGTATTTACGAGAAATTAACATAAACTTTTACGATTTTCGATTTATTTTTTTACGATCATGTGACGAAAATGACTCCAGCAGATTTTTTTTTCACTTTAATGAGTTACTCGGTAATAGTGGAATATTTTTATTATTTATTTATTTTTTGAAGAACGTGAAGTTATAAGTATGTATGACAGAAAGCTTAGTATAAAAGCTGAAGCTATAATGAAGGTTATCTAACAGCGTTTCAGATTGTCAGAAACTGGCACATAGGTAGATATGTCAGACATGAGACTTAATTTTTTGACATGTTGATAGTACTTAAAAATTAGATAACAATTTTGAACTGAATACTTCAATATTCGAATGTATTACCCGCGAAAATATCTTAGGTTGTTCGGATTGGTTTCAGGCCTACTAATGATAATGAAGAAGTTAGTGATCCTGTGGAGCCATAGTGGACATAAATTTTTCTCCTGTTTGCTCTAGTTTAAGAGGTGCCCCTTCTAGCTTCCTACCTACCTAATGTGTTAAGCAAAAAGTCAACGAATCATGGATGGAATCATGCAAATCTTTTTATCCACGAGTTGAAATCAATATAAAATTGTAGGTCGTTTTCGTTCGTACCTAAAATACAATATGAATAGTTGCGGAAATCTCAAGCGTAGTACCCCTTATGACTGTCAAGCTTTGGCTGTTATATATGTACATTTGTATGCTTCTTATATTATAAATTTAAATAAAATCAAAATATTTGTTCTTTTTTTAATGTATTCCATACTTTTTGAAACAAATACAGTATAATCTCGATAATTCGGACACTCGCTAATACGGACAACGCCGTAATCCGGACACTCATTTCTATTGTAGACTCTGTAATCCGGACACTCAATTTCTATTGTAGACTCTGTAATCCGGACACCAGTGTCCGGTTTTTAATTGTCCGGATTATCGAGATTATACTGTACAACAAAGATTTATCTGCAAAGTGTCTGATTGCAATGTGTTTTTGTCTTTGATGCGTTTCCACAAAGATTCATAATGATGCAGGATTTTGATATTTTGTCAATGAACTATAATAATAAGAACACGCCCCTGCCTTCCATCCAGTTATCAAAAAAACCTTTGAAGTTTCGTCCTAACTTGTGGGAATTTCACGATGCTTCTTCTCTTTAACATACCGCACAGCTACATGCACATACATACATATGTATTTATACAAGCAGTATGTCACATTCTGGACATTTGAACTGACAGTCGTGAACACGCACATGTGCGCATGGACACCGTCGCAATGCCGCCACACCGCCACACCCATCCCGCCGCACTCCACTCAACACCCCATTCAGCGGACACAACATGGTGGCTGTGACGCTGTGACGCGGCGACGGCGTGCGAGTACGAGCGCGAATTCCACGCCAACTGAAAAGTCATAATTGTTATTTATTCGCTGGCACATAAATGCATTAAATATGCCATAGATAGCGTTGTCGATTATAAATTAATTTGCTCTGTTGCGGTGGCCAGCGTCAGCTACTGCTGCCGCGATAGCGACCACAAACACATTATAAATCATCAATTATAATTATCAATTGGAGCTTTTGCGTGCACTTCAACTGGCGACTAAGTACGTAGGTATTTTTGTTTTTCTGTTTTTTAACTTTAAATGTTTTTGTCGTGTTTTCTGTTGTCCATTGAATGGTTTGAATATTTTTATGTATTCGAGTTGCCGTTGCCACTGACAACTGGCGCTTCGGTTACATAAGCCCATTGAGTGCTGCTAACCTCATAACATTGAACTCGTATTTACTCCAATTTATTATTTATTGCTTAGTGCTCGGTGTGTGCAGCGACTGTAACCGTGCATTCTAACTGCGTTAGTGCACACTTTTTCACCAAAGCAACCAACCTTTTCTGAATGCACACACAAATGCCGCCAGCCACAAAGTCCGAAAAATTCCGTTATTATATTCAAATACTTTAAACCAGTTCAACTTCGCAACGTCAACTGATTGTGCGCTGGCCTGAGAGCTGAGAGCTGCTCACTCTGCCGCCGACGGTCACCAAGTTCTCTACGGTGCACCCTACAGCCAAATGCTCGGCGATTTGCATTCGCGCCCATGGGCATCTGTCTCCCAACTACCGGCCTGCTGTCCGATGCGTGCGTTGAACTGTTGCGTGCGCCTTCACGCATTTTTGACATACAATAAATATATTTCGTAATGTTTGGTTATGCTTGCCAAATATTTGGCGCCGCTCCACCGCAACTGGACGACTAGGGTGTGGTTAGCTGATCCGCTGGCATGGGTTAGATTTTACTTAATTTGCACTGCGTTGAGCTCCAACAAACTGTTGGCAGCAAAATGTCAGGGCGTTCATCTAACATTTACTACACAATTCCAATTTCTAAGGTATTTCCACTGCTGCCAGCCAGTCAGCGCCGCCAAAGTGTAACATAGTAAAGAGTTGGCTTGGCATAGGGTATTAACGGGTTGCCAAGACCCACCACTTGGTCGCTTGTATGGCAGTTGCACTGGGTTGGCTTTTTAATTAACACCAATAAAATAGCTATCAGGCTATCTGGGAGTGTTCGGCGCGGTGTGCGGCGCTCAGCTATTGATGATTGTGATTGTATTGCTTTTGTGGCTGCGTCTGCGGCTGTTGCGTGTTTCTGCTCATTTCGTTTCGATTTGTTGTTATTTTCGCATTTTGCTGTCCTTTACGGGGGGGGGGCGATATTTCGTCTATTCTTTCGTAGTCTTGCAGTTGTATTTTAGTCGTTCTTCTGTCATATTATTAAAAATGTATAAATGAACAATGAAATTCAGCGGCGGATTCAGAAAAATATTTTGGGGGGTTTCAAAAAGTAATTCGTTAATATTCATAAATGTTTATGTATATTCCTTTTAAATTGTATGTAGTTTAAAAGTCGACCCTAATATTTCGAGGGGAGGATTTCAACCCCCAAAACTACCCACTGAATCCGCCACTGATGAAATTGCCCGCCTCACTCAATCATCAAATCGTTGAAAATTGTCTACTCATAACCAACCAAAAAAACCAACAACAATTATAAGCGCCCAAAAAGAAAACAAATAACAATAATACTTGTAGCTATTGCCGGAATACTGTGTGGAACAGTGGCGTGTGCCGCGTTGTCTGGCGGAGAAGCAAAGCTACCCTGGCAGACGCGTTGTGTCAGCTGACACGCGCTGTCACGCGCAAAAAATTTTAACCGCGCAAAAAGTTCTAACCAACTTGCTGAATATTGGTTATATAAGCGGGATCTGTGCTTTTGGCAAATCCATTCTTACTAGTATTCAACGGCAGTTTTCACATAAGGCATTGCAAATAGAAATAACCGGTGGAGTTTGTCGTTATCAGAGCTCTTTGTCGTGATTGATGGTGTTTGTTTCGTAGTTTTTGATTACTACCAGTTTTATAATTTTTACAATAACTTTGATTGAGTTGAGCAATAACTAACCCATTATCGTTATCGGTTGAATAACATATTCAACGATACACAAGTAGTCGAACTTGGCTCATACTTCACGCCGTGCAGGCAACAAGTCATTACTTGATTAAACTTTAAAAATTACAAATAAAATTATTACCAAAATTTTGGCTGCTTTGGATTTTATTCCACGCATAGTTTGCATGGTATATGTTATAATCACAGACGTCGCAAGCTATTAAATATACGTTCATTTATTCTATTTTTAGGTGATTGGAGCAACGGAATCAGAAAGTCCCAAGCAAAGGCCCACGTATCTCGCATTAGTAGCCACTCGATTGAACTTTCGCAACTGCTGGCCTCTAACTAAAATCTAACTCTAATCGGTGTTTGAAGCGGAAGAATACTTCAGCGCTAATGAAATAAGTATTACACTTCAGATACATTTAGACTTTCAACAGTTCTAAGTTTTCGTCGCTCTCCCCTCCAACCGTCACTGGCAATTGCTGAAATTTTGTTGCCTCTCAGCAATACAGTCCGCCATACATAACTGCAGACGTTTGTAAGTTTGTATGAAAACGTTCACATCCATGCACAGAGAACAGGCTAGCATGGCTGTGTGTGGCGGCAGCCAGTCACACAGATACAATTTCGACTCCGACTTCGGTTTGTACTCGTAAACGCGCGTGAGCACTGTCGACTGTCGCCTAAGGTTTCGCCGTCTGTCCGCGGAGACAAAATTGGCGCGCGCTGGCGCCGTCGGCGGGGTGGCAGGTGTCCGCAGCACAACTGAAACTGTCTCATATGACTGTACGACCGTAAGCGGAGATCACGTGCGCCGCGTTCGCTCCAAGAATTTTGTCTATTTAGCCCCATTAGGTGCTTATCAGCGCCCTTTTCCTGCACTCGGCGCAGCTGCGGTTCGCCCAGAACGCAACAAATTAGCCCAACAAGGCTGTGAATGCCGCTGAAAAGCGTAAACACACGCTGCACGTTTGGTATTTTCAGTTTGTTTTCGTGCCAAAAAAAAAAACACAAAACTGAAAGCCAAAAGCCAGGCGAACGGAAGAGCGCAGCAACTTGCAATATTAATGTTTCACTAAAAATACACACACTAGCTTTATGGTGCAATAAAAATCACATTTGTCGATCTCTGCAAATGGGGGTTGCCTCCAATCGCTGTGCAGTTGCGCCGCGCCGTCATAGCCGTTCGCATTGAATTTTCAAATCACCTTGAATGCTGGGCTGGCGCTATGGGGAGGCTTTCGGCCAACTCACTTTCGATTAACCTGCTTCGCACGTCATTTGTTGGCTGTCTGAGTTTCAAGTGCAACAAGTAGATGAGCTGGCTGCAGCTCACAGGTACCGTTGTCAGTCGATCGGACTGCCAGCGTCGGGCTGGCTTGCCTCGGTACGGTACGGTCCGGTCGGGCAGGGTCTGTTACGCTTACCGTTTCAACTTATTTTTGTGAGGCAAATATGATTGAATTCACGGTCCGACGATAAATTTAGAACTTGCCTCGTCGGTAGAATAAAGACGTCTGGCTAACAGACTGCGCTCTCGTACAGCTGCACACCTCAGCCAGCAAATGTTTTAGTTGTGATATTATCACAATAATAAACTCAGTGTTGCTCGCATTGGTAGTGACGGATGTAAGCGACAACGCAAAAGCGCATAACTGACGATAAGCTCAAAGTCAACTAGCAACTAACTAAATCGCCAGTCTTCAACAAACACATTTGTAAATTATTGTGCTACGAGATGTATAAACAGTGACATCGTGTCAACTAAAATTGTTTTATTGTAAAAAAGAAAAATAAAAACAATTTAGTAGTTGCGACGTTAGAGAATATTTTGTGTTTACTTAAAGATACTAAATAAATAATAATAAAAGAAAAACTGACGATATAGTCCACAAAATGCTGTTTGTTTTATATGAAAATAGTCAAATGCAACACTAGCCGCTGACTTCATCATCCAAACAAAAGCTAAAGAAGCAAAACAACAAATCTATAGCAACAAGTGGAAAGCTTCTGATGTCACAACAACACACAACGAACACTGTGGCGCCATCTGGCAGAAATTGGCCGAAGTTGGACACTTCATTGCGTTAATAAGACTAGAAGAGTTTTGAGCTTGTCCAAAGTATTTCAACAGTGAAGGCGGGTTTTTCTTATCGTGTTAACAATTAAAGATATTTTACATAACAAATAACACATTTCATGTGAAACATACAAATTGATTTTTTAAGATATTAAATTCAATAATATTAAGTTCGTTAATTTTGATTTTACTTAGAAATCAAATCATATATCGTATATCGGTTTCGGCTGCGTTCAGAAGCCACTGCATCATCAGTTATAATAAAAGGATCGAGTTTTTTCTAGGATCGACTCCTTATTTGCCCTTTCAATTCAAAAGTGGGTGTCCTCGAGAACACTACAAGCTGGAATCGAAAATGGTTTTGAGGACTATACACAATACGTATTTATTGACAACTACAGTTTAACATTTTATTTTAATATTTCTCACAAATTTATCGTTGCAGTTAATCAAAATGCTGAGCCTTTAATTTTGATTGCATGCATTAATTTAAGTTTTAAGGGGTCATTCTCATGCGCGGACAGGAAAAATGGACATTTTTCAGAAATTATTTCCTTTGTGAATACGAGGAATTATCAAAAAAAGATATTCCACTTTAATTTATTCATTGTTATGGTACAAAAATAAAAAAAAAAAAAAAATATTTGTTTAACTTTTTCAAACACTTTTTTTCGATTAAAGACACGGCTTCTGCCGCGTCATGGTCAGCTGGCGGGGATTGTTTTGAGTCACAGGATTATCTGAAACATAAATTTCAAAGAAATTCTTAATCAGTATGAACGTACCTCTCGCCCGTAGTAAATTTGAATTTTTTCATAAGAATCTCACAAAATGGCAGGCATTGGAAGTTAGAGCAGTAAAAAATTGTTGTTTTTGAAGATTTTATCAATGAAAAAAAATATGAAATTTTTAACATATCAGAGTGAATTTACTAGGGGCGATAGCTAACAGTATGTAGAATGACGTGACAAAATCGCAGAGAGATCGGATGAATGGTTTTTTTTAAATCATCCCCGCCATTTCAAAAAAAGGCGTTCCGAGAAAAACACGTTTAAAGTTTTGACTAACTGATTGAATCCTTGCTAGAAACCTTGACCGCTCGTTATATAAATGTCTGTAGAAGCCGAAATACTTGAAATTTTCCAATAAAATGACAGCACCTTCTTCAAGAATGATACATTCCAAATATGTTTAAAAAAAAAATTGATTTTTACAAAATTTCACATGAGAATGACCCCTTAAGCTGACATCTTTGACGAAATTAATTTCATGCCTTAGTGTTAAACTTGAGCTTAAAGTCAGGTAAAAAACGTTTATTAAAAATAAATTTAGATAATTTCATTGCCATTGTAAGTCATGGAACAAAAATTAATAAATAAATAACAATAAAACGATTTTTTATTTCTAATTTAATGTTTTTTTTCTGAACAACTACAACGCAACAACAAATCAGGAAATTCACAACTAAACACAGAATTGCAGAATTTCTATTATGAGCCAGTTTATCGATTATTATCAGCAACACAAACAATATTCTAAAATGTTTTAGCTGTTTATTAAACTCTGGAAATAACTTTGTTTCAAATAATTGCTTTTACTTACAAGTTTAAATTTTCACGTCGTTTATAATGCTCCTAAAAGTATGCTTAAATTTCAGAAAACTTAAGCGCTTCGATCAATTTGACTACTCAATTCGTTGAGTGTCCTGGACGAACCATTGATAGTCCTCAATTTAAATTGTGTTCCCAAACGTTGAAACAAGGTCGAAATAAAAAAATATATATATTTTAACATTTACTTATTTTTTTAAATCTACGCTTAGCACACTTAAAACAGAATAGTCCATAGTCAGTTAGTTTCATTCCACTCAGCTCAGAAAGTTACGGGTTGCTATTGCCACATAAGTAAGTTTTCTGGTCATCAGTCAAAGTGTCATTATTTCAACCTTTTCAAGCTTCATAACAAGCATTGCCTTTAACCACTCATCGCCAAATAAACACTGACATAAGCCAAGATCGATGACCTGCACGAGTTCATCGGTTCGAGTATAAATAAAACGACACTTCTTTATGTTGAATATCCATTTTGACGTTGATAGCATATTGTAATTTATTTAACTTTTCAAACATTTTATTCGAGTGAGTGTATGAGTAGAGTGGTTGTTTGAATATAGGAATAATTATAGATAGGTGACAGAGTGCGATTGATAGCGAAATTAAACTAGTATCACAAATAAATATACATCGAACTTAAGAGACGCAAGTTGAAAATAATTTTGCATAAATTTCATAAAACTACAATAATATCAAGTAGTAAATAAACACATCTTCACGTAAGTGTATGCAAGTAAAAGCAAAAATGTAGTTACAAATAAACGAATTGAGTCTGCTGTGCAAAAAGTTTTAAATTATTTCAATTGATTGATGGCATTGGTGAGTGTGAGTGTGCAACTTGCACTTTCAATTTGTTAAACTCTGAACTTAAGAAAAAAGGCAAAAGAAATGAATCTCCTTGCAAAATGCGTAAAGTCGAATTATGTGATTTCAGTAAAATCGGGCGTTAAGCCGTCTAATCAAATATGAAAAAGCAAAAATTGGCATTCTAATTAAGCCGTCTAATCAAATATGAAAAAGCAAAAATTGGCATTCTCACTGTTGTTCAGGGTGATTTTCGTTTGTTGGTTTGCTTCAGTGTTGTGACTTAAATCTAAAGTACAAAGCTGCGTAAATTAAAAATATGGACTTATGCAATATTATAAAAATGTAACGCAATAGCAATTGCCAAGTGAGAGTACAAAATGATCTCTCATGTAATTATGCAAAGGAATAAACTTGATCTGCACTGATTCAATTCGAATTGATTTGATTGGGTTTGATGTAATGTGACGTGTGGTGGGAGTAACGCAACGAAGCATTCGCAAGAAATCGCATATAAAGTGTGTAATAAAATATAAGTAATAATAACTAACCGTAATAATAATAATAACGTTCAATGGTGGCTATGCAGCGCCACAAACAGACAAGCGATGACCGCGTAGGATACACTTTGAAGTTGGTCTCGTCGCGCGGCGCGGATGCGGCCGCAGCTGGTCGAGCGTCGTTAGGTATGTAAACTCGCAACGTGGCATATTAGGAATTACATTGAAGCACACTAAGTTACAACATTCAATTTGAATTTGAATTTGAATTTAAATTGCATTTTGCATTTTTGGTTTTTCCTTATTTCTTATGCTTCGCTAATATTTTAATTATTTTATTATGTGATTATTTTATTTGTTTGCAATTCATGTTGCACGTGTATGTTGTCGTTCGGTGTGTGTGTGTGTGTGTGTGTTTGTGGTAGGCGACAGCACCATCAGCATCAAGTTGCGCAGTTCTCAGTTGCTTCGTAAAATTTTGTGTACCATTGCTGGCTGTCTCTGCGTGACTGACTGTGACTGTGATGTACGACTAGTTTGTTTCAAATTTTCGCTTTGGCAACTGCTGCTATGATAATTGAGTTTGCATTTTCCCCGTTTGCTTTTGGTATGTACGGCATTTTGATAGGCGGTTTTTGCACGTGGAAAGGACATTTCGGTATAAATTAGCTTCTTAAATGAACTCCAATTAAGCGTAAATTCAACAAATCTTAAGTATGTATGGCATGTCTTTAACGCGATTTCGAATCGTTTACTTTCAGCTTCCCTCCCGTCAATACAATAAATACAATACAATACAGCGTCGTGCGCTACAGCAGCGCACAGTGCGGTACAATAAAAAATATCAACTTTAAAAATTACTTTTGTCTCGATATCATAGTTACAAATTCATAAGTCTATTTGAGCTCGTGTCGTGGTTGTGCGCTTCCTGCCAGAAGAAGCAGCACTTCAACCAGTGCACACAACCGCACCGCCCACAACGAGCCGCGCGATTGTGGGGCTGTGCACTGCCAGGCGCCACATCGCGTGCGCCGCACCGCTGGCTGGCCGGACACAGGCAATGTCATAATTTTCTAGTAAATAGCAAATATCGATAGTTGCAAAATCAACTAATCCTTAACAGAAGTCTAACTCATAAGAAGTTAAATATAATACTTTGCTTAGCCGCAATATTTCCATAGAAATAACTAAATTTTAAAATGTCATATGCATACGCTAATTTGGTACGTAAAGTCTTTGTGTAGTTAAACATAAATCGGCTCATAAATTCACATCCCCAATGGTATACGTATTCGTATTGGTTTTGGTACTGGTACTGATATCTGTCTGTGCAGTCGAATTCAGTTTCAAGTACACTGGAATGCCGATACTCGGCGTCCAACAACAAACACTCAATTATCCTAGCAGTAGTAATCACAAAAGTTTCACGTTTCACATTGTACACGTCTGCAGCGTTCGTTTCAATGTTAGTACTGGCCGTGGCGTCGGTGTTCGAGTCGGTGGCCGGTGGCTTCGGTCTCAATTGTGTAGTGGAAGTGTATTTTGGGGCCACCGAATACACAGTCTTGCTGATCGATGTGGTGCTTGCGCGCAGTGTTGATGCTAATTTTGCTGTTGCTGTAGTTGGTGTTGGTGATAGTGGTATTGGTGCGCTCATACGTGCGTTTAGTAAGAGTAGAGTAATATTCTTTAAATTTCTTAATATCAAATGGTGAGATATATGTAGTTGTTTTTGCTGTAGCGGTTTCAACTTTTTGATGAAATACTTGTAGTACATTTTCATCATCTTTAGTTACGGTTGAATTTGCTTCTTGGGTTTTTTTAACTCAGCTTCCTCGTCGCGCTTGACCTCAGTGTAGCGTTCGCCCTTCAGCGACACGATCTTGTTGTCCCGATAGCGCACGAGCTTTTTCGGCTCCACTTTGGGCACCATCGGCTTGTACTCGCGCTGAGTGGCATTCTTATCGACGTAGGAATACCTGTGGGAGCCAAACAATACGCCGGTTAGAACATTTAGTTATTGAACTTCAAATTTACCTTTCGATGATGCGATTCTTTAGCTCAGCATCGTTGACAACGACATTTCTGCGACAAGCCAAGGTGTTTGACTTGTCAGTAAGACTCTGGCCAGTCTCTTGACGGTGGAGTAGTATTTGGGTAGCACTGTCTATATCACCTTTGGCAATGGCAATGCAATGTTTCACCTGCAACGACACAAAGTTAAAAATGTAACATTAGGATGATTTCAGTATGTGCTAAATATACTTGTATTATTAGAATAGCGTTTGACAGGTACAAGATGAAGCAATGCGAGGAATTGTAATTAAAAGTTAATGCGTCCGTATCGAACACACTGGTTTTTAAGTATGTATTAACGGACAACACGCTTCTTAAATGGGCTGCATATGCAGTCGTGTCTGGGTATAGTGAACACCCTATATAGTGAACACCCAAATTTTTACATGGAGTACTCTAAATAGTGAACAAGCGAAAACCTCTAACAAAACAAAATTTTGAAAGCAATTTCAAGCAAAAAGCAACAAAAACACAAGAAGGAATCAAAAATGAAAGAGGGTATTCCCCTAATTTGTATTTTTGCTGTTGTTACAAATCAGCAGTTTCTTGGTTATGTTTTTTTTTTCGAGTGCAAACCGATTGTGCTCTTTTTTATGTGTATTTAAAAGTTTCTGAGCAAATAAAACGAGTTTTTGAACAAAAATTTTAACCTTGATATAGTGAACAACCTCAATACTGTGAACATGCCTTGCAATAATTAGTTCACTAGATCCAGACACGACTGTATTTATATTTCTTTATGGCATTGAAATGGTTTATAAGTCGACATTAGAGTATTAGGCAGCCAGTTAAAGTTTTTGAAGCATTTCATGCACTCACCTCAACGTAGGCCGTATCGGGAAACATTTCCTGCAGCACCTCGGCCTCATCCAGATAATAATCACAAGTCGAGCTGTCTGTGGAGCCGCCATCGCTGTTCTCGGACAAATGCTGTGCGCGCTTGTGTCCGCCACCGCCGTGCCCACCACTACCACTATTGCTGCCATTCACGGCAAAGTCATCCTTCTCGGAAATGGAAGTGTTGCGTGCACGCAACTTGGACTCTGGTATAATGTCCGAAAGGCTCAGAGAACTGTGTGTAGAACAAATGAAACAAATTCGCATATTAATTGCCCCAACAATTGACATACTTGAGCGACAAGTGGGCCGAGTGATTCTCCTGGTTCTTTTCCATTTCGTTTAGTTCGCTGGCCAACTTGTAGATCCAGTCGCAGATCACTCCCTGGTCGATGGAGGGGAACTCTGCAAAGTAAGCGCCCATCATCTCGACAAAGCCCTCCACATCGAAGCACGGATCTTGCGACGCCTCCTCCAGTATGGAGATCACGTACTGCAGCACAATCTCATCGACTACGCTGAAGTCGGCGCCTGGTATGTGAGCACTGACGAACTGCACCAAGCTACGCTTCACCATTTCGTGCTGTTTCTCCAGATTGGTCATGACTGTTGGTTGGCTTTTACTTGCTGTGGATTTTCTGGCACTGTGACTGCCTATTTCTCTCTTTGCTTGTTGCAGTAGCGAAATTGCTGAATAAATTTATCGGCGTCGAAAATTTCGATTCTACTATAGCACGACCAATCACAGCAGTCTGTCTGTATACTAAGAAGACGATTTCTTCCTGTTTAAGCCTTCGCCTTTTCGCTTTTTGCTATTGTCCCCTTTCAGTTCTTTCTGGTGGAGCATTAACTTTTTTGCGTTTTATACAAACACAAGAAAAATTCTCGAGAACCCCAACGGAAGCTCACAATAAATAAACACCAGCCGCAAGTTTTCGCTGCCCGTTGCGCTTTTATGAATTAATTTTGTTGTCTCTGCACTTTCTGCAATCCATTCACGGCACAAAACACAAATCAATAATCAAGGGTTTGCTGCTGTGCTGCTGCTGCTACTGCCGATGCTCTTTGTGGTTTTGTTTTTCGCCGATTCCATTTTTTGTGCTCGTTTGGGCAGCAGAGCTGCATTTACAGCAGTTTTTCACCACTCACTAAAATGGTGAAAGTTCTGGATAAGCAGAAATAGTTATTGGAGTTTGAGAAACCTAGCAATGCTCCAATATTCTCACTCAATCGTTGCACGTTTTCCCGTATATCTCAATCAACTGAGTGGGTGGGGGGAAATTGGAATTGGTTAATCCCTTTAGTTGTAATATGTGAGTATTCAGTAAATGGTTAACATTTTAAGTAACCTATATATAGACATACGTTAAACCCATCAGACTTGCTAACACCAAAAATTACACTTTTCACTCCGACATGTTTAGGTTGACAATCAGACGGACCTACCTAAACCGATTAGCCTAATAAAAAATCCGGGTCAATTGATAGAGTATCAGACATATCTCGCACACACGCAATCAGGGCGAATTAATACTTGTTAAAACGGTGGCCGCGTAAGGGCAACAACAAAATTCTCATGTATTTTGTTGTTGGGTTGGGGCAACTTGGTATTCAAAATCAGCCAATCAAAACGAAGCCATCGGCAACCAACCAACCAAAAACAACCATTTTGACAATCTAGACCTCTTCCAACATTAAAAAAAAAGCAAACCAGCTGGTTCATCGAGGTCACCTGTATTAATTCGCCTTGCACACACTTGATTACAGTAGTGTAAATATATAAATATATATATTTTTTCTGATTAAACACAAACAGTTTATGTTCGGCTCTGCTCCCCCTTTCGCATCATTTGTGTTGTTGTAATCGTCCGGCCATCTCAATTCTCATCGATTGCATTGCAGTATTGTCAAGACTAGGATTACCAGATGAAGGTTGAGGTTTGTGTTCTTCGGGGATATATTCGTTCATTCCTTCTTATCTTATCTTATTTCTTTCTTTCGAAAGAGATAACTATCTGGTAACCCTACTCAAGAGCCATCCACCGCCAATATAGAAAGAATCAGCTGAGGAGTTTGTTTTGCTCTAAAGACAGCTGCGCCATCAAATTGTTCCATATTCTATAAGTTTTGAAATGCACTTGGAAATTTCGGGAAGCTGGCTAGCTGCTACTCAACATTTAGGGCTGCTTTTGTGAACAAAACATTTGAGATGTTACGCAGCTTCATTAGTAAGTGAAGAACTAAACCGGCAAATGCCTGATACTGAAGAATAGTGTATAAAATGTAAACAGAGTATTTTACGGTGCGGACGGTGAATTTATTGAAGAATGATGTTGGCATTGTGCAGTTGAACAGAGATGGCGATAAGTAAAGTGATGACTAGCCAGTTGCGCTGCTAGTGCGTCGGCTGATGCGGTAAACATTTTGCACAACATGTCTGAACATGAAATATCGAATGAAATTTCGTTTATGTTTTATTGTTTCGGGCGCACGTGAAGAGTGGTGCAGATATGCCACAGTATTTTGACACATGGTGGAGTGCGGCGTACCCAGTTGCTCGTTTTGTGTGCCTATCATTTTGGGAATACAAAAATAGGCACACAGCCGACTGCAACAACACACGCACAACAGCTGTTTTATTGGTAAATGCGTACTGCAAATCGGTTGATATGGCAGGGGCGAATACAGCAAACACCATTTTGAAGTGGTTTCCCGCTCTTTTAGCGCGCGCTAACTCATTGTCAAAGTATCTTTTCCACAGACAAGTCCAGAAGTTCTTCGGGTGCAATTGTTGCTTATTGTGATAATATTTCGATTTTATACCAGTTTATTTGTTTACGAATCGCGCAACTTCATTCCGTTGCGCATCTAAAGTGCCGTTCAAATTATAATTTGAATTTTCTTGATCGACGTCCTCCCAGAAAGACACGCATCTTCTATGATGTCCTACGCCGCTGCACTGCCAAAGTACGCTTCAGGCCCGCAGCCGTTTACCGTTTTCGTAGAGGGCAATATTGGCAGCGGTAAGACCACATTTATACAGCACTTTCGGCAATTTGAGAACAAAATCTGCGCCATCACCGAACCCGTGGAGAAGTGGCGCAATCTCAATGGCCACAATCTGCTGGTGAGTCACGCTCGCTTGATTTGTGTATCGAAATAGTGAATGTTATTTTATAACTACCCAGGAACTGATGTACAATGACCCAGAGCGTTGGACAATGCCATTCCAGTCGTATGTTACACTGACAATGCTGCAGGGCCACACCCAGCCGACCAATAAGCCCATCAAACTGATGGAGCGATCGATATACAGTGCCAAGTTAGTATACAGTGCCAGCCACAGAATTAAGTTCTCCTTGTGCAATTTCTAACTGTCCACCGCGCAGGCACTGCTTCATCGAGAACAGCTACCGCTGCGGGCGCATCGACAAGGGCATGTATGACGTGCTGCAGGAGTGGTACAACTACATTGATGAGATCGTGCACATACAGGCCGACCTAATTGGTACGTATAGTTGGGGAAAATGAGTGTTCGGCTTGTTGCATTGTTTGCTTGGATTTACAGTGTACTTGCGCACCACGCCGGAAGTAGTGCACGAACGTATACGTAGGCGTGCGCGATCCGAGGAGGCCTGTGTGCCTCTAGAATACGTGCAGCAGCTGCATGAGTTGCACGAGAACTGGTTGATACACAAACATTTCAACAACAACGTCAAGGTAGGTGCTGCCAGGGAATTGGCAATAAAATCAATCGGTTCGAAAAAAGCCACTCACGACTTTGCTTTAGGTGCTCGAAATCGAAGCGGATCTGGACTTATCGGAAATTGGCCGAGAGTACAAACGGTCTGAGAGTGTGCTGAACGCGTCGATCCAGGAGCGGCCGCTTGTAAGAGCTGTGTCCGTGTCGCCTAGTAAATGCTCAGACTTCTCAGGTTAAACCTGGACACGCATATATGCTTTTAAATATTTATATTTAATAGAAAAAGTATTAGTTTAGTGGAGTGAAAAGAGTTTTTGCGATATCTCAGAATATTTTAATGTACAGTGTTCTCGAATTCTCCTCTTAAATGGCTTGCTTTATTTTAATATTTACTTAAACCGGACAATTATAAATGCTTTTAGAAATGTGCGTTTATGCGTATAGTTTGTATAAGTAGCATTAATATTATATAAATATGGACCGCTCACTGGTTAATTCTCTTTGTGCAATTTCTGATACCCAAATTATTCAATGAAATGGTGTGACACTACAGTATCAAGAATATGAAGTTAATGGACTTATGGTATGTTAAGTTATATTTTTGGAATCTATCTGCAATGTACAATAACAAGAGAAATGGGCGATGACTATAAAATTAAAATATAAGATAGAATAGTACTGAACCATGTGTCGCTGTGTAGTAATTTGATTGGAGTGTATGTTCTAAACCATGAAGTAAGCAAGATGATACCTTGAAAAATGTAAATGATATTATTACTGGTTAGTCGACTTTTTTGTATCTCTGTAACAAAGTTTTGAGGTGCTGGATATGTGCAAAAAGCGATTTAAAAGTTCCCACCAAAAATTGATTCATCCTAGCTCCTGTGTTCACTCCCCAAGGATGGGAAGGACTCATATCTGTTTGGTTGGGATTGGAGTATGATTCTTGGAGCTGGTGCACCACATACCCCCTTGAAAGGAAAGCCGTCGGAAATGCATTTTTTTATTTTACCTTCGAAACGAGAAATTACTCTACTCACTGATTAGGGAAAACAACCCTCTTAAGTGCAAGTAGGACTTCAGATTCACTAAAATAGTTACTGTGTTTCTGCATCTAAACTCCGTTTGTGTGGCCGGGCAGTATTTCTGTGTTCAAACTCCTTTTGTGTCCTGCCTTATTGCACGTAAACCCACTTGAAATACGCAAAAACATTAAACCGCCTTTCTGTTACCTCGTATAACTTAAAAAATCACAAATTCAACGTACATTTATACTGAATTTAAGCATTTCAATATGGCAATGCTGTCGATATTTGTTCAGCTTTTTATTATTGTGAATGCCATTTGTATGAAGTGGAAGAAGAAGTGTTAAATTGTGCAGGATTTTTGTAACTTCATAATTAATAACTAAAAACACTATACAACTACGACGAACAATAATTTAACATTCCTCTTCTAAGGGTGAGTAGTACCGACGATACAAATTTCAGCGCCCTATCTGACCAAACAGAAATAAAAGACTAGCCAAAGGTTGTAAGAAAGGCCAAAGAGTTAACATCCGCAACAGTCTTTTTGGAGGGAAATTCGTTTAACCTTCTGCCTGTCCCTTGGGGTCTATTTGACCCCAGGCGGAATTAAAACACCAATTGAGCGGTTTTGGGCGCTCGTCTACTTTGTGTTATTTAGTGTTAATCGCGCTTACAACCCAATAAAAAATAGAGAAAACAACAACTTTTCCCTTTTCTTTTGTGATTTATGTGTAATATTTCTTCATGTTTTGTCAGTAAGTTATGTTACCGTTTGGTTGGGGTCATCCCCAAAGGACAGCGAATGTAATTTTGAGCAAGGGACAGGCAGAAGGGTAAAATGCCCATCTTGTTGCTTAGTGAAATTATACTGAGGCCCGTGATGAAATTGCATCAGGACTGAGGCCTAAGCTGGCTTCTTTGTCATTTGTCACTTACAATTAGTCTTTTCCAATGTCTTTCTATTCCAATTCCTCTTAATTCCTTATAACTAACCTCAGCTATTTGTAGCGACAGTCACCCCTGTTTTCTCACAGTAAAACTACAAAGTTAGAATTGTTCATATTATTATTAGTTTAGTACTCTTAACCAAGTATACATTACAAGGTTGTCCATAATAAAATAATCGTGATAATCCTAAATATGCAGTGCAGCTTCTGCTGCCTGCCGTTATTTGATTGGCGGTGGTCCATTCATCATGGGCGGTCGCACACCTCCCAGTGCACCCAATGGTGGTGGCGGTCCCATCATTGGACCCATGGGGCCCATAATTGGTGGCGGTCGCATGCCCATCATTGGTGGCGGCAATCCGCCGTGCGGTCCCATCATCATGGGCGGCATGCCCGGTGCGCCGGGCATTAGGCCGGCACGCGGTGGCGGCCCCATGTTGGGTGGCGGTATTGCCACCCCGGCGCCTGGATTCTGGTTGATTTTGCCCGCCTTGAATGCCGCAGTGGTGGCGTCAATCAAGTGCTGTGCCTGCTCCTCCATCCACTTCTGGTAGTAGAATTTGACATTGTCGCGGTGTTTGCGGCCGGTGCAGTGAGTTTTGCGAACGGACGGCGAATCGTGCGTCAAGTACGTGTCGCAGTAATCGCAGTAGTACTTTGGCATTTTGCCAGGTCAGGTTTAACACGAATTTTACAAATTTTTGCTATTTGCAAATTGCTGAAATCTCTAGAAAACAAACGCTTGGCAAATGAAGTCCATGTTTGACAGTTTGACATATCACACCGGTATTGCTGTGTTGCTGTAGATACAAGGTTGTATTTTACTAGTCGCTGTTATGCCTTTTATGATTATAAAATGCAAACGTTTTCAGGATATAACTTCCTAAAATGTAGAGATTTAACTCAAACTAAAATATAGGTGCAACAAAAAGGAAGAGAATTACTCGTTATTTTTAAGAATTTACAGGGGCAATGCTCGGTTATATGATCCGAAGACCAGCAATTGATCAATTGGGACGAAATTTCATTGAAAATATGTGATTCGAATATTAATGCATACAATAATTGTAAAAGTGTTGACGTGGATGACAAAATCATTTACGCGGTGAGCAATTTTTTTTAATAGCATGTCAATTGCTGTGCACGGCAACCCAACTGAACCAGTCTTCGAAAACATAAATGTCGAAGATGTCGTTTCAGTGTTGTTAACTTTCATGCTTTTCATTGGGGTAAAAAAATACCCGCCAGGCAAGCAATTGCCGTCGTTTCGTAGCCTTGAATGAGCTGCCGCCTGTAGTGGATTCAGTCGATTGTGGACCGGTGTGCATGAATGACTTGAGAGTTGGTCAAAACGGTTTTGGGGCGAGCGCGTAACAGTGTAACGGCAGCTAAAGTGTGAATGAAAGCAAGAATACAAGAATAGTTTGATGCAATATTCTTATTTGGCATAATAAGTGCTAAAAACCAATTTGAAAGTGTTTGTTCCGTGTGTGCGTGCAATGTTTTTCTGTTTTACTAAAAGTAAATAAGTTGCCAATAAAAACAATTTTTTCAACTCAGCTGAGCAAAAGGAGTTAAAAGATAGTTGGCAACAAAAGTGGCAAGAAATTCAAATTGTGAAACTATCCGAGGAATTTCGAGTGGTTACCAGTCTCATTGTAAATGAACGTTAAATTCAAAATTGCACAACATACAAATTGCATGTTGAGCAACGCCGAGAGCACGCGGCAAATACCGACGCGGCGTTTAGGGCGACGCATTGCGAAAACCAGTAAAACCACCTCAACGCCGTCGACCGCAGGCGCGCAACAGCACCGCCTCAGCTTCAGCGCCAAAGCCGCAGGCAGCAAGAGCAAAGGTGCGCCGGGAAGCTGGGGAACGCGTATTGGAGGCGGCAAAGCGTACCGGAATGAGTAGCTGATAACGAAGCAATTGAATATCGGCACGGCAGATAGCCGCATGAATGGCTGAGTGGTTGCGCGCGGGGACTGAATGAATAAAAACGCCGCAGCGAAGAGCAAATTAAGCGAAGAATTCGTGCTAAGGCCATCACCGGCAATATGCCGACACCAGCAACAACAATAGAACAACAACTGCACAGTCACGCCGACAGTCGTAGCGGCAGCAACAACAATTGTAATTCAAGCGCAGCATAGAAGGAAAACAATAAGGTCCCCTCGGTGTGGAAGTGGCTGGCCAAAGAGGAGAAGAACAACAACGACTGCCGGCAGGAAGCCGGGAGGGAAGGGTGCAGTACGCCGCAGAGGATTTATGTACATACATATATGCCCGAAGTTGTTTTTCCAGTTTTGGCTTTTAAATCACACTACGAAGCCAAAGCGGCGGGAAAGATGTGCTGAAACTGAGCAGCAGTGAAAGAAGCAGAAGTTGACGAAGAAGAATTGAAGTGGAATTGATTTCAATCAAGCATAAAGTAAATAGTAAAAATAAAAAAGTTTGCATGTAGAAGAAAAAGAAGTAGAAGTCGAATGAAGTAATTAATTTTATAATTTGTATGTGCGAAATGTCGAGCTGAAGGCGATAATTGCAATGAAATGCGATAAAAGTGAATAGTATAGCAAACAAGTGCCGGTGCCAATGAAATGTTTTAGTGCCTCGAAATAGTTAATCAAATAAATGAAGCAGAAACACCTATAACGCGACGAATCCTTTAATGCCAATAGCAACGGCGACCATTGCTGTACACCCACACCCACACACAGACAACACACTAAAAGCGTATCGCTTTGTCGGCTGCTGTAGCTAAAATGTTTCAAGTTGCAAATTGCTAATTGAATGCAACAATCACCACTGAGAGTCGCCCACCGCCCACGCTCGGTGCACTGCAGTTACCCATTCTTACACACACACAAACACACACACACGACTATACATAAGCACGGACAAGAACAAGAA
Source organism: Melieria crassipennis (assembly GCA_963668005.1). NCBI lineage: Eukaryota > Metazoa > Arthropoda > Insecta > Diptera > Ulidiidae > Melieria > Melieria crassipennis. Next base: position 120,846,367 of record OY764961.1, read on the forward strand.
ACACTTGCACGCCAACAACAAAATGCCATTCGTGCAGCGCGTCGTGCAGCCGACACGTCTTGCGCAAGTTTCCGCCACCGCAGCCGAGCGCTCGCGAACGCCGCGCTTCCACTGCACGCCCGGCAAATGCAAAAACAACAACTGCATCAACAAACAAGTGAGTGTTGCCGGCGAGCAGCCGTCGTCGCAGTTGCAACAGCAGCAGCAGCTTGAGCGCAGCGGTGGTATTGTGCTTTCAAGGACGACCGCGAGTGCCAAGGACAATGCCCAGCAGCAGCAGCAGCAAGAACAGCAAATCACCACCACCACCGTCACCCAGGCCATCATACACGTCTCGCAGCAGAATGGTGCCGATGTTGCCACCGCTGCCGTCCTCTCCTCGACCACGACGACGCCCACTTCACCGCGCGATGCACTCGACCATACCCACAATCACACGAACGGCTTCGCCTGCAGCTTTAGCTACGCCACCGACACTGAGGAGGCGCTGGCATCGCCACTGCCATCGCCCTCCTCGCCGCCCCCGGTGCTCTCAATGAAAAAGCTGAAGCAGCACGTCGAATTCCTGTCCACTGCGCCGTCACCCTCGCGCAGTTTGACGCGCGCGGACGGACATGGCTCACGTTCCAGCAGCCAGACACGTTCGCAGCAGCATCAACAACACCAGCAACGGCAGCAGCAGCAGCGACTTCGCCCACAGTCGCCCACCGCCGCCAAAATCGTCTCGGGCTATGAGTTCGATTCCATTAGCAACATAACGCTGAGCAACGCGCTGCGCCAGCTGGCCTCGTTGGTGCTCATAGCGAGCGACATCTTCGAGGAGCTGCAGAGCGAGTTGCAGGCGGTGGGCGATCGGGCGCGCTGTGTGCAGCGGAAAATTGTCGCCGTCGAGCGGAAAGTGACTGCCTACGATCCGAAGATGGTCACAGTTCGTAAGTATCGCATGCGATTTTTGTCTCTTTGTTGTGGCCACAGAAGTAATTATTATTTTTCAATAATAATTGGTAGAGTTGTAAAGCAGAGTTGACTTACGAAACTTCTCTGTCAGCACTAACTATGTATTGTTTCTGAACGCAATATTATCAGAATAATTAAAAAAAAATCCTAAAGAACGCGCAACACTTTTGCCGTTCTTGACTTGCCTCACCACCCCAACAATTTTCACTTTAAAATCGCTCTCGAGTGTGGGAGATCGCCAACACGTTATCAGCGCAAACATAAAATTGCTATCTTCCCCCTCATGCGAGCAACAATAACAACACAAATATAAACAGTAAAGAAGTCAACAATAGAAATCTTATCGTTCCCTCACCTGCACGCCCCGACTCGGCCATTCCTGTCTGCCTGCTGTGGCGCGCAAATAGACTTCAAATTGAATTTCCACCTTCAGTGCCATGCGCGACTCCACCGCCCACTCTCCCATCCACTTATCCCCTCACAGACTCGGCGCCGCTCAAACAACTTAATCACTTAACGAGCGCAGCGCACCGCACCGCACAACGAAATGTAGAAAGAAATCGCCAACAAAAAGCAACGCCCAAGCAACTCGAAACGCTAAATTGGAACAACTTGAGCAATTTTTCTCAGCTAGTTTTTTGTGCACAACAATCGGCGAAAAGGCGCAAATTACAAATTATCACCTTGGTCGAGTTGGCACCAGTTGAATGCGCTGCGCGCCGGGAATCGACGTCCGCCGTTGTCGACAATGACGATGATGACGAAAACAAACGCTAATTGCGCATGTCTTAACAATTATCAGCATAAGCGCAAACATAATTTGCGCGGCAGTTAGGCAATTCCGTCGGGTAACAGGTGTGCGGCGGGTGGGGGTGCGTGCGGTTCACTTTTGCCAAGTGCGATAAAATTTACAATTACGTTGCCTTGTACCAAGGTGTATTATTATTATTAATGTGCCTTGCCTTGTACTGTACTAAAAGACGCAGTGATTGCGGAGTCTGGGGCAAAATTTAAGGAATAAAATATTAATGGAAGGAAATTCAATGTTCAATGTTAACACAATTTGTATGGAGAATGCTGAGTGACAGAAGCGAGGCAAATTGTGAAGATTACAGGAAAGTGAAACGTCTGAGGGTTGCGAAGTTCTCCTTTCTTCAGACTTGTTTTGGTAGCGTTGCTGATTTATTGTCTGGAATTTAGTTTGCTTTTCACTGAAACAAATTGCGAAAGTGCGTCAGCTATCTATCAAACCATAGCATTGTCTCTTATCACTTTGTGTGGCACTACATACATACATAAATATGTCCATATGTATGTATATCGATTGCTATTTTTGGCCAGAAAATTGATTAACTCATCAAAGCATGTGGCCTGCTGGTACAAGGCAGTTTAAGCTTTAAAAAGGCAATAAAATGGTTTGTTGTGTTATTTAAAGCATCAGTGACTGGTATTCTATGCCGATCTCTCGATCGATCAAATTAAAAAACAACTATTTATTGCTGCTCTACTTATGTATATCCGCTGATACCTCGAAAAGTACACATCATATTTGGCTAATTGTAATTGTAGAACCCTAATTGTATAAGTAATTGTAGAACCCGATAAAAAAAGAAAAGTCATCAAAGAAAAAGTTGATAGAAATACTAAAGAAAATACAGATATTTAAAAATGAAAAACCGTCATAATGACCGCAATGGTCTTTCTAGTGTTAAGGGGGTCAATACGTATAAACGGTATATTTTTGGAATCGGGCATACGCCGGAAAAAATGAATGCAATGTACAATTTTTTTCATTCTTTTATTAAAAGGTAGCAGTGCAAGAAAACAAATTTTTTTTTGGCGTGCTCAAAATGGCGGCGCTGGTGGGGGTCCAACGTTGGGCCCAAATTCTAGTAGAAGTTGTGCCGGCGCCCAAAAAATCATCTGAAAAAATATTGCTATTAGTTATTATGAGAAAATATATGTACATACCTTCTAAAGTAACTAACAACAAAAAATATTTTCTCGAAAATACAAAAATACGCTCCAACCGAAAAAAATTACCTTTTTTCTTCTTAATTTCCCGAAAATGGCGCCGCGGATTTCGCCAAAAACAATGCAATTTTTAGTTACTTTAGAAGTTCTATGTTTCAAAAAGTTGCTGCCCAAATTTAAGATCAGTGGGACTAAAACTTGCCGAGATATTCTACTTCCATAATCAAACAGCAGTGTTTCGAAATAATTCGGTTTAAACTTTGCGTTACCGATATCATGCGGAACGAATTGACCATCAATAAAGCGCTGCTGCAGGGGAACGGGTCATCAGAATTAAAAACCACTTGAGGGGGGTATTCTTAAGACCCTCTGGAGTCTATTTCACAAACAAAAATTTTGAAAATTTTGTAAATTTACACGTAACAACCAGCTGCAATGTTATTATGCCGCAAGTGTTGTTTTTATTTCGCCAAGTTGCATTTTTGTTCTTATAATTCTTTGTCTGTTTTTTAAACAAAATCTACGCACATTCCTGTTGCTAATTTGTGAATGCGCATCCGTCGTTTTGCACTTTTTTTTCTTGCATTTTAAAGCATGTGTTGCAAATATTCGGCTGCTACTTGGCGCCTGTCTAAACAGCAACAGCATTCTTCGAGTGCTGCAATTGCGCGAATTTGGCATGCAATGTCTGCTTACGTTGCGCACATTGTGCAAGACAAGGAATTTTTTCTCGCAATCTTCGTGCAGCAATTCAATGAAAGACGCCACGTTCTATGGACGCCACCATGAGCGGTGGGCAATCAGTCGAATACTTGCCAGAGGCGATTTAGTAAAAACGAAACCCAATACTAGACAAGTCTAGTGCTGGTTATGCCGAACACTTTATTTACGTGCTGCATCGGCCATCGGCTGTGGCTAATACTTCGACTTTGTTATTTATACTGCCGCTTCTTTGAAAGCCAGCACGATGTGCAATGGGCATTGAGTTTGGAATGCTTGAAATTGTTCTGATTTCAACATAAACACTGCCACAAAAATTGCAACGCAAGCAGTAGTGTGAAATACTGGCTGCGTTGGTCTGAGGAAGCCCACAACCGCTGATGCGAGTGGCCCAGTTTGGGATTAGCGTCGAATGGTAAAGTAAACCGAAAGCCGAAGAGAGGCAGCTGGTGCCTGACACACCTTTGGAATCTTCATTGCCGCGCACGTGGCATGCCAATCGTCAATCAGAAAGCAGCGTGGCCGGCAGCTGTGGCAGCAACACGCAAACATGCCAAACGTTAAGCAGCTTCGAACAACTATAAAAATCCCCAAACATTTGTAAACGAAATGTTTTCCCTCAAAACACATTGCACAATTTCACCTGTTTGTGCAGTCAAACTGAATAGAAGCGGAGAGCAGCAAAATGTGTAATGTGTATTCGGTAATGTCGATAAACCCAGCAAACAATAGCGACACGAAAACGTTGGCGATAATGTAATATTAAAAATCGACAATCAACGAACAATGGCAACAACAGCAAATGAAAATTGAAATAAAACAAACGGCGCAACTGCGACTTCTGTGTGGCCTTGTGCCTTGTGCGGCCGGCTGCAGGCGGAGCGTCGCAGGGTAGCGACAGCAGCCGCACTTGGGCACCTCCGAGGCCGGCGCAATTTGAAGTTCAACGTGCGCTTTGGCCCATATGGCATTTTATGGCTGTCGCACGTTCGTTTCACTTATTTCTGTTTTTTGTTTTATTGGCGTTTTCCTTCCGACTGAATTTTTTCGTTTGCGTTAAACTTTTGTGTGCGGTGTGTAATGTTAATGTCCCTTACGGTCGTAATTGTGCGGTCCTACAAAGTGCAGCGATGTGTGACACGAGCCCGCAACTTGCGCCACTGCTCACGGCTGGCGGTAGAAATTGCTGCAAAGCAATTTACGAGCGTGTTGCATAGCTGGCCAGCCGCAGCGGTGGGCTTGCGCGGCTTGACTGAATATTTTGTTTCCAACCGGTTGCACCTCGCATTTAAGATATGCTGCCAACTTTGCTGATAAAGTCGATTGCACAATAATGAGGGCGCTATGCCATGTTTGTGCAATCAAAATGTGTTAACTCCAAGTGATGTTGGCCCAAAATTGAGTTTTAAGTGTAAACAACTAATTTAATTTATCTGATGCAATGCAACATTTGCAAAACGAATACAGTTGAAATTTAGAAATCAGTATGAATAAGTTATAAAATCGTTTGAAAAATTTAAATTGACTTTGGGTAATGTTTTGAACAATTTTTTATAAAATAAATACAAAAAATTTAAATAAAAATTTTATAATTATAAAAAAAAATTGCCTTTATTGCGATAAAATATAAAGACTTTTTTAAGTTACTTTTAAAATTGTTTATGGACATTGCAAGCCCCCACTGAGCAGTTGCTCCCAGCGACTTTGTGACTGTGCGCCACTTTTTCCACATATTCCCGTTTTGGTGCGCAAAGAAAATGTTCAAACAACATTTTGCCACATGCAATAAATCAATCTTCACATAAATTTTGAATTTGTGTTCAGAAATTTATTAAATTACTACTGAAATGGTCGATGGTCGATGAAGAAGTGAAGATGGATTACGGACAGATGACAGCAGACAGAGAAGTCTGAGAGGGGCATAAATTCTCTATACGAAATGTAATTCGATTTTTAACAAAAATGATTACATTATTAAAATTCATCTTCAATAGTTTTTAACTATATTGGGAACTTTTATCTGCAGTTAGAGCTTTACACAAATCTTTCCAATGCAACGAAATATGGTTCGATTTTTAACAAAAATGATTACATTATTAAAATTCATCTTCAATAGTTTTCAACCATATTGGGAACTTTTATCTGCAGTTAGAGCTCTACACAAATCTTTCCAATACAACGAAATATGGTTCGATTTTTAACAAAAATTATTACATTATTAAAATTCATCTTCAATAGTTTTTAACTATATTGGGAACTTTTATCTGCAGTTAGAGCTCTACACAAATCTTTCCAAACGATATTTGAATTGGGAATCTGGTATGAAATGGGAGCTGAAATTGCAAATCTCACTCTTACCGCCAATAGTAAAATCCTATCATTGAGTTTTTAGAAAACCCGAAAGCGCGGCAGACAGCGCAAAGGACACAACAGTCGGCGAGCTGCTTGCGCAAACAGCATCGTTTAGTGGGCTACATGGGGCCTATTTGCAAATACATACATTTACATATAGTCTGTAGGTATGTGTGTCTGCTTGTTTTTGCAAAATAATCGACACGTATTCGAGTTGTTAGCTGAGCGCGCATAAATTGCGTACGCAGCTGTTGTCGCAATTTCTGCCTAAATAGGCACAGATTTGCCTGTTGTGACGGTAATTGTTGTTGTTTTTGTTGTGGCAGTTGTTGCTGTTGTTTGGAAAGCACTCAAAGTTGTCGTTGTGCTGCTGGACAACAGACATTCGTACCTACGCACAGTAATTCATCGACAAAAAACAAAAAACAGCAACAACACAGTTTTTCAGTTGATTCTTGCGATATTTACTTGCTGTCTTCTTTGTGTATGTTTTTCTTTTGAAGAGCAATTTACTTATTATACAGGCTTAAAAAAAATTCTTCACAACAATGTGGCCATTTTTTTTTTCATTGCTGATGAAGAATTTGTAATGCTGACAGCTGTTTTTGAGTCAAACGGCAACGATATGTTTTACGTAACAATTAAATTGTGACATGTGTTGCATTGCATGTGCGTGCAACGGACGGCGTTGTGGTCATGAAAAAGGAAATGAGTGGCAATTGGAGTTGGGACAATGTCCTCTGTCATATTGATGACTTTCGAAAAGCCGAAAGTGTCACTTTCGATTGTTTAAGTTTTGAAAAGGACTACAACGTTGATCACTTGAAATGTGTTTATTGATTTTGTGTGGGTTACAAAATGCAAAGAACAGATTCAAATAGTACACAAATCGGTAAAAAAGTAGGTAAAAGAAAAAAATGTTACAAATGTATGCATTGAAATATGATAATTATAATAGTCGACTTGTGTTTAGACTTGGCAAATAAACTGACAAATAAGCTGAGGTAAAAGTAGTAATGATTCGCACGTTAATTGATTATGATTACTGTTATTTCTCATGGACTCGATTGGCTGTAAAATTATAGGTAAACAAATGTCGCTGTGCTAATTGACTGATAATGACTCTTATGCTTAGAAATATAACGCAATCGATAATAATCACGATTTTCAAAATTGCTGTAGGAAATCTAAAAAATAAAATTAAAAAAGATAACACATATAAAAGAATGTCTGTTCAATCAAAAAGTAACAGAAAATGCGCTGATTGCTTTTATGATTTAAGCTGTTGCAACATTTATTCACCGCCTAAACGCTGTAAATTATATTTACATAATTAACAAAAGCTATAGCTGGCATAGTATACAAGTGGCACAATGACTATGCAGCGGAACAAATTTTACCTTAAGGGCAAATATTTACAATGAAAAAGGCTGTGCAGCATAATTGTAAAAATGTATAACTAATTAGTTTCATTTCTAACCAAAATTTTTGTAGTAATTTTTGAGTATTGCGAGCGAGAGCGGACGACTAAGAACACTTTAGGTATCCAGCTGAAAAGCAAACAAATTGAACCAAAGTTAGCATTTCAATCAAAAATGCTTTTAAAATTGTTGTGTTGCTTTAAGGTGTGGCAACAGAGTCGTTAGCTGCGCATGATAAATTCTCACAAAATCGGACATTAACTTTTCGCTTCGTATAGATGTGCCAGCAAGAGCCAACCTGCAGTTTGTGCTGTGTGGTTTCCACAAACAAACAGTGAAATAAACCGAAAACCTCAAATAAATCAACAAAGGAAATGAAAAAAATGGGATATCCAAAAGAGAACTGTACGAGTTGCCAACACTTTTCGGTTCCACGATTCAAAAAGTGGAGAGCGGCCAGATTGGAGCAGTTCAAGTGCTGATGAGAATTTGATTACATTTTCAAGGAGAATTTGTATTCGTTTCGTTTTGTTTATTTTTCCTAAACATTCTTCTCACTTGAAGTTCAAAAAATGCCAACAGAAGGCGCACTTGTAGTCGTGGAAAACACCCAAAAATATCTCTCTTAGTGGGCACAACAGCTCAGCTGCAACATGTACAATAGTCAACAATATTGCGGGGGCAAGGCAGCATACACCGAAGGTGGGCCATTGTTGGCTCTATGATAAAAAGCAGAACCAAACAAAACTGCTGTATAAAACAATCTGAAGGCAAAGAGATAAAGGGAGATAAAATCAAAAGAAGTAAACATTGAAATGGATTTAGAAAGACAACAAAAATGCCACAAAATGTATATGGACAAGAAAAGAAAAGCACAGCACTGGCGCATTGCTGCACCTCGTATAAACTTGTTGCATTGCATTCTTCGCCGGCCGCATTGTGAGCGATTTCAATCTTAGACGCCGCAGTTGCTGCTCCTTCGCCACATTGTGCAAATACCAGCGCTGCATGCGCGCCAACCTTCCAACATTGGCAATTGCTGCGTGTTGGCGCGTTCAATAAGGCACACAGCGAGCACTCTGCTCACTTGGCCAAGTTCGCTGGAAAATGGCGATCTTTCATTTGCGCCAATGCAATGCACTGCAATGCTGCGATAATTGAGGACTTGGTCAGTATTGGTGCGGCCCGTGGCGCTGCTCACGCTGTTGTTTCTTTGCATTCTTTGTGTGGCGTTCAATTGGATCTCGGCTGAAGTTATCATCTTTCACTGCTGTGCTGCTGCGCAGCTTGTTCGCTTGTTACCTTCCATCAGCAATAGACCAGCAAAGTTCTTTAGCCCTGATGCTGGCGGCTTGTGGCTGCCGCATTGGAAATCTTCCAGTGCGCACCGCTTCAAGCAGTGTCGGGAAAATGCTTGTGCACACACAACATCGCGTATGGCTATGCGGCTTTGAAAGCCCTTCTTCCTCCACATGGTTGCGGTGCGTCGGCAGCCGCAGACCGCATGTCATTGAACTGTAAAGCATTCCACCTGGTTTGGGCTTTGTGGCTGAAATGCGTTGCAGTCCGATGCGCTCGCTTATTGATATCTGGTGGTGGCTGGCATTGCTGCGGGGCCAGAGCGCGCCCATGTTTACTGGTTTGTGAAGGAAAACCAGCCGCACAAATGTTGTAGGCCAAGAACAGACGTCACAGTAGAGAAAAGCGACTCTAAACTTTAAATTAATAAAGTGCCTTTGGGTTGCGAGGCCGAGGGGAGTGAGCGACTATACAAAGTTAAATAATTTTGAGGGCTAAAATCTGTGGTCACAAAAAATGATGTAATTATGGTATAGTTTTTTCCGTTAGGCTGGCTTCTTTATCTCGTTTTTTTTTGTTTTAATGCTTCACGCAGCTGCAAAGGCTTAATTTTTCACATATGCAAAGGGGGCAACAACTTTTGATAAATTTGCCTATTGCATGCTTGCACCGCCGTTTGCGCATGCGTCGCATCATTGTCATCGCCAACAAAGTAACAGTGCACATCAGTTGCAGCCAAAGCCAATATTGCACCCTTGACCATTTTCACAAGGAACAAAACTAGTTTTTATCAGTCCAAACAAAAAGCAACAAAGCGGTCACAAGCAAAAAGTGTGCAACTTTGCACTGAATACTGAATCCTTTGAAAATTTCGCTGCCATATCAAAAAACAACAACAATGCGCAAAAGGGATGACAGCTTGTGCACATAAGTTTTCCCTCCATTTTTATGCACATGCAAACGGCTTTGGCAGTGAGGCAGCCTTATGGCGCGCCGCGTCACCTTTGCTTTTTGCGGTTATTTTTGAAAATGTTGAAGCTTCGCATAGATGGTTGTTGGTTGTTATGTCCAGGTACGGCGAAAAACACCACCCAGACGCTGGTAGGCTGCGTATGCAATCAGTCGTCCGGAAATTTAAGCAACAGCAGGCTTCCGAGACAGTTAAATTGTACATAAAAATTAAAAAAAAAAAACAGCACGAAAGCGAAAAGTTGAAAAAACAGTGTGGCGACAAAAAGTCTTCTTCCTGTTGTGCTGTATTGACTTTTTTTTGGGCATACCACTGTTTTGGCAACCGACTGGAAGTGTACACAAAATAAGTAAACCTTTTTTTTTGCAAAATGCACTTCCGGAGCAAAGCGTGAAATTTTTATTGCCATTTTGAGGAATTGAATTTTTCTGCAATAACCATTGGAGTGGTTCGACTATGAAATGTTACAGAGAAATTAGTTTTCATTTGTTGCAATTAGTGTCCGACAAATGCCAGAGACTACAGTTGGCAGGTTAGGGAAATGACAAAATCTGCTTGTAAGCCGCCACTAAGTTGCCGCAGTCTTTGGACATTAGCATGGCGCGTCAGCTTATCTACACTCAAACGTTTCTCACTATTAAACGCTCATAAAAACTAAGTAGTACTGAACAACGATTGATATTCCAACCAACGAAACTGCGACCATCAGATACGCGGACAGTGCTGTGCGTGCTGCTCGTTTCGCTTTCATTTCGAGCAGCACTTTGGTCTAGTTCTGTGTCTACGAACTGCACTCACTACTAGTAAGTCGAATAGTGTGGAAATGACAAAAATTTTAGTTGGTATTGACTCACAGGAAAGTGCGCTACACGGTTTTCTATTTAGTTCTCGATTTAGTTCTTTATTTTGTTCTCTATTTAGTTCGTCTGCGACCAGAAATAGAAACCACAATCTACTCGAACTCAAAATATCTTTTTAAAGGCATTTTTTAAAAATGAAATGAAATGAAATTAAATTCATCGAAAAATTCAAAATCATTACTGATTTCAAAATCCCTTTCACATTGAAAATGGAATGGAGGGAAATGCGCTATGCGCTTTTCTATTTAGTTCTCTATTTAGTTCTTTATTTAGTTCGTCTGCGACCAGAAATAGGAACCAAAATCTAATCGAACTCTAAATAAATATCTTTTTAAAGGCGTTTTTTTAACCCTGCTTAGATAAGGTACGTACGCCTTTTGAATTTTTTGCTCTCTCTCTCTCAATCGTCAATTGTAATTTAATTTTTATTTTACTAAACAAACGTTGTTTTACTTCAAAAATGATTTAATGTTAACAGAAATTTATGAAATAAGTGATCTCAATAAGAAAATTATCAATATTCCTTCTAACAACACTGTTAAAAGGATAGAAACTAGCATACGCCTCTCAGACGTATCGTTATCTTTTCAGTACAAAAAATAACGTTATCTAACTAGGGTTAAATTAAATTAAATTCTTCAATAAATTCAAAATCATTACTGATTTCAAAATCCCTTCCACATGCTCACTCTTGGTCGAGCTTAAATTTCAAGTGTTAAACAATTGCCAACATATTTTTCATTCTAAAATATCTGCTCTGAAGGTTACTTTGCCAACTGAAATCACTCAAAAAGGCGCACGAGTTGGAATTCGCCCAAAGTGAGCATGTCGGAACATCAAATTGAAGGGTATACAGAACAAGTTGAGAAGGCCACAGACTGGCCATAAAAGAATTTATCACAAAACATAGCAACACACATCTTCACTTGAGAAAAAAAAACCCAACAAACGAAAAGGCGTAGAGGCGCACGCAAACAAAAATACGAAAAATTGCCCAAAAACAAAAATTCCTACTCACATGATTTTTAAGTTGGAAATTCCAAGAAGCAGGGCGAGCGACGAGACGCGCATCAGCCGAAGAGCAAAGTGAAGATACCCAGCAGCACAGCAAGTGCTGTGTGTACTTTAATTTACAAGCAGTCTGCCGAATGACTGGCTGACGTCCTATCTTATTTGACTGTCGCTGCGCTAACGTCGCGTTCGCCTCTCAGGTGTCTTCCACCTTGAACAACGTTGAGACGAACTCAAACGCTGTCGACTTGATTAGTTGCATACAGCCGCAGCTGAGCCGTCGCTGCATGCAACGCAGATGCTACCTGCCCTTTTGTATGTGTGTGTTCTGTAAGTGTGTGAGTGTGTGTGTGCAGGCTTGCGTAGTTAATTATTTACGTTACAAAGGCGCATTTGCTGTGTGGCTTGCAACAGCACCACATGCCTCCACATTTGCCACATTTGCGGGGAATTCCAACGCACTTTATGCGACCAACTAGTATTGGCCTTGCCACATTGCTGCCCTTTTTTTCTGCTTAGAGTTTGCTTCTAGACGTTAGCTGCTGCCTCCTGACTGTGTAGGCCACACCAAAACCGGCAACAAGCCATGTTGCACCTTCGCGTTTCGCCGACGTTGCTGCACTATCGCCTACGATATCCTGCAACAGATAGCAGCAATCCAACGCATTTGGCTCCAACGCAACAATAACAATCACAACCCAGCGCCGACACCTTTGGCAACAACATGTTGGCCTCGCAATTCTCTTCAGCCAGTCTTCGCACACACACACACACACACGCACAGACACTTTGGACCTCCTTCTAGCACAGAGCAATCGGCTCATCTAAATGGTGTTGCAGACACCATTTCTTGCCATTTTGTGGCTTATCTGACGCAGCTGCGGCAGCGTTTGCGTCTCAAGCGCTTGAGTGCTCTATGCGTGTCTTTAAGAACACGTTTCGCTTTTGGGAATTTAATTTAAATTCCATTAAGTTCCGTCGAAATGCGTCGCGCTTAAAGTGCTCACGCACGCGCTCAACGTGGCAGCAACATGGCAGTTTTATGTTTCGAGTGCTTTGCTGTTGTTGCCGGCAACAATCATGTAGCATGGCGTGGCGCAAGTTGAGTTTCGGTATGGTGGAGCACTTAATAACGTTATTATGCAAATATCTTCATTTGAATTGTTATGGATATCATGTTCAACAACGACACTAGCGACAACAACTACTGCCACGATAGCGATAGACCGGCGCGCGTAAGCTGATTTTATTAGCTGATGCCACAAAGCCGAGCAGATAATGGGAAATGATGGGATTTAGAAGTATTTGAAGAGAATCTTCAAGGTAGTACGACGAGTTGGAAATGTTGGTGTGAGAATTAAAGATCTGAAATGCGATATACAAAAGTCTTAAATTTCAAAGCCATGAACAATGGGTACTAAAACATTCAAATGAATAAAAAAAAGAAGAAGAAGTAAATGTTGCTAAGGATTATTTTTAATATCACAAACACAATTTCACAGATTAAGAAGTTTAAATGATGCCAAAGGTTTGGAGAAACGTTGCCAAAGGAGATTCAAATGGTAGCTACTTTTCAGTTGAGTTTTAACCCTTTCAATACAACTTTTGGCCAGTGAAGATATTTCTGTATAATTGAACTAAATGTGCTGTAAATAAGTAAAAGAACATGTTTACATAATTTCATATATTTTTTTTTTTATGCACAAAGAGCACGCTTACACTTCTGAACGTATACCAAGTACGAATTAGTTAGGTTATGCTAACCAAAACACGTGTTTTGAAGTACTGACTACAGACTACTGTTTAGTCCCATCCCAGCACTTTAAAAGCGAATACTTTTCGCACCAGTAATTTTTGAACATTATCTGAGACTTATATATCCCCGCAGTATTGAAAGGGTTAAAGAACATTTGGAACTCTGCCACAGTTCTGCAAGTCAGAATTTTTTTAGTGCAACAGAACATACTGTATCTGTTTTTAAAAGAGGTGGATGGTACGTTTTTCCTAATTAAATGTAAAAAAGCGTTTTCCATTTATTATTATTTTGTTTTCTTATCAACTGAAAACGTTTTAAACGATGCTTTAAAATGTAGTCAGTGCAATGCTAAACCCATGCAGCAAAAACCATAAAGTGAATCCTCACATAAAAAGCTATATTTTGCAAATTGCTCAATGGACCGCAAGCAATAAAATTAGTTTTCGCCAATAAATTGTCGTAAGCGAGAACATATTTTGCTCATAAACAGATAAAAGCAAAAGTGATGTTTTTCTCATTGTTGAAGTTTTCTTATCAGGCAACGGCCAGCCGCGTTGTAAACAAGTGTGACACCATTTTTATTCATGATTGAACATTTTTTGTCTTAAGTTAATGCAATGTTTCAAAAAGTTTTCAAGTTAACAACACAAATCTTGGTCAAGTTGTTGTATTCGCCACTCTGTTCTTCTACTTTGACACAATGTGCAGCTTTCAATTGTTCCGCTAATTGCAGTTTGTGTATTTTTGCTAAAAGCAATTTTGAATTTTGAACAAAGCATTTTTTAAAAGCTTCTGAAGGAAAGACCGACCAACATTTCAGAAATCAAACCAAAGCAATTGGAAATATTCCGATTTGACACAATTTTCAAGTGCTTTTAGCGCTTGCCAGCGTCAGCCGGGTGAGGAGGAGGCATTGTGTGCGTTGTTGCAACGGCCGCTTACATGAAAAACAAACAAGACAGAAACAGCAACTTGCTAGCAATTTATTTTTAAAACATGTTGCAGACGTCATTCTTACATGAATTGCAGCTATCGTTTCGTGTGTTGTTGTTGTTGTTGCTGCTGTTGTGGTGTTTCTTGTTGTGCTGTGCGCCGACCCCGGCAAGCAGTCAAGCCGCCAACCAGCCGACAATGCGCGACCGTCAGTGAGCAACGCAAGCATTGTCGCCGCTGTCGGTCCGCTGAAGTTGCTGAAAATCGCTTGACTGACATCATTCTCGATGTTTATCGCGTCGTGTACGAACAAAAAACAGCAAAACACAGTCGTACGCACTCCACCGGCACATCATAACCGCAAAAGCAGCAACAGCAACAGCAACGATTACGTCAACAACAACACGAGCGAAGGCAATAAAAACGAGTGAAGGAGTTGGAGAAGAACGCGAAACGTGCGACAGCCAGCGAAAACAATAATAAAAACATTTTTTTAAAGTGAGCAGTCAAGATTTTGTCGATGTTGTTGGTATTTTAAATGCTCTCGACTGCTAACGTGTTCACAGCGAGCCACATTTGCAGCTCGGCTGACACTTGAGCGCGACGGGCGCAGTGAATTGGGTGAAATGGCAAGGAAAAGTGAAATTTCAGCACACGTTGGGCCGCCTTTCATTGATACTCGTACAGCTGCAGCCCTTTCACGCGAGTTGAGTGCCGCCGCGCAGCCCGCGCACCCTTCCGCGGCGACTGGGTCGATTGTTTGTCTCACGGCGGAGGTGCCAGAGCGCGACTTGCAGCCAAACAGGAATTGCAATATGGCCCAAAAGGAACTCAACGAAAAGCCACAATGTAAATGTTTGTGGACTTTTTTATGTCGAACACATGTACAGACGTACAGAATGTTTGTTTGTCTGCTTGTTGCAGTGATTTTTGAAGCCAAGAAATGGCAAAATGTGCGCACGATTTTGTCAAATGTCGTGCAAGTCGTTGCTGTGTGGGGCGATTTGCTGTCGGCCCACGAGTTTCCAACAGTGGTAAAAGTCGTAACACCGAGAAAAAAAACGTCCACTAAATTACAGAAAATTGCGCTATTTAAGGCTTTTGGCAAATCGTTTTGAGAATGTCGAGTCAATTGTTGCGGTGTGTTTGAAAAGTGCACCAAGTCCTGCGGTTCCAGATAGAAAGTTGGCTTGCGAGTGCACCGGATGGAAAAAGTAGGACATTTACCTGTGGAAATTTGGAATATGTCTCAATAAAAAGTTTATTTGATTCATAAAAACCAAACATTGCAAGAGTGAAAAAGTTATCATTAAATATATAATTTCGTCAGAAAAACAATACAGTGGTGTCTGGATATAGTGAACTAATTATTGCAAGGCTTGTTCACTGTATTAAGGTTGTTCACTATATCAAGATTAAAATTTTTGTTCAAAAATTAGTTTTATTTGCTCAAAATACAATTTTTGTTTTTGGCTTGAAGATTTTTTTCTTTATTTAGAGGCTCGATGTCAAAATTTAGGTGTTCACTATATCGAGGTGTTCACTATATAGGGGGTTCACTATACCCAGACATGACTGTATTTCAAAATATTGCATCACTTTCAGAATTCGCATTTCAAAAGCATACAATGGAAACTGAAAATATTGAAAGAAAGACATTTTAGTCAAAAAGAAGATCAGTTAATCCTCAGTAAAAGACTCTCACCTCTCTCTCCTTTAGGAAACCACCTGGAAATTTCAACCAAGTCTCAACTTTTGTAACCATTTTTGCAGCATTCTTGCTTCCTTCAATTTCATTGCAATATTTTCGCTTTTCTATTTTTCTATTTTATTTCGTTTTATGTTTACCACATTTCATTTTTATTACAATATTTCCTTTCGCTGACGGCATTCGCCAATGACACGACGACACAAAGCTGCGGGGACTTGAAGTTTCGATTGTTGCTGCACGCAGTGGCTTTGCTTACATACGAATTTCTACGGCACTCCAGAGATGAAGACCTCAAAATTATGGCATGCGGGCAGTGTTGCCCTATTATCGTTCATGTGCGAGCAGTCGAACTGAAGCGTCGTCGTTTTATGGCCTAAAAGGTGCTCGAAATGGGTGTAAAGTCGGCTTTAATGGCATTGCCTCCAGCGGCAGCTGGCTGACTGGTTGACTGAATGTGGAGCTTTCACCTCATTTGCATAAAAACAATAATCCCAGTGGATAAACAAACGAACCCGAGCAATAACGAAACAAACACTCGTGGAAGAGTGGTAAAAGGAAAAGCAGAACCCCAAGATTTGTAGAAAAACCTGGTCGACCTGCACCACATAGCAGTTATGAAGTTTCTGTTTCTATCTTTTAACCTTTTTCTGAGGTTATTTATTTGGTTTTTGGTTTTGCTTTTCGAGTGCTTGGCCAATTAAACCAGCAAGCGTCGTGGCGCATTGGGGCACCTTTGCGGCCCACAGTTTTCGGCGCTGACTGGTTGACAGGCTGGCTGGCTGCTTGACGGGTTGATTGGTTGACTAGGCTGCGGCCGCAGGCAACCGCGGCTGACAGTGCGCTGACTTGGGCGGCACAAGTGCGTGGGATCAACCCGTTTGTGTCGAGTCATTCGCGCTGAGCCGCGCTGAGGCCACAATTTCAACGTGAAATCAGAATAACAGAAGACAATGTTCGGCTGCGTTGCGCAGCTACGAAAAGAGTAGAAAGGAAGAAGCAGGAAAAATGGGCGAAATGGAAATGTTGAAAATGTTCAAAACAAAAAGCGTAACTAATGAACGCGTGGCGGCGCATATGGCAACTGCCACGAGACGCATAGCAAAATATGCATATTTGTTGTCCAGGTTGTGTGGCAACAGTCGGGGGGAGAAGGTTAACCTGGCGTCAAAATCGAAAAATTGGAAATCATGCCGGTAGCAAAGCGCCGAGTCGAGTCGAGTCGCGTAGCGGCACTGACACTTGTTTGAAATGCCAATCGGGCTTTAATGATATTTTCATTTTGGCCACGTCGTTTTTGTTGCTGTCCGCAGTCAAAGCGCAACGCAGGTGAATGCATTTTATGTGCACAACGAAAATTAGTAAAAAGCCACCAGGCAAGGCGGCGACTGCGGCACAAATTCAATATTTTCCGGACGCAGGAATACAAAAATGGACTGGTGCACACCACAACAACACTAACAGCTATTTTTTAAGCATTGTCACTCATCCGTATCTTGTTACAAGTGCGTGTCGCATACGCCATGTTGTTGCAGTTACTGAAAACTGCTGCTGACATTCACTTCAGCTGACATTCACGAATTTTTCTATCGTTGAAATAACCGGTGCAACCCATGAATGTTGCTATGATTCGTTTTATCAGAGCCCATTGAACAAAACCACTGTGCGAATGTTCTGGTCATGTGGTGGCAACTCTGTAGCCGGCTTTTGAAATCTGCGCCAAGCTGCGCATGCGCACATTTCCAATTTGGAAGCGGCTCATTCTAATACAGCGACTTCCCTAACTCTGTTCCCGTTTCGTGTGTCCCCCTCGTGTGTCGCTCAAAATTGCTTCAACTGTTGCCAGCTGCTTTTCTGCACGGCAATTGTGGTCCTTTTGGCTGTCTGAAATTAAGGGTGGCACTCTACACATTCGAGTATTTTTCTGTTTCATCATAAACGGATAATTATGTGCAAAGCGGGTTTTAATGCAACCGAGTCAATGTTAAAACCACATGTCCATTTAAGCATTCGTCAGCGAGCAATGCGAGCATATGCGCTCTTAATTACTGGGCTGGACTATGGGTCCGAAAACAAGTTATTAATGATTTGCGAGGCGGTTTTGTAATTACAAAATCGAAAAGGTGCAGGTAGAGAAAGTTGCTACGAATTACTTAGTAATAAAAAAAAATGTAAACAACTATAAAATGGTTTAAAGGAACACTGCAACATGTAACGGTTAATAATTTCATAAGAAATTCTCGAAACATACTCGTCTAATATTTCCAGAACTATATAATTATAATTTTTCACGATATGTGTAACCGAAAGGCTTAAAGTGTAAACATTCATTTTGTGAAACAAAACATGTAACGGTAAATAATTTCATAAGAAATTCTCTAAACATTCTCGTCTAATATTTCCACAACTATATAATTATAATTTTTTCACGATATGTGTAAGGCTTAAAGTGTAAACATTAATTTTGTGGAGCATGTAGTGTGTAATTAAAAACACTTAACAACTTGAACATAAAACTCTATGTACGTAAAGTTTGTCACCTTTTAAAATCCAATTTTAGTGCGACACATTAAATTCGCATAGCGCGCAGCTAACCTCAAAGTTGACGCTTTACACCTCCGCACCGCGGCGACTTACAATACTGACGACAATAAAACCCGTAAAAACCGGGTTTCGCACAACTGCCAACTGTGATTGGCATGAAAGCAGCAAATGCGCAAAGCCGAATACAAAAACAAAAAAAATTGCATACAAAATCGAGGCGCCAATGCACCGAAAAGCACGTTTTGGTGCATTTAGGCCGCAGAAGTGAGATCTTTTTGGCAGAGATGTGAATCTACTGCTGTGCAGAATTCTGCTCTGGGACCGCTGCAGCCAATAGCAGCAATGCCGCTGCATAGACGACTTGACAGTGGCAGAGCGCTGCGTTGGGATTTGCCGCGCATGCAGCACGAAATGCAATTACAGCGCTGACATTAAAATCAAAACACACGTCACACAGCTGAAAACTGCAAAGCGAAATGCTGCAAGACGAAGACGGCAAGCAAGAGGCAGCAAAGAGAAATCAAAAATACTTTTTGGGTGGGATTTGCGCCGATTGTCTGGCGCTGCTGCTGTTTCTTCCGCTCGGCGTGTTGGCAGCAGCAGCAAAATGGCAACGACAAAAGACATCGGCAGCCAGCAAAAGACTACAAAAAGAAGAGCAACACGGAATGTGCACTGAATTTATGAATGCAGAGGGCACGAGGCAAGTTGCACTCGCCAGTTCTTCAGTCAGCCGAGCAGACAAGACAACGGCGGCATCAGGCGCAGCTGAAGCGAAACACAGTGACGTGGTGGCACAAGCACACCGCACTTGAGCTGCAGGGTGTGGTGCAAGCATAAACTGTGCAAGTGTGTGTGTGTGTAAGAATACGTTAATAGTTTAAGTAGTTGCAGATGAGTCGACTTTTCGGGCTCAGCTGTTGTAGCTAGCGAGCCAAAGTGCCGGCACAATGCGGCCAAGCAGCAGCAGCGACAACAAACAATATGGACAGTGGTGATTACACTGGAAAAAACGTTGTTGAAAATTTCTGATAGGAAAATACGCGTTGAAATGTGTTACGCAGCATGTTTAAAGAAGAAGAAGCATGTAAATTAACACTGATTCGAATATTTATTTATTTATTTATTTGAATATAGTCTTTGAACAATTCTTACAGACTAATTAACAATATGGAACTTAAGGTATCATGGCACGTTAGAAAGGGAAATTTTTAATGATTTAAAAAATTATTTATTTTTCAGCTCTTTTCTTATCAATCTTTTTGAAAATTTTTAGAAGTAGACGAAAAAAAAACACATCCTCCATTACGGAGACTTAATCTCCGGATTGGCTGGACCGATTTAAAAAAAATTTGTTTAGTTCTTTTAATTAACTTATTTTTTACAACAATCCACCACAATATTGAAGAAAAAATTATCATTTAAAGTACATTTTCTGGGAAAAAAGGTGAAAAACGCTGTAAATTTTTGACACTTTTTTTCAAAAAACTTAATAATTATGCATCTTTTTTGTTTTTTGTTTCAGATTAGCCAATCCGGAGATTAAGTGTCCGTAATGGATGATGTGTTCTTTTTTTTCTACGCGACTTCAGCTCCACCTATGTATATAAGAGAAAATATGCTAAAAAAAAAATTTTTTTTGTGTTCCTTAAACCTTCAATATATTGTAAAACAGATTTTCAAAAAGATTGATAATAAAGAAGCTGAAAAATAAATAATTTTTCAAATCATTAAAAATTTCCCTTTCTAACGTACCATGATACCTTAAGGGAGTGTTCCCGGGTAGAATGCCGATTTTAGGCTGTTTTTCAAAAAATTATTTTGGAGCTACAAGGCAACATGCAATATTCTGGTTTTTTGCTTGTTGTTCCTTATTATTTGGAGAACAGAAACTCATATTTGTGTCAAACAATTTTATTTTCTAAGTACAAATTTTCAGTGGTCAATGTGACCTTGTTTTCACTGCTGGCCGATAATAAATTTCGGGAACCAGTAATCTGAAACAGAAATGGGTATGCAATTATTAATCTGCAATAAATTCCGCGGGTGCTAAACCACAGTTTTAGTCAAAATGTTGATTAGAAACAAAATGGTGGCCATATGAAAAAAAATTGTCCAGTTTTGCCACCTTTTTTTACCTTTAGAGTGCTTGAAAATATATTTAACAATAATTTTTTGATGAAAATGGTTGCATGGTGGTTTAGCATCCAATGAAAACTATCTAGAACATTTTCCCAAAATTTCAAGTCGATACCTCTCATAGTTGCTGAGAAAAATTATCGGCCAGTACAAAAAATGTGGTTTCGAGAAAAACGCGTTTAAAGTATCATGCGCAATGTATCAGCGGAGCAAAAAGAGCTGAGATTACTTCAATTAACATGCAAAAAAGTGGGTACTGAGTATGCGGATTGAAAAACGACTTTGGGGGGTGATAGTATATAGTATAAGGTACAATAAAACGCCAAAAAAAAATCGATTTTTTCAAACTTCTACCCAGGAACACTCCCTTAAGCTAAAACTTAAACGGGAAAATAGGATTGAATACATTGTTTTTAGTTTCAATTTCTTATATTTTAATTGGAAATGCGTTCAAGCCAATTTGAAAAAATTTTAATACAAAATATCATTTTCCAACAGCTGCTGATTTGATAGCAATATTCTTTAGTGCCTCATAGTTTTGATGTTGACACTGATTAATGATGTTTTAATGTAAAAAAGATCTCTCACGAGTGTTAGACAAAATCGCAAGAGAGAACATTGCTTTTTGAAATCGCCTTTTTTGCAATGCTACTCTTTTTCTATCTGAAAATTTTTTGGGTGTAAGTGCATATAATAAATTTTAAAGTTTCTCTAACAGTGTTGTCTACCGCAAAATGCGACTACATACCATACCAAGTTTCATAAGCTTTGCGCAGTTGAACAACTTTAGAACAGAATCTTCCAAGTGAATTGTTGTCCTTACTTTTCTACAAACTACTAGCATTATTTTCGTCTTAAACTAAACTACAGAGATTTGAATCGTTAGAGTGACTTTAATGCTCACAGTACAGTGCTCTCCAGAATAAAAGCGCCACTGTTGTCCGTGCTCGAGACCACTTTTCTGGCACCTACTTTACTCGTATGTATGTATGTATGTATGACCACTCATCGATTGCGTTTTGTAGGTTGAGCATCCATCCAGTATTGGCATTAACGCTTTGAACTCTGCTGCTTTTTTAGTGCTTTTTCTAGGCACTTTAAATGTCTGGCCAACTTAACACACCCATGTATGTGTGTATGTATGTAGCAACACCAGCGACCACGCATGCTCAATGATAACAAATCAGTGCAATGTGTGAAGCATCGACGTAAAAAACACATCTTGTCGGTTGAAAGTGGCTGGCTAGTAAATGGGTCACATCGGCCTAGGGCAAAGTATCGATTACGACGAGTGCTTGCTTTACATTAAATACATAGTATGTATTCATGTAACATACATTGTGTATATGTATGTACACATTTCTATTTGTACTGCATTAGATTTAAATGAGCCGTGCAGCCGCACACATTAAACGCTTGAATTGCTTTGCGGAACTAAAATCAAACAAAAAATAAATCAAATAAACCCAACTGAACTAAACAACATTTTAATGAAACGCAATGAAAGAGAATGAAATAAACTGACATGAAATGAAGCAGCTTGCATTGTGCGTTTCTATGCTTTCGAAAAATTGGGCCGCGCACTTTGGACTACACATTTCAAAGCTGCATTTGTGTTCAGCTGTTTGGTGCTTGCAGCACAAAGTCGAAACATTACCGAATCTCATAAAAAATACATGAACACATATTGGCCCTGCCTACAAACTACACAAATCTCTTTATGAAGAACTGATAATGCGGAGTTGAGTTGCGCTTCTAGTCGCGAAATATTTTTCCTGTAATAATCCTGTCGAGTGGTTGCCATTTGTGCGAAGCCGTCACCACCCTTTCTCACGCCTTCTCTACTCCAGCTGCGCTCGCAAACTATTTTGCATCACAATTGCAAAAAAAAACAACAACAACAACAAAAAGCAGTACATATTTGGAAGCGTGCAGTTGAGGCTCAGGTAAGCAGCGACAGCATTAGGGCAGGAAACCCATAATGCCCATTGTCAGCCGGCAAGCTGCTGGGAAAAGTACGCGGCCGTGACTGTGGCGAGCACCGTGAGCCGCTCGTCTATTTTACATCTATGCTCGCAGTCTGGCAGTCAGTCAATCAGTCAGTCATTCACTCGTTTGTGCGCTTGTTCATTCAACCATCCGGTACCGCCGCATCTCCCCGTCTCTGCTGTTGGGTTCTATTGTTCCGGTTGAGACGCTATCGCGCTTTGAAGTGGTGGCTGCGCCATTAACAATGGCCGCATAATTGACAAATATTAAAAAGGTTGTAGCTCGCTACCTCGGTACATGTGTGTGAGCGTACTGTGTACTCTCGACCACGGCATTAAAAATCGAACTGTCGACAATTCGAGCAACGTGCACACTGGTGCAACGCATCGAAGCGTGCACGGCACCTTTGCTTTTGCATTTTGCCATTTGTTGCAGGGTGCCGACCAACAATGTTGCAATTTATTTTTTAGCTTAGGGGAAACTCACCACAATTCAGCTATTTTATTTATTTACAAACTCCAATGTTTGTGTGCGTTTTGATGTAGGGAGTTTTCCACTGATTAAAACGTACGTTAATCCATGTAATTGTAATCGTTTGCACAATAATTTATAGTGGCATTTGAATGAGATTGAATAAAGTAGTTATCATTTATTTCATTTAACCTTTAACTGTCCTTACATTTTCCAATGTATTTTTATCCTTTTTAAATTATGTTACCATTTGTGTATAGTAATAAAAATACAGTCGTGTCTGGATATAGTGAACTAATTATTGCAAGGCCTGTTCACAGTATTGAGGCTGTTCACTATATCAAGGTTAACATTTTTGTTCAACAACTCGTTTTATTTGCTCAACATACACTTTTTGTTTTTTGCTTGAAATTGCTTTCAAAATTTTGTTCATGATTTAGAGGTTCCTTGTCAAAATTTGGGTGTTCACTATATCGAGGTGTTCACTATATAGGGTTTTCAGGGTGTTCAGGTGTTAGGGTATATACATTTTAATGGTTTATGAAGTTTAGTTGGTTTAGATGTAGAAAAACATAAAAAGATCATTTCTAACCTTCACAGTCTATGCATTTACATGAGTCATTACTAACATAAATAACTATCATTACACTACTACTGTACTATTACATTATCTGCTTCTCCAGAAGGCGAAATAACGTGACTCAAAAATATATTTTTTGTTGTTATTTCTAAGCTGGTCTTTAGCGTTTTTTCTTTACCGTTCTACATTCTCATTCGACACTTCTTATTTACTTCAACATTTTTCGCGAGCAAGCACTGCTTTTACACCTCAAATACGTTTTTTTTACACCTCATTTTCTTTGTTAAACCAACTGAAATTAAATGCATAAATTGTTATAGAAAAAATGGCTTCAAAAAGTTTTTCATTGGCTACTAGAAGCTTCTCAAATATATTTACAAACGAGCTTTTGCCTAATGATTTTCTAATTTCTACTACATTTTTGTAGTCTCTCGAAACTATTCCTGTGCCTAGTTACCTTTTGAATGCTTCTCTAAAGCACTAATAAAATTGCTGTTCTCCAGTTGTGCTATTGTGTATTTTTCCATTCACTGATTTCTGTGCCACAACTATGACCGTCACAACTTTTGTGGCATCACTAAATTAACTTAACTAATGTTAATCACACCACTAGAATTTTCAGTACTCTCGCGTGTTTATTTTCCCTATAAAATTCGCGTTTGCTTGCACGTTTCAATACTCAGTTTAACGCGCGT
This sequence comes from Melieria crassipennis, assembly GCA_963668005.1. Taxonomy (NCBI): domain Eukaryota; kingdom Metazoa; phylum Arthropoda; class Insecta; order Diptera; family Ulidiidae; genus Melieria; species Melieria crassipennis. Next base: position 120,870,746 of record OY764961.1, read on the forward strand.
ACTGAAGTATTTCAAAATGTAAAGCTTTCCACTTTGCTGGGTGGCCAAAGTGTGCACTTTGTGTGGTGATTTATAAAAGTTATAAAAAATGACTCTAAAAACGCTGTATAAAAATTTTATTGAACACGCATTTAAGATTCAAAAAACTTAAGTTGTCTACACCATTAAGTGGTGCAGACCACTTCCGCATCAATTCAGGAAATCACAAATCAGTATTTCAATGCTCATAATTTCCACACATCGATTGATTTATGGCGCTGGCTTGCACCAGCGGCGCAAGGGGCGAAATTCAATATTCGAAAAAAGGAACGAACAACTTCAATTCCCATAGCGCGTCGATTTGGCTACCGGCGCAAAAGTCTCAATGCGACAATTAAAAAAGCTGCCGGGAACGTACATACATCAAAGTGCAGGCCATGCATGGCGCTCATTAAAATGGGCGAATGAAATTTATGGGAAAATAAAACAGAACCATTATCGCCAACACCAAATCGGGTGCGCGAAAGTGGGCTGGGCCGCGTTCGAGGTGCTCGCATTTCAGCTTTATTTGTAGATAATTACGACCGACAACGTAGTCGCTGGACTTTCTGTAATGGCTTTACTGCAGCGAGCAGGTTAAAAAGGCCCCAAGAAGCCAAGAAGAAAGCACGCCGAACGTTGCCGGCCCTCGAGTAAAGCACGCGTTTTGAATTTTTAAGCGCAAAGTTGGGCGGCGTGCGCACTCAAAAAACCAATACCGAAAGATTTGCTTGCAGAACAGCGGCGACGAGCGGCAAATGGGCAAACGCAAAGGCGCCGATGGACGAGGGAAGGTGCAGTGCTGCAGTGTGTGGGCAAATTGCCGCTGTAAGCCGAAAGTTCAACGAGTTCAAATTAATTTCCATTCCAATTTCGCAGGCGGCACGCATAAGGAGCGCAGAAACGGAAAACTGTTTCGACGCGGAGGAAATGTTTACGTGGACGCAGAGAAAGCATTGCAGTTGTGTGCGTCATAAACAAAAGTCGAAATGAAATTGTCTGCATATAAATGAATGAAATTGATGACACACTTAGGTGCACACGTTGCGGCGTAATTGACTGTTCGCTCCCACTGCAAATCAGACTGACCTTTTATGAGCCAATTAACAGTGTTAAGTGCTGCAGTCGGTCTGGGGATGCGAAAATTGACGTAATGACGTAATGGCTGTTCGCCGGTTAATGAACTATTCATATAATTTCGTTAGTAGAAGTTCTGTGTTTTGGTTGTTTAGTTTTTATTGTTGTAGTGCTGTCACCATCAGCAGACTTTCCAGCGAACACACGCAGTGGGGAAAAACTATAACTCAGTGTTATGTTGAATACGAAAATTGGTTTTATTTTTAGCTGTAGTACCGAAAGTTCCGCTACGCTCCACAAACAAATGAAATGAAATCAGATGGGATGAGATGAGATCACAAAACAAACAGAAACTACAAAAGCGAATCAGAAATTAGGAACGAACGAACGAGTCCGTACATTGGATAATCTACACCACAAAGAATGGACATAATTATTTTCAGATTATAGACAGCAAATCTAGTAATTGATTGCCATATGATGATAAACATACAGAGGCGTAGTAAGAAGGGAACAACTACTTTTATAAAAATTTATACTGACATTGTTTTCTTTTAAGAAATACAGGGTGTTGGCTTACCAATTTGTGGAGATTTTTTCATAGATAAGCATGGAGAGGACTCTTTGAATACTTTCACGCCATTCCACTAAAAAGACGAAGAAATCTTGATATCAAAGTCTCTGACAATTAACAGCAAAAAGTTATAAATACTGAATAGGCACTTTTAGTGCTTGATTCAACTTTAATTTGTGGCACAGTGCTTTCGAGTGTAGCGTACACAAATGTTCACCAACACGTGTCCTATTTGTAAGTGTATACAATACATTCTCTGTTTTGGGAATTTCTCGAAAAGCCAAATTCAAACAATAAAAGGAAAAAAATCGAAAAACAAAAATCAAAAAAGTTGCACGCAACAGCTGTGCACAATTTTTAAGTTTTTAGGTTTTTTCATTGCTGCTTTCGATAATTTTTAATGTGGAAATGTGGAGCGAATGTTGTTGATGCGGCCGCTGACTTGTAGCGGCAACAACAACAAAATACAATACCAATCAAATAGAGGGGGCAATGTGCATGCGCGCCCATAATAAATTCACAACAACGTCGTGTGAGAAGGGGTAATCCCCCGGTTTGTAAATGTGTTTGTGTGCCAGTGTGCTTCACGTTGTTGTTGTTACTGTTGTTGTTTTGATGCGTACGCTTAGGACGGCAACATGTTGTTGATTTACAGCTGTTGCCTCAGTAAAACTGCAGCATGCAACACGCAGCATGTTTGGCATTTATGTGGCAGACGGCAAAATTCGTTCAGCACTTTCATAATTTTCACAAACACAGAAAGAGACTCGCACACATCAATGTAGCGAATGCGTTTGCCTTTCATTTTTAGAGAATTGCAGGCGGTGAGGAGGTGCAACATGTCTGCCGCTTGTACAGAGATTTGTATGAATGCGGCAAAGTCCGCGCGCCGACGAAAAGCCTCCAATGAGGGGTTAATTGTGTAGCGCATGTTGAGTGCTAATTGTTTTGCCCCACAAAATAACGAACTTCGTGCTTTTGTAGATATGTAAGAAAAACGTTTCTTTCATTTTTTGTTTAATGTTTTCGGTGTTATATTTCAGTCTCTTATACGTGGTTTTCTTGACCAGCATTTTCGGCGCCTTAATGACTTCTTTACGTGCCCAACGAATTAATTTAAATTAGTTCAAGTACATACTTCAAAATGTAATAATAAACTGTATTTCTGTTTGTTTTTTGGAAAAATTGGTCGAAAATTGTTTTATATGTAACAATATAACAAAAAAAAAAACAATAATGCATTTCATTCAGCTTTATCATAAACTAACATGGTTTCTTTCACATATCCGGCCCCATCACTGTTTAGCTGCGCTTCCACCCGATCGCTATGTGGTCGTTGTAATTAAATGGCAACATTATCTTTTTTTTCTCTCACATCATTTGTCTGCTTGTCCGCTTGTCGGCTACTTTTTAACAGCACATTTTTACCATTTCGCCGGTCATTGCTTCAACAATAGCAACAACAACAACAACAACATCAATAGAAAACAGTTGAAATTCGTTTGACTTTATTAATGACTTTGTTTCGCATTGGCCGGCAGTATGGCAACGCCAGCCCCCATCATTGTTCCCAGCCCGTCCGTAGCGTAGCGTCGAATTGTTGGCTTCTGCTCACAACTTCTGCTCACGGTTGTTGTTGTAATTATACTGTTACATCACACAATAAATTTCAATCAGTTCCCATGGCGAGCAAATAGTTTTGATTTATGTATTTTGTTTGCCTCAGCTCGACTGCAACAAGTCGCATGGCGGGAAAAGCGCAAGCGCGGCATTTTTCCTCCAAATTGTCTTGCCACTTCTTCCAACCGCCGATTTTTTGTACGCTAACATTAATAAAAGAAATCAAAATGCGCTTGTTGCCTGTTTGACTGTTCGTCTGCCTGCTTGTCTGCCTGCAGCAGTCAACAGACACCAGCATACTTCGTCGTTTGTCGTTGTCATTTGTCGTCATGATGGCTGAATGGAAAGTCAATGATGTGACAAGTTTATATTGTAAACACTCGGCGCGGCCAGCCCTTTGGCAGCGCGTCTGTGCTGTGTACAGTAAATATTTTCATGCGAGGGGACCGGCATGAAAAGCGTTTAACGCTGACAGTCAGCAAGAATTTCGTATTAAAAAATTATACAAACAAATAAATGCATATTTAGAAGACGTTGCGGTATTTTGAGACTCTGCACCATAACTGTTGCTGGTCTCTTGAATGAAATGAATACAATTATGTCGGTTTTGTTTTAATGAATGTTGTTCGACTTGCAGCAACGCTTCTGATTTTATGAAATTGTTTACTGGAAGCGCAACTGCGGCAGATACAGTTAAACCATCATCTCAGGTTGTCATCGTTATAAATGATGCTGTCAACCCGAAATGAAAACAAGTAGCGTAGCGGCTGATAAATGACATAAATGTGGCTTGGAGGCAAATATTGTATGAGCGACGGACGTGTTTAATGGCGTAACAGCTCAGATATTGTACGAGATACCCGTATTCAACTTTTGCGCTCTCAATAGTATTGCAATCAATCATGTTGCTTGCTAATATGTTGCAGGGTGTTGTTGCAATGGAGAAAGCAAAGATTTGAATAGCGCTAAAACGCAGCCAGTGACTTAGTGTGACTTAGTATTAAAAAATATTGCATAGCCTGCGACTTTCAGATGTAGACACAAAGTGCCACGATGGAAGGTGCTGCATGAAATAAGAAGTTAGATTTTTTCGTATCGCCATTGTCCAATGAGCAGCAGCAGTGATCAGCTGGTGCACAGTTGTCAGGACTTCAATGGGCATTCACAGAGCGATAAGTAAATTTGTTTGTAAACAAAGCATCGCGCTTGTAATCACTTTCTCAGAATCGAAGTGTTTCAAAGCCGAAACAGAACTTCCAACTTGACCAGCAAATCGCCGCAACTGCTGCAGAAAAGCCAGATTTCTGTCCGAATTCTCATTAATTCCGGACACTTGAATTCCGCGCTGAAACAACAAAACTTGTTGCATGTAATTGGAGCCGACGATTCATGCGTTCAAGTCGCGCTCCGAAGTTCAAACGCTTTTCGTGAAGCTTATCGAACGCACGGAGTCATAGCGGCGCGTCGCAAGTGCACTGCACTGGTCCTACAATAAATATTTAAACTATTTATATGAATTGACTTTGGCCGGCATGTGCAATACTTATGTACGTGTGTCGACACTAAATCGTTTTGACATGATTATTGTCACAACACTGTCACAACGAATTCGTAAACACCGAAAGTTGTAGTTGTAGTCGATTCAATTGCTCGATTACATACTTACTATATATGTACATACCTATATGCGAGTTGGTGCGGGAAAATGACAGACGACCAAATGCGCCAGTGATATGGACAGCGAGATATCGCAGCGAGTGATGACAATATTTTCGAAAAAAATAACAAAAATCTGAAACCCCTTCAATGATGAGGCGTACGAACGGAAATTTAAACGCGTTTTATTTACACTTTTTACGATTGGGAAAATTTCTATTTATCTGTGGCATTAACAGACGCGCGCAGCGTGCATGCGGCAGAGAGAGGCCAGTCACTATTTCATGCATGTGAGAAAATTATCGCATTACGTTTGAAGGCAAGTGTGAAAAAACACCGACAGCACAAGGCAGGTCCACGGACGAATGCCGATGGTTTTTGTTGTTGTTGTTACTGTTTATTCAGTGAGAAAGAAACATTACAAAACTTCATAGATGGTAGAAGAAAAACACATAAAAAAATTGTTCAGCAAACAAAACATTCATTTACAAAACAAGTGGAAGCATGGAATGGAGTAATTTGCATACTTGTTTTCATGAATCAGATTGAAATATTATTTTCAAATGTAACTGCAATAACTTTTAAGTAAATGCAATCTATACATCCTAAATATATAATGAACAATTAACATTTAGAATGATAAACTTTTTTCCACGGAGTATGTAACACCGTGCGACAGCATTTTTCACACCGGGAAAAATTCATATGTGCGTGAAACTAGCGACCAAGCATACTAATACTGCGTACTCAGTTTTTCATTTCTACATTCTGTGTCCTTTTAAAATGACTTCAAAATTTTGAAGGGGATAAAAAATAGAATATAGCGATATGTATATCAAATGAAAGAGGAAAGGTTCAAGAATTTAAATTAAATTTGATTTTTTATCCATTTGTAAAAAAATGATATGAAAAAGGTCCATTCAAAATTGTAATCCTTTATATCCTTGAAAATGTATATAGAATTTTCTTGAAAACTAAATACGAGTATGTTAAAACCTCAAATATCCCCGATCACGTGTCAAAATTTCATTACTCTAACTTTATTAGTTCTAATGAAGTATAAAATGTCTAATTTATTTGAGTATCAGTATTTTAAATAATAAAAAGATATAAAACTAAGAAGCGAGAATAATGACATTTTGACACGTAATCAAGGAGATTTGGGGTTTCAACATACTTACTTTTCAAGAAAATTTGATGTAAATTTTCATGGATATAAATGATTAAAATTTTCAAATGATCTTTTTCATATCCTTATTTTACAAATAGATAAAAATCAAATTGTATTTAAATTCTTGAGCCTTTCCTCTTTCATTTGATATACATATCGCCATATTCCAACTATTTAGGTTAAGTATTTTTTATATTTTTTTTATTTTTTATCCCCTTCAAAATTTTTAAGTCCTTTTAAAAGGACAAAGGATGTAGAAATAAAAAACTGAGTACGCAATATTAGTGTGTTTGGTCCCTAGTTTCACGCCCATATGGATTTTTTCCGGTGTGAACAATTTTTTTAATTTTTGTCGCACAGTGTAAGCAAAGCCGTTGCTGTGCCGTCTTCCCCTACGGGCGCCAGTGTTTGGCACATAAAACTTTCTCCAATTGTTGTAACACTGCAGGCCGCTAAGGCCACTTGTAGATGCCACATTGATAAGAATAAAGTGCACAGTTACTGTGACTTACTTAGCCGCATATTGAAAAAAAAACCAAAAAAAAACACAAAACAAACTACAACAAAATGACAAAAAAAATGTGTCCTTACAGTCAATCTTTAAGACTTAAATTTAACTAAGCAACATGCCAAGCCACCCGCAGTTCGAGTGCGGCAACATGTTGCGACTTTGGCCGTGTTGCCGGCGATGGCAATCGGCGCATGAAGGCAGGAAAAGCTTGCGGTAACGTTGTTTGCTTTTACGCGGAAATCGGGTGAAATTTGGGAAAGTAAATTTATGTAGCAGCCGCGCTTCCCCCTCTCGCGCGTCCAGCGGACTGCAGCGAGTCGTTGTTTATGGCTGAACTTTGGCTTTGTGTACGCGGTGTTTGCACACGAAAACTTAAATTTAAATGCGCGCAATGGCAACACTGCATTGCGGCCGCAGAATTTTCTGTTGCTTCGGTGGTCATGCGGTTTTTAGTGTGCCGCATTTTACTGCATTGTAGATGAAAAAATAAGAAGAAGGAATGAAACAAATACAAATTTTGGTCTATACTCCGGAAGGGGTTCACATGCGTTGCCGCTGGCCGCAAATAAAAATCCGAATGGAGCATTGCAAGAAGACGGCATACAAATTTCAAGTATTATTGCTTTAAAAACATGAGATTTTAATATGTGCTGCCAACATGCTATAAACATTTGTTGCACCTTACATACACACAGACATGCAACATGTCTGTTTGTAATGCCCGTTTCCAGCTGTGCTGTGCACTAAATTTGCTGCCTGAAAGGCCGACATATTACGGCAGCAATGTGCGCGTTGACAGCGGCGAAAAAGCGCTAACAACAACAAACAACATAAACAAGTGGCAGGTTGCAACACGCCAACAGCATTTATGACGTTGGGCTGGCACAGCCACCGTGCCAGACCGGCTACCGCACATTACTGCACACACACACACACACACACACACACACACACATACACACATAGAATTGCAGCAGAATGCGGAAGCACTGTTCTCGTCCAATCGCTGCTGCAGCAGGTGCCGAGTGCAGAGTGTTGAACGTTGGCTGTTGCCTGTTGCCTGCCAGGCCGCACATCCATCAAGATTGCATGCAGCAGCGCAACAAACAGCAAATAATAGTAGCGGCAGCGCCATTGTGCTGACAACAACTTGGCGCGGACGCTGCCACTCGCAGTGCCGCGCTGAAGTTCATCATTAGCGCAGCGAATTATGAAGATTAAATGGCTGCGCGCCGTTTCAATTAAAAAAACTGCCCACCCTGCTGGCAACGCGTTGCGCTCTGCATTTTTTTGGAATATAACACTTCAGCCCCCCACCCCACAAAACGACCAACAACAATTGCTCCCAAAGTGACGAGCGCAATAAAACTATTACCGCAAATTTCTGCGCGCCATGCAGCCACGCTGCCAACTCGCCGTCGTCGCCATAAACCACAACAGCAGTGCGCAGCATTGCAGCGAATGCGGTTGTCGCATTGTGTTTCATCGTTGTTGTTTTCCATGCTGTGCGGCTGTTGCTCATTGTTGCTAGAGTTTTTGCTGCTTGCGGCACTGCAATGCCGTCGCTGCAGCATCGTCAACTGTCTAATTGTTACGCTTTTCGTTGTTGCTGTTGTCTGCTTGCATTTCTGTAATTAACCATTAGAAGTTCCTTTGGCTTTTGTGGCCATTTCGGTTGGCTGCCGTAGTGCACAATGCTGCTGTTGTTTCAGGTAATTTGAGACTTTGCCGCAATAAAACAGTTTCTTCATTAATTAATAAACTTTCTTTAGCAACCACAAACGTTGTACGTGGTACGTTGTATGTCGCGCATGTCGTGCGGTCGTGTTACATTAGCTTAGAAATTTGAATTTCAAGTTTTGTGCTGTGCAACAGCTGTGGGTGTTAATGCAGCAGCGGGCGAGACAGTGAGCGGAGGAAAATATCACTTCGAAAGTGGTTTTTACTGAAATTTTACGATGCACTTAGTGCAGTCTGAAAGTTGGCTCTATACCAGAATACGACGATCAATTAAAACTCTGTCGTTCGTTTGTGAAATGTCTAAAATTTTTATGATCATGTTTGATTGCTAGTAGCATTAGAAGTTGTTTCAGTAATTTTAAATTTAGAAATGTGTTAGGGGGTTTAAGGTGGAAAACATTTAAATATCTACCATATTTTTAACAAACAGTCATATCCACATGCCTTATGATCAAAAAATAACGGGAATTTAACAAAAAAAAAAACGCAATTTTTAACCCTCATCCGACGTTCAAAAAAACTCACACATAAGATGTTCGGGTGAAATTTCACCCATATGGTACTTTGTATGTTTTAATGCATTTTTTGACCAATTTTAATAAAAAAACTTTTGTTATCTTTAATCTTTATTATCTTTGTTATCTTACAGATAAATAAATTAACAAATTTTTCTATATTTTTCTGCAATTAGGGCAGTTTTGTTAAGTTAGGTTATTGTGGCTGCCTCTGTAAGAGACACACTCGGAGGCCTATTATGAGACCCGTTGTGCTACCACATATTTCACCTGTTTTTTAAATGTGTATGTAACACTGTTTTTTCCAACATATGTTACAGCACAAATTTCAAGTGGATGGGGAAAGGGGGGAAGAAAGGGCAGTAGTTAACTAAAACTTTGTGTTCACCACATGTATACTTTTTTCAAGAATTGCAAGCAGAATATGCCTTTCGATCGTTTTTGATACCAAATTGGCACCGTGTTTCAATAGTTTTTCACTTTTTTACACTCTGATTTTCTGACAAGGTTTGGGAAATTGGCTGTATTGAGATAAGAAGTTAGCATGAAGATTTTCCTTTCGGTAACGTTGTTCTACGTAAAATCTTTAGCTTTACTAAACTCAAATCTATGTCTTCAAGAAAATTTCGCCGCTTGTACTTTTTGTTGTGATTCCAGCTGGGATCGACAGCGATTAGTTTTTACTTGACGATATAGTTAGTGAACAACCAATTGGTCTAAAGTGTCAACTACTGCTATTGACTTATTGTAAAACGATGTAATTTCGGATAATTTTTTGTCACCCACATTTCCTGGTTATAATGAAAAGTGCTCAAAGGGGTATCTTCCGCGAAAAGCAGGCAATTGTTTACTTAATGTGTCCTTTTCATAGGACGTACATAGCAGTTGTCGCTAAACCCACTTTTCTCATATATGTCTTATGGGTGATAACGAGCTTCATTCTTGATTACAATCGTTACGTTTCTGGCGAGTGGTTTTGTCACCGACAGAACGAAAAATTGGTCTGCCTGTTGTGTAACTCTACAGATTATCAAGAGATTCCCCATTCGACTTATAAACACCACTCAAAATTGAAATACCAAAATATGCTTGAATATCACCAACGCTGATCCATGCACTGCCAAAAACTTCCAAACCTTCAACATTAGTTTTGTCAGTTACTATCTTTAACATTGGTGTTCATTGGCATTTTGTATTGCTGACACACGATTGATCCATAAAAAGGTTTTGCCTATAAAAGCAGTTCAAAACTTTCACTCCAGTGACGTAATTTTAGCGCATTTTCTGTATGTGTTGTGTTGAATTTCCATACAATTTGTATATGGGTGAAATATCACCCGAACGTCGCCCACGTAACTTTTTTTGTAATCACCGTTATAATGAAATAATCAATATGTTGTAGATAATTTCTAAAACTTATATTGGTTTGCCACAAATACAAGAAACCTTAATCATTTTGATAAATATATAGGAAAGTTATAGCATCCCAAAGTTGAAAATGGGTGAAAAATCACCCGAACGACGGATTAGGGTTAATAGATTTCTTTATTATTCCCTTCAAATACTCTCCTCATGCGTCAATACATGTATGCCAACGTTTGATCCAATTTTCCATACATTTTTTATAGGCCGCCATTGGTATTGCCTTGAGCTCACGCAGCGAATTCTCTTTTATGGCCTCTATGGTCTCAAAACGCGCTCCTGAAATGGCAATTTGACTTTAGGAAATAGAAAAAAGTCACACGGGCCATGTCTGGACTGTATGGTGCTTGGCTGATGACATTGGTCGAATTTTTGCCCGAAAATTCCGAAATAATCAAGCCCGTATAAGATGGCGCATTCAGCTTTTTTGGCACCAGCGGAGAACCGATGCGTTTCATGCCCAAAATATCAGTTGAAATGTGTTCAGCTGATCCAAATGAGATGCTCAACAACACAGCAATCTGTCTAATCGATCGCCGATTCGATTTTTTCTTCGGTAACAGACGTTGATGGCCGTCCAGGGATCTTATCCTGCTCTACGCTCTCTTGGCCGCCTTTGAACCTTTTATACCAAAATTTTAGGCACGTACGTTGTTCTAATTTTTCATCCATTATAAAAATCGCCACACAACAATTGTTCGACTTCTTCTTATACTAATCTTACGATATGCGTCAAAATTTGACAGAACCACAAATAAAAGTATTGCCAACGTTGAGAAAATAAAAATTTACCGATGGGATAAGCGCGGAAATTCAAAATTTAAAAAAATTCCCGTTCTTTTTTGATCACAAGCTACATATGTATGTATGTATACCCATATAGGTAAGTTTAGGTAGCGAGTAACGAGAGTTGCAATTCGATAACCCAATACAGGATTCTGGTCCGTTCCGAACGATTATGGAATGGTCTATAGGAATTTTTTCCAGCATCGGGGAGCTCAAGTCAAGTGTTTATAACTTCTGTCTAAATACAAAATCCTATCTTCTAACCTATAAATCCTTCGAGAGCCAACACAATAATACGCATTAAAAGAGACATCACCTGCACGCTTTTTGGTGGGGTGCTATCCCCCTTTCAGCTCGAAAGCGAACAATATCCAATTAGTTTAATTCTTTGAATTTCAATTATTCATACTCTTTTTGTCGCTATGGCTCTGTTTCTAAAATTGTCTATTTAACCTAAAATAACATTGAACAATATTGAAACGAATTTTTCAAATTTTCTACAGGTCGATTTTGTTTTAACACTAGAAAGACCGCAAGTTATCCATCCCTACAAATACTATATCGCACACCCACTTCAAAAGTGACACAACTCAAGATTTTTAATTTTCGGGTTTATCCAATAAGCAAGAGCTCAGTATATTTTGTTGTTGTTAACTGTTGCCAAAATACAGTTAGGTCTCACTTCATGTAGAGAAGTCTGATGCTATTTAATCGCTGCAGCTCAATGCAAAAGAGTCCTAATTCAAATTGTGACACTTTTGACGAAATACATTTTTGTTGAAGTTAATTTTAAGTAAAGTGTAAAGTAAAGTAATGAAAATTGTCACACAATTTTAGTATATACAGGTCTCCCTCGTATAGCGCGGTACTTCTACAACGCGTTTTCGATATAACGCGATTTAAAAAAAACAGTTTTGTTCATTATCTATGTCTTTTAATTTTTTAAATAAAGTATGAATTTTGCTTTTGAGTTGGAATGTACATACATCTTTAATTTAGTACCTATTTTATTTTGAAAAAAGCTTATTGGAACATAACCCTAAAATTTATATGAAAGTTAAGTCTTCTATAACGCGAATCACATAACGCGGAATTTTCCTGGAACGTAACCACCGCGTTATACGAGGGAGACCTGTTTTTTCAAATAAAAAAATTAATTTCGAATTTTTAAAGTTTTTCTTTCAACTTTTTAACTGTCATTTATAATTATTAAATTCAGCAAAAGTGACATAACTTCAAATAATTCGGTAATTATTGAATTAAAATATCATGAAAAAAGTCACAACTCAAAACTTTGGATTTTCTAGTGTAAAATTAAAAAAAAAATCTTTCTAACTTATCCTCAAGCATAATTTGTAGGGAATTTCTACTAAACGGTTTACACGTTATTTGAAAAAAATGTTTATTAAGCTCAAAAAAAGTTTTTTGCGTTTCCTGAAAAATAAAAAATGTTGAGTTGTCACTTTTGTGGTGGGTGTACGATATATTATATCCGCTGATATCTCGAAAAGTACACATCGGTTTTGGCTAATTGTAAATGTAGAACCCTAATTGCAGAACTAATTTTAGAACCCAATAAAAAAATAAATGCTATCAAAGCAAAAGTTGATAGAAATACTAAAAAAAACTACGGATGTTTAAAAATGGAAAAACATTTAAATGACTACAATGTTCTTTCTAGTATGAATTGAGATACTTTTGATTTTCTTATAGTTTTTTTCCCCCATTCAGCTTGCATTCACTATTCTAAAAGACACTGTTCCCAGGCCTTCATTCATAACTGCATAGTTTGCTGTTTGCATTGCATAATTTCGTAATCACACATTTGTTATTTTCCACTTAACGCAACCAGGCATTACAGCCCCTCGCTCGGTAACTGCATAATCTGTCTTAAATGATTCTTTTATGCTGCATGTGTTTCTCGTGCTTCTCAAGCCAAACTTCCCCCTCCCGACGCTGCTCTATTAAATGCCCCGACGCATCCAAAGTCCTCACGCTAATGCCTTATAAATTACACCGTTGCTGCGTTTCTCGTATTGCAAATGCAAATATTTGCATTTTGCACTACGCATCGAGGACGAAGACGTTCGTCAGTGCGAACGCTGTTGTTGACGTTGAGTGATTCCTGCCTCGGCCTGGGCCTGTGCCCGTTCCGCCAGCGCTGGGCGACACTCCTGTAATTTAATCTGTGCTCTGCATTTTTACGAGTTGAGAGGCGCAGCACGCAGCAGCAAAATCTTGCACGACCAAGCAGCTACAACGGCAGCGGCAGAAGCAACACAACAAACAGGCCTGCAAGCGGGGCCGATATGCGACTTTCAATGCCTTGCAGCACGCCCGTAAGGCTTCTTCGTGTCGTCTTCGTGGCCCGCTGTCTGCTTAGTGCATTTCGTTAAGATACTCAAACATTTCTTATCCTGTCGTACGTGGTGTGCGCTGCCCTCACTGCTCCGCGCTGATGTTGCAGGCTCTGTTGGTGTTGTTGTTTTTGTGCATGCGACACTGCGACAGTACAGTGTGAGCGACAGGAAACCATAAAAATCGGAGCGCAGCAAAATTATAATTCCTTGCATTTCATTCACAAGAATTCACAGGCACCATACAACAGCAAAAGCAACAACAGTGAAGTGATAGCGACAGCGGGAACCGCAGCAGGAGCTGCGCATACCCCATGGCAAATGCCGAGAACGCAACGAAGGAAGCAATGAATGAATAGGCAAAGCGGCAAGGACGCAGGATAATGAACTAAATTGAATTTTGCCGCTGCTACTGTGCGCCGTCACTTCCTCTTTGCCGTGTTCCGGCGTGTACCTGCCACCACTGCCGCATTCGTGCGGCTACGTGCTGACGTGCTGGGAATTTCGGCCGAGAAGGAAGTTCTAATGTGATGTGCATTTGTTATGGGTTTGTCTGTCGTTGTGCTGTTGTTGGTTTGTCTTTCATTTTTAATAATTTCCAAATGTGTTTTGTGTGACGTGCCTCAGTACATGCCAACTGGCATTTTTAAAGTTCCAATGACGTCGTCGACAAATTATAGGATTCACACATTCTTCATATTGTTGTTCAATGAAAATCAATTTGCCGGCAGGGGCAGGGGACTTTCCATAAGCATTCATTTTGTACTAAATAAATTTGATTAACTGTTTTACAGTTTTATGTTCATTAAATTAGTTTTACGAGATTTTGTTCAATGTGGCAACATTGCTCAACTCTTTTTCTGCTTTTGTTTGCCTTCATTTTATGTTAATCGCTATAAAAAAGACCACTTAAAGCCACCTTTTCTGCCCAACAAGCACGTGAGAGGCAACGTTGACATTCGTACCCATGCAGTGGCGCACACAAGGGGGGGTTTGGGGGTTAAAATCCTCCCAAACACAAAAATTGCTGGTACAAAATATGATTTCAAATGGTATTCAGCTCAAAAGTTATATAGACAAGACCCCCTCCCTCCCCAAAATGAAATCCCTTGTGCGCCACTGTACCCATGTCCCGCAGGAATTACAGTCAAGTGCTGGTGTTGCCGAGGCGTGTGCAATGTAAAATGCATTCTGACTTGGACTTGCTCTCCATCCCCGAGGACACTGTGTGCGTTTTTGTTTGTTTTTGCTTCTTATTTGTTCTGTTATTTATGCCTTTCGTTTTGTTGCTGCATTTGGCAAGTGAAGTGCAGAAAGTTGATACGTCAGCAACACAGTCACAGTGCAGTGTCAGTTAGGCCGAAGGGTGTTGGGTGAAGCTTGTAAGGCGTGAATCAGGAGTATTTGGCTAAATATTTAATTAGTAAAGCAGTTTTTTACACTCGAGCTGCTTTACTTACGTTAATGTGTTTTATAATTTAATACCAATTAGTACAAATTGCAATTACAAGAAAATCGTATGTGTTACGTACATACAAAAATACAAAGTCCTTAAAACTTTAAAGATGTTGTGCAGCTTGGCAAAAGTAAAGAAAGTTTCTTTGCAGTGCGTCAGAGTTAACGAACTGTATTTATATGAAAATTCGTGTTAACCCTTTCGCAATTTTGTTGCCATATGGCAAAATGCTACTTTGTGGACGTCTGAACCCTCTGTGGTTTCAAGAATACATTTTTTATTGGTCCTTAGAATAGTTTGAAGTTTTAGGAAAAATACGAAATTAATAAACTGAATATTAAAGTTTAAAGAAGAGAAGTATACACGTTTTTTTTAATGGTATATCTTGACATAGTAAAGGAAGAAGAAGCAGAAAAATTAGAAAACGTTTTAATTTGAAGTTTTCTTTCAATTTAGATACAGTCGTGTCTGGGTATAGTGAACACCCTATATAGTGAACACCTCGATATAGTGAACATCCAAATTTTGACATGGAGTCTCTAAATCATGAACACAATTTTGAAAGCAATTTCGAACAAAAGGCAAAAAGTGTATTTTGAGCAAATAAAACGAGTTTTTGAACAAAAATGTTAACCTCGATATAGTGAACAACCTCAATACTGTGAATAGGCCTTGCAATAATTAGTTCACTATATCCAGACACGACTGTACTTTTTTTTTTAATTTTGGCTGAAGTAAATGAAGAAATATTAAAATTTTCGTTATGCGTAAAAAGTTGTATGTTTAAGTAATTATTACAGCTACAACGATGTGGTTGCTCTCATAGAAAAACACTCTAAAATACAGGGTCCGAGTATAAAAATTAAAAAATTGTTTATGGAATGTTGCTAATATAACCACGTAGAAACCTTAAACGTAAATTTAAAATTTTAACTTTCCCCAGTAAAAATCTGTAGCAAAAGGGTTAATGTTACCTGAACAAAACTAACTTTTTTATAATTTCACATATAGCCCAATAGATTATTTTGCGAAAGTTGGCAGTTTGTTAATTATAACTTTACATTCAAGTGATTACTATAAACTAACAACTAAAATAACAAATATGTATTAATACATTTTAATACATGTAAATGATTTTAATTATAAATTAGACAAAAAAGTAAAACAATTTTTCAAAAGTGTCTGCCAAACCCAGTCTAGTTCCATCTTTCGCAAGATTTGTTGTAAAGTTAAAATGCTAATGCTTGACTGTATTATAAGATGCATGATTCATCTTTTTAACTGTCGCGACAGCAAAGAGTTTTTTTTATAGGTTTCCTGCTGAACCCTTGAACACTTTTCCCAAATAGTCTTGACCTGGCCACTTTGTTCACTTGAATGTTTTATCTAACAACTACGATGCGCTGTCTAAAGTGGCCACCCGGAGCTGGCTGTCAATTGACGCACACTGCCGAACAGACAAGCCAGCATTAATTATCCAACCAAAATATGTAAATATTTCTGGTTAAAAAATTTGACGCTGTCCAAAGAAAACATGCTAGAAAAAAGAAGAAACATCAAAGATCGTTTTTCCGTAGTGCGTTGCTGGCTTGTGATCAAATGTCCACTTCAAATGGTCAACGATTTCCAATTCACACACACACACACACACATAGGGCAATAGACTTTAATTTGTGTGAGTGGCTGTGAGGTATGGTTTTATCTTTATAGACACTCGAATTGAATAAAGTAGTTAAGTGTTTTGGAGTGTCCACAACAATAAAGAGAAATATCATAAATAAATGCTGAAAATGAGAAGGAAGTTGAACTCGTATTTTTTGTAAGACAAAACGAAAAAGAGGTTCGGGAGTAGCAGCAGCCAAGTTGAGTTGGATAGGCGCTTTAGTGAAGATAAAATATGTGACAAAAATATAGAAAACTAAACAACTTTAGACCTGAACGCACGCAGCCGCCAAGTAAATTTTTGTTTCTAGATTCAATTTTTGGGTTAAAGCAAACAGCCGGTAAGATTTTACTGTCAAAAAAATTTCAATACAAAAGCAAAACTGCTGCGTGCCATTTGTAATGATGCTGAAAATGTTTGCGAGCCATTTACAGAGCTTCCAAGCCGCGACTGCGATCAGGCTGTGCCGGTAATGAGATATCGCGGCCGAGCGACGACGGCTTTCGTTGCGTGCCCGACTTGCGGCAATTCCAGTAAAAAAAGCAGAAACACAAAACACACGCAGAGAAACGAAAGAGATTTCATTTGAGCTGCAGATCAAAGATTCGTGTTGCTGTCTGGTGCGAGACCACACAATAAATTCATTGCTTTTACTCCCGCGCCCCCGCCTCCTTTTCGCTATGACTTGATCATCGTTGGCACAAACAACCGATTGAGTTTGAATTTATTTCCCCTAAGCTTCGAGCTTTGCTTTAGAGTGAACTGGATACTCGTGGGTTCGATGCCAACAACAATGGCCACCGTAATAGAGAAAAAACGGAATTCATAACTGGCAACGAGATGCTGTCAGGAAAACGAGATCTCGTGGTGCTGCCGCTGTTGTTAACCCTGGACGGGGTTTGGCCTTGAAAGTTTGTCGGCTAGAGGCGGCTGCAGTTCTTCAGCAGTTGTTTTGATGGCGCCGAAATAAACATTCACACGAGCGCGAGAATGCTCCACAGCAAATAAACATTTCCACGTGCAAACGCCGCGGCTGTTAAGTACTTAACGCGCCGCTCGTCAGGCAATTACACAAATTTACAGAAACCACAACGGCACAACAATTAAAAGCGGCCCACACTAAAAACACAAACGAAACAGCGGACGCGGCAGTGAAACGCCACTGCCACAGCACGCCGGCAGCGTGGCGTGCCGTGGCGTGACATGGCAGCCGGGAGCGAATAACAATCGAAAAGATCATTTCAAATCATGAAGCACATTCATCAATCGATTTCACAACTGTTCGATACGAAAATATCTTTGCGGCGCGCAGACAGCACTTTTCGCTTGGCTGAGCGCGTTGCGCGCTGCGCGGGCCGAACGCACAACCGCAGAAAACATAAATTTCAGTGACAAGCGCTTTTCAAAATTTCCTCCTCGTCGGCGTTGCAGTGTGCGCTGCGTTCGGCGCGTCGTGCAGTGAACATTTCCAAGTTGTTCACTTGAAATTCTTGAAACGTTGTAAAACGGTGAATGGCAGACGGGCCGACTGGCTTCAAGGTGCTGCGCTGCGCGTTCGCTCCCACAGCCCAACGTCGCCATGACTGGAAAATGCGGTCGAAGTGTTGCTGGTTGCTTGCTGGCGCGCTCGCCCCGCAAATGCTGCACGCATGTTGTAGCTGCTTTGTTGTTATCATTAAAAACTTGTTGTTGCTATTAGATTATGGCTCCCTCTCAAGCAGCAGCAGCAGCCGCCACAACGCAACGACAGCGCCCAGCCCCTCCAAAGCAAAATGCTCGAGCAGAAAATTTATTGAAGTCATAATGTGCGCGCGCGCTCAGTCATCGACGGCCAGCAACCAGCAACGCGCAACGAACAATTGAATTGAATTGTCGGAAGTGCCTTTGCAGTTGCATTGGCGTCCAACCCCCGTTAAATTTTCCCAAATTATATTTTTACAATTTTCCACAGCGACCCAAACGACAAAATGCCAAAGACTCGAGTTGTCGAAGCGCCATTTTTGGAAAATTCAATTTTAAAGTGTCGTTGCGCCTTGGAGTGGCTGTGCAGCATCCAGCCGCAGACGGCAAATGTTGTTTTCGGTGCTCGAGAGGAAACTGCGCCGCAGCCGGCACGTTTCGTTAGCGCGCCGCGCTTGAGTGCGGTCGGTGGTGGCGGCGACGGATGAAGCCATTAATGCTGGAAGCGCGCATCCGTGATTTGCTGTTGTTGTTGTAATTGCTGTTGTAAACAAGTCGCGCACTCGCGACAAAATCCAACACACGCTGGCCTGCATTTTTTTATGGCGTTCACTTCCTCTCAACCGAGTTGAGGTGGCTTCGAGCGTGTCCTCCGATTTTTAAACTCATTTGTTGTTTTTTGTTGTTGTTGTTGTTTTATAAATGCTGTAAACAATGCCGAAGTCAATTTCCTATTGCACCTTTGGCATTTCCTGCTATATTTTGGTGCGTTTTGTTCGCATTTGCCTTCTTGTCTTAATTTCTAATCTGCAGATTTGTTTCCACATTTTTTATATTTATGTGTGACACCTCAAATGGTGTTTACGAACAGCTCGATGGGTATTTGCTGCCAGATGCAATTTCTCTGCGGCATTTTCCACATTACTGCAGCTACGTACATGTGTAAAATATATGACAGATATTTCGGTTAGGCTAATAAAATGACAAACGTATTTAGGTTCCGCGTGCAGATTGCGCGCAGTTAATTTAATTATAATTAGCTTAGTTGGAATGTTATCCAAATTCATGCACAACTGACCTGCACGACGGTGCTTAACTTCATTTGAATTGTTGGCGAACATGCAAACTTGCGTTTAACACAGTTCATCATTTCACATTTTATTTCCACAGTTACATTTACTGTCATTTGCAAGAAACAGGAAAAATGTCGAAACTCTTTGTGGTTGTTGTTGCAATGGTCGGAAGTTCCTGGATTTACGAGTACAATGTACAACGATCGATGAATCTGCCTAATGGGTAAAATTTTACCCATGAAAATTGATTTTTTTTTTAAATCACAAAAAAGTCAATGTTTGAGATCTCTCAAAACTATTGATAGAGATAGTTAGGGTAAGGTCACCCTAAAATTTCGCCATTTAGCTCGAGGTACCAGACTCCAAAAATCGTGAATTTTCCGGAGGTCGAAAATGTGGCGAAACGTAGTGGCCTTAGAACTTCACAAAAATCTGTCTCCTAACTCACCTGTAAAAAATACAACTTTTGTTCACGTGTTTAGCTGATCACTTCACAAAGTATGAAAAAAAGCTACCATTGCTGCGTAATGGGTACAAAATACCTAATGAATATCTCAGCAACGTGCGGAGATATAAAGCTGAAATTTTGTTTCTGATCATTTTGGGTCACTTCTAGGTCGTGTATGAAATTTTATCAAAATCGTATGGGCGGAACTGGTACGCGGCAGCAATGGGTTAATTCTAGTTGATTATAATCGATACTCGATTACTTGATTTGTTTCATAAAATTATCAGAAATAAACACTTTGAAAAAAAGAATAGAGAGTATTTCTCTCTCTGTTGTAAGTAGATTTAATTTAAACCGAATATGATGGAAATATTTTTCTTTCGAATTTTGCCAAACAAGTTTATGAGCAATGAGAAAATGAAATCACCTTAAATAAAATACCTGTTGAGTTCTATGACCAGTGGCGCACAAAAGGGATTGTTTGGGAGTTCAGTCCCCCAAATACAAAAATTGCTGGTACAAAAAATGGTTTCAAATGGAATTGAGCTCAAAAGTTGTATGCAAACCCCCCTCTTCATCCCAAATTAAATCCTGTGTGCGCCACTGTCTACGACCATATGGTCACGCTAGGCTTAACCGGGTTAATGCCGAAAATTCAAAGTTTATTACTTTAGATATATTCAAAGTTTGTTACGTACTTTTCAAAAAACTTTCGAATCTTCGTAACAAAAATTCTTTGAAAACTAAATTTCAAATAAAAACCAACTGCTCCACACATAATGACACGCACTCTTCTCACGAAAAAGCTTGACTAAATTTCGGTTGAATATTGCAATGAATGATTTTGTAAACAAAAGCAAGAAATAGGAATAACTTGTGTACATTTAACTCAGAAACTACTTAAAGTTTTCTTAGTTGTGGTAGTCTTCCATCAAGCGACTCATGTACGCTTCGTTGCGTCATAATCTTTGGCCGCCAACGGAAGTTTAATTAAATCGGCGCACAACGCCCGAACTCGTTAATTAAGTCGAAACTAATTGCAACAAAGATGCAAACCAGAGGTCAATTGAATTTAATATGCTTCGTACTTATGAACTTATTGTGGTGTTAATTGTATTAAATTCAGCCCAGCTGCTTGCGTAAGCCGCGCTTGACGCAGCCGAGCAAACGCCGCAAAACTAACTGAACTGGAGCAACTTTGAAGTGGCGCAAGAATTTCTGCAGTTTATGTAGAAACGTTTGTCAATTTGTGCTCTTCATTCCGTCACCACTTTTTGTAAGTTCAGAATTCATTTACAAAATGTCACTCTGGCATTACTGCGGTTAATGAGCGTCGAAAAATTACCAAAACATTGATCACTTACGGCAGCAGTAAATGCATGCAAAGCCTTAGTGGACATTGTCGACGTGCGCAGCGCACAGTGGCCAAAAATGGTAAAAATCAATGTTTCAAACTGACTAAAATGAATATGACAATCGACAGATAATATCTCAACTAAGAAAAATCGGTTTTCCGATCTTCAATATTCTACTCCGTTCCATCTTTATGTAGCTTCAAAGTTGATGTTAAAAAATACGCATTCGTTTCAAATTTGTGGGTAATTCTTTATGCTGAATGAAAAATCAAATAAAAATATAATTTATGTACTAATATAGTCATGTTATATATAAAATAAAACTTTGGAATTTTTCCTGTATGGCAGTACTATTTGTTTGTTTGTGCTTTGAAATAACTGTGAAATCCCGTTACATTGAAAAATTACGTTTTTCGGTTTGCTTCTAACAAAGAACCAAAAGTTTGGTGGAAAAAAGTTTAAAAAACGTCAAAAAACACTTGTTTAGTTCCAACCCAAAATTACTCAAAAAAGTATGTATTAACATAATACGGAGTAATTTTTTGCCTTTAAGTGCCTGTTTGGTTGTTATTCGCATTTTTCTAGTGACGCCTCCACTAAAAATACGTAATTTCTTCGAAGTGTGGTGTAAAGCTGAATCCAGAAAGCGGTCAATAAAACTTGATTTTCTCATAAATTTACTTAAAGATAACACGGGCGTTGATGTTAATTATGAACAAAAGCAAAGTTTGCGTCCCCACCTAAACATTTACGTTTTGCAGTCAAAAACAGTCAAAAATGGTGATTTTTTCGAAGTATGGCTTCCGACGTTCAATAAAAATAACGGCAAAGCAGCTGCTGAAATGATGAGCTGTATAAAGGACAAGTTTGGCACATTGTTCGTATCATCAAAAATAGGCAGAATGCCACGCCCACTTTAAAAATTTAAACATTTATACCAAAATATGGTGTCACAAGCTGACAAAATTAAACATGAATTCATAAAGGAAAAGTTTTGGCCAGTTTGTATATATTCTCCAGCTGCCACGCCCACTTTAAGGTTTTAAAAAGCTTACCAATTAAAATTACATCGTGGAACGAGTATCGCAAACAGCCTTCTAAAAATACAGTTTTAGTTGTAGGAAAATACGAATATTTTTGAAAGTGGGCGTGGCAGACCGCCCATTTTTAGTGTGAGCTTTTATGTCATTATTTTAAGCTCAAATACAAAATTTCATAATTCTGTCACTAATATTAAGAAAGTTATTTCAATATTACAGTTACGTTCGTATGGGAGGTGGGCGTGGCAGTAGTCCAATTTTAGTGATTTTTTGTAAATTTCTTAATTTCCACCACGAAAATAATCTCACCAAGTTTCATCGAAATAGGGCAACGCTAAGTATTTTTGGCCACGGCTTATATGGGATCGCGACACTGTGCAGCGTGCGATGGTTGGTAGCGGCCTGGAGGGGGAGAGCGCACAGGCTGCGCGAAATCTATTTGACTTGATGTGACATAAATCACATTTAATCGAATCAAATTAAACAGCAGCAACAAGAACAACAATACACACACAAATACTTAGAGCCATGCTTGCACTTGGTGCGTCTTGTGGGCGCGCAGAAGCACATTGGGACTTGACGCCGCGCGCTCCAATAATGCCAATAACAAATCACTAATAAAACGTGAGCATACATAAATAAATGCCGGCAAGTTGGCCAACAGAAATTGCAAAAAGAAAACATATACAAAAAATGGAAACAACAATAAAAAAGCAAATCATAGCAGCGGTCGTACGGCATATGGGGCGAAATCGTAAAATCCAGAAGCCACTTTAATAGGATGTACAACAACAACACATGTATTATGTTGTGCAGCACGCCAAGCGTGATCTCTGCCGTCAACGGCCGCCAGCCGTCAGCCGCCAGCCACCACCGACTACGTTGCCTTCATCTGTCCAGCGTGCCACGCGTATTTTATTTTTGCGGTTACACGCCTCCCAGCTGGCGCCGCCTGCTCTGCGCGCAACGTCGGCTTGCGAAAAATCCACAATTCTAGGCGCAGAGCATTTGCACTAACGGACGGACAAACGGACGGACGGGCCAGCTGATGATGTGGAGTAGGGCACTGCTGCGCGTGTTGATGTGGTTGTTGATGTTGTCGCTTTGCTTGGCTGATTTTCGTATCATCTGCAGCAGCCACGAGTGCGACGAACGGCTGCCTAAATGGCTGCACCCTAAATTAAATCAGCGCTGCAATGGCTGCAATGAATTTCCTTCTTCATGCCACATCTCGTTGCGTATTCGTTACTATTATTAGCATATTTTTCATTTTGTTATAATATTGCAATTTGTGCTTGCGATTTGCATGGGATTTTGCCTGTGCCCGTGTGTGCGTGTGTGTGTGTGTGTGATTCCTTTGGACGTGCCATCGAGCTTGGCATGTACGGCAACGCTTCGATGGCATAATTTAACGCTTAAACGGCATAAATCATTCGCTTTTCAACCGGATTAGCGATAATGCTGATGTTGGTCATTATTTTCTTCCCCCCCTATCGCAATCCCCGTGCACAGTCCGTGTTTATTGTGCTTGTTTATTTATTAGCTCGTTGAAATATGAAAGCAAAGATAAATTACCCTTCGAGATATTTGCTATGAGTTGCCATAGATGACATTGTAGGTGTAGCCTCGATGGAATGGAGATGTCGGTGTGGAAATTATGTTGAATATAAAACATGAACGGGTGATACATTTAAGGGTTTTAGAATTGATTAAACAGGCTTTGCAGCTGAACTTAAACCCAGTGCGGCCAGCTAGCGACTTTATAGCTTTTAGCTTTTATTTGTGGTGTAAAGTTATACAAATTTTAGTTCATTATTTTCTTCGTTTTTTAAATCGACTAATGTTTTTTTAGATATTTTTGTTTTGTGAACCACAAAAATTCGTACACACACATAGAAAGTTAAATTTTTCCACATAAAATGTTAAGTTTTTCTTTTGCCACAAACACACACACACATACACGAACATCTCGAAATGCATTGCGCCCATTATGCACAACGCACTAATTAACTCTCTCAGTTGCTGAATGCAGCGCTGCCAAAAATTTAAACCTAAATTGCGTAAATTGCAATTATGACACTTTCGCAGCAGGACACTCATAAACTGCGACACACACAGAGTGCAACATGCGCCGCGGGTTCTGGTGGATGTGGCCCTCAGTCAACTTGGCTGCTGTCCAATTAAGCAGATGAGATAACGCGGAGCTGCCGTCGCTGTTGCTGCTGCACCGCCCGTCGTTCGTCATGCGACAAGAGTCGCGCTGTCCGTCGCGTTGTACATAGTTACTTGCTGTGTGCTGGATGCGCTGATTCGTGGCATGTGCCGTCCAATTGTCCGGTAATGAAGTGAAACTGCCGAATGTCTCAGCGGCTCATATGCCCAAAGTCGATAAGCATCCTTAACGCAATTAATGCGCCCAGCCACAGCAGCGCTGAAAGTCACTGCGACACAGCCACAGCCCCGCGCACGTCCCACGCGACATCCGTCAAGTATTTCCTTTGCAATTATGCGCGTTTTCCATGCCATGCAACAGTACACGGTGTGCAGCTCTTATTAGCTATTGTTGTTGTTGTTGTTGTTGTTGTTGTTGTTGTTGTTATTGTCGTTTTGCTTTTTGTTCACTTATGCAACACGGCAGAGCCGCGGCGATGCGCTTGTAGAACGCGCGGCAGCGTGGCGACCGTGGCAGCAGTCAGAAGGTGCATTGAACTGTCGGTAATTGGAAAATCCAACTAATTAAACTGTAAATTGTATTTTGCTGCAAACTCATATAATTCTATCTCGCATTCTGCTGCCATGCTGTCATTTCGTTATGTTATGTTGCCCGTCAGCAATGCAGCTTTCATCTGCTGCTGCCGGTTTCTGGCCGTTTATGGCTTTTTGCTTGGCAAGGAAAAGCATTCGCCTGGAAGTCATTAGCTCAGCTCAGCTCAACTCGGCTCAGCTCGGTTTGGCATCATGTGATCTGCTGTTGTTGCCGCTGCACTTGTGTTCGATACGTTGCACACACAAGCATGCTGCAATTTATGGCCTTTTCATTGCAACATTGCGCTGCACACTCGCACGGCCGCCGCTCGTATGGGAAGCGTAAGACAAAAAGCTGACTTGTCTATATGCGGCGAATGCGTTGGCTATCCCAAAGTGTCATTCGTGCAATATATGGCACTGCTAGCTGCGAGCTGTGAGCTGCATGTGGCATGCCGCATGTTGTAAATTGCTTGGAGGCTGTCTTGCTGCCATTGTTGTGACTGTTGTTGATGGTGGCGACGATGTTGTGGTTGTTGCGGTTCTTGTATAGTTTTGTGGTTGTTGTTGTTGTTGTCATTGTCCGTCCGTCGGCCGTTGCATATTTGCTCTGAATTATGCTGAATGCTAGAGAAGTGGTCCGTGGGTCGACTATTTATTACACGCAGAGAAATAGAAAAATGTTTTTATACTAAAACTTTGATATAAAGTTCATAGTGTTCCATAGTTAAGTCAGAAATTGATTGTAGGTGACCGATGTCAACAACGAAATTCGTTTGATTCGTCCATGCATCATGCAATTTCTCTAAATTTCGAGCTCATTGTTGTTGCCGTTGACATTTTTTTCACTGCATTGTGCGCGCGTCGCTGTTGTCACGCCAAGCTGCCAACTATTAACCATTCGGTTATGGTCATTCAGCATCTACCACAGCACCGGCGCCCCCACCCCTCATCGCCAAGTGAGCCAGTCACCAAGTGACGAATGTTGCTTGCGTGCAGCGTGCATATTTGTTGCTGTCGTTGGCTTCACTTTTATTTGTGTTGCTGCTGTTGTTGTGTGCGATTGCTGTTCCGATTTAGAATGCGCTGCCATCGACGCCATATCTGATGGCGCAGCCAACTTGGCTTTCAAGCTGTCGACATTTTCCGCAAATGCCATTCGGCTGCAGCTGCTGCGACCAAGAGAGCGGAGTGGGCGCGGGCAATTGGCAATCTGGCTATTTGATGCCGCTCTGGTCGGCAGCATTTTGAAATATTGATTCGACTGTGCGTTGCTGTTGTTGACGTGTGTGCATACGTGGACGTTAACAGCGGCCAAACTGATTGTCATCGTCTGCGTTATTGTCGTCAGCGACGTCGTGGCTGTTGACATCAATGCAATGCCGGCAGCTGCAATTTGACATTTGCGGCAATTTGTTGTGACGCTGCGACAGAAGATGTGGCAGTTTTATTTATTTGCCACAGCCGACAACAACAACAAAAACACTTGCACTCGCAGTTGCACTGTTATGCAGCTCTGTTTGCAAACTTCGCACACTTCAATAAGGCAAATTGCTGCTTACGCCGCGAATTGGACTGTGCGACTGTTGTTGTTACATCACTGGCGCTGCTAATGACCAACGCCTGCAATTGCGCGCAGCCCACACACGCACCGAACACGTAAATTCCAGCAGCGCATGCGCAGCGTATCGCGTGTCAAAATACGCCGTGATTTTCGAAAGCAACAACAATAAATATGTAGCAGCAAAAAATGATTTCCTTATTTTGGCCGATCGTTGCTTTGTTTACGTGGCCGTTGCCGCTTTTTAGCGCTCAAATTCGTTCTGCGCCCCATCCGAATTGCAGCAATCGGAGTTGGCAGAACGAAACGCTCCAGCGGCCGGCGGCCAAACGGCACGTTTTGTACGTCCCGAAAATGGAGCCCAACAAACAAAGTTTGCAAATTTATGGCGATTTAACAATGAAAACATACTTTGCGTTGTTGTTGTGCAATATTGTTGTTAGCCGCGCGAGGTTATTCAACTTTTTTTGCGCACTAATGCAGCCAAAATTGTTCGGCACCACCGTCTGAGTCAGCAATGTGCATGCGCAGTGCGTTCGCTTGCAAATATCGACAGCAACAAATTGGCCACAAAAAAAAAACTAAATGAATGCTGACTGCAGTGCGACACACATTTGTGTAATTGATAACTGCACCGAGCTGACGGCGGCTGCCGTCGAATTGGCACCAATAACAACAGCAACAAGTGTGCGCCCATGTACCACCGTACATGTGCATGCGAGGCTTATGTGCTGCTGTCACATGGTGAGTGTCGGGTTGCGTATGCAAATTGGCCGCAACATTTCGCTGTGCGATAATTGCAGCGTCAGCCATTCAGACGTGACGGCGCTATGTGCCAAAAGCGCATTTGTTACGACTTAAGTTCGAGTACTTATAAAGAATGCAATTTCTGCTGCGAATTCGCCGCGGCACAAGAATTTTAATGGAACTGCACAATTGCCAGCGACTGTGTCAAGTGGCAGCGGCGTAATTTGTACTCTGATGCCATCGTTTAATTTCAATTAAAAAAATGTGGAAAAATGTGTGGAATTGATGACTTTCAATACGACTTTTGTCCAGTGAAGATATTTCTGTGTAATTGAACTAAATGTGCTGTAAATAAGTAAAATAACATGTTTACATAATTTCAGATTATGTAAACGCTTACACTTCTGAACGTATACCAAGTATGAATTAGTTAGGTTATGCTAACCAAAACACGTGTTGTGAAGTACTGACTACAGACTACTATTTAGTCCCATCCCAGCACTTTAAAAGCGAATACTTTTCGCACCAGTAATTTTTCAACATTATCTGGGATTTATATATCCCCGCACTATTGAAAGGGTTAAATTTTATTTCTTTTTTCTTTGCGTTGTACTCGTTTACTTTGGCTCACACTTATCGGATATTAGTTGTCAATGATGTAAAAATGCGTAATTTTGCAACATATTGAAATCTTTGAATTAACATTGGAGGAAAAAATTTGCAGTTATGAAAACAGGCAACAACATTTATCGAAATGAGCCAAAGAGGAAACCTTAGATTCAATAACTCGGTTGTTGCTCAAATGATGTTCAGATTGAAGCTTTTGATATCACGCTCATAGTTCCTGAAACTAAATTTCACTGTACAGCTCCACAAATTGTAAATGACTTGATGCCTGTGGTGTCTAGACGCTTCGAAATCTGGTCAACAACCCATTGACTGTTATGGTTTTTACTTTCTCACTCCACTATAAAAAATAGTTAAATGTTTTGCATCCATTTTCATTTATTATGAAAGATCAACTGAACAACTATTAGACTTTCCATAACACTGCTAAACAAAATCAAATTTTTTTAAATAACAAGGTTTTGACAACGGATTCTGGTATAGGGGGCCAAAAAAAAAAGATACGTGTATTTTTAAGGTTGGTCAAAGTTTTCCCTCTTTTGCGCATTCTTATGGTGAATCGGCTTACGTGAATCATGTAACCTCACATTTTAGGTATTTGATGTGTTCAGCAATTTGATGTAAAATACTACGAAGAACATTTTAACCCTGGAGCATTTTAACCCTGTAGCTCCCATGTTTATGGGCCAATTTTATCCTTTTTTTCTAAAATGCCAAAAATGTCCTGTAAAACAGCACTTTTTAAGGAAAAGATTCGCCATAAAATTCTACCATAAATAGGCCTCTGAATACATCAAATGCTCAGAAATTTACTTTAACGTCAGAAATAACCCAAAACTGAAAATGTGTTAATTTATTTCGTACTTATTCAAAATTGGTAGGTATTAAAATGTCCTACAAAACTTGATTTTTGA
The DNA here is from genome assembly GCA_963668005.1 of Melieria crassipennis. Lineage (NCBI taxonomy): Eukaryota > Metazoa > Arthropoda > Insecta > Diptera > Ulidiidae > Melieria > Melieria crassipennis. The sequence goes on from OY764961.1 coordinate 120,899,502, forward strand.
GGGTCAGTGTGTATGGGAAAAATGTGGAACAAAAAATTTCTATATAAGTCACTGTACAAAAGAAAGCTCTAGATTTAAAGATGAAAAGACGGAATCTTTTTGATTTATTTTGTGTAAAACAATTAAAAAAGTACACGTAGAATAGCAGCTGGAAAGGCAACCAATATTCCCAAAAACGATTGGAGCCGACCCATCTTTGTAAGTAAAGACTTGGGTCACCTACCGGATATCTGGTCTTATATTTCCTTTCATCAACAAAATGATGGACTGACGTTTGAAACATGTTTTGTCACTAGTCAGATTTGTAGTTCTATTCGTTGCAATACATTATTACTACGTCGCACCCTGTACAAATATATGTACGTGTGTGTACGTTTGAGTCGCATGTTTTCGCCCAGCATCTGCGAATGCTGCTTTTGGCATACTTCAAATCATTATAATTTGCCATAAATAAACGAAACAGAAGTTGTTAATTAGAAAAGCCAATAATAGCTTCGAATTATCTACACACAATTAACGCGTAATTGAATTTTCTGCGCCACTAAAATTAGAAACCAAAATTAAATTGAAGCAGCGGAATTTTCGCCAACAACAGTGCCAACAGCAGAAATGATTGCAAACTCTTTTCAAAAGCCATAAATTCATGGTAGACCGAAGAGCACATGGAAAATTCGGAAAATACAAATTCACTTATGCGTCAGCTTTGCGCTTCCGCGAACTAAAAATATCAAAATTTCGCACAGTATGCAACAAAAAAATCACAGCAACTCATCAAAACGGCAACGAAGCGGCAGCAACGGCAACAATATTAACCGAAACGGTAGCAAAACCAGCGACATTTTCGTGCAGTGCGGCTAGCGTGCAACAAATACATACAAACTGTATGTATGTATGTGCACATGCAACTGCAACAGTAGCAGCATCTTCGCCATCAGCGCCATGGCTGCAATGTCTCGCAGGCATCAATCAATGCTGCCATCGTTGCGTTCACTGGTCAGACCAAAAACATTCACGTAAAACGAAAAAGCAGATGCGCAAACAACAACAATAATAACGACAACAACGCAACTTTGCATTTGCGTAGTCGACGCACAGATCGAGCTAACTATGCAAGCACTGCGCACCGTACGCGGCGCATCCACTGTGCCCACTTCACGCGGCGAACTTGAAATTGAAAATTGAAATTATATCAAGTGCGGTGCAATGCACGGACGGGCGACGCGCATTCACATGGCCAATCGTAATGACTCCATAAAATTGCGCCACCGACTGCAGACAGACTGTCGCAGTGACGGGCACCCGGCCCGGTCGCTTCGCACAGACGTTTTGGATGTACGCTTGGTTGGCTAGTTGGCTGACGGACTGTGCGGCTGTCGCCGGGGGCAATGCATGATATGGCGGCGACACGACATACGACTGTGGCGACTGTCCAACAAGCGGCGCGCTCACTGCCGACTCGCATATTTTTCGGTGCGCCGGCTTCTGCTGAATTTTTCAGCGTACAACTCTGGACTTTTTCATGTCATTTGTGTTTTCGTTTCTTGTTGTTGCCGGTTTAATTCTGTTTTGTGAATATGTGTGGCGATTCTTGAAATTTGTTTTTTATTGTTTTGTTTTCTCTGTCATGGCTTATGGGCGTCTTTTTCGTTTGTTTCGGGGAGAAGCTGCGGCAATTTGTAGGCTCTGTGCGCTACTTGGACTGTATTAACCGCACTGGACGACCTGGTACTTGCGCGCCGTTGGCAGCCTTCCTGCCAGCCAGTGCCAAGAGCGCAGATTTAATGATGCTCGCTTCTTTTCGCATAAACAAATACAACATTTCGCGTGTGCAACTCACTGCAGTCGTGTGCGTAATGTTTATTTTAATGATCTCGCATGTGGCTGTGCACGTCTAGGCGTGGCAGAGTTTTTCGCAATAAAAACCGCAATGAAATGAGTTATTACGTGTGGAAAGCGCGCAGACAACGAAACCGATTCCGATTCAATTACGAAAAACTGCCGCGCACAGCCGTTATGGCCAGGTAGCGCTATCCGCTGGAGACAATCCGTTTTTATGGCAGCGTGACAGCGCAGTAATGTCCGTTTTGCCGTGGCTTATGGCCAACTTGAACTGGAATAACTGATCATTGCACTACAGCCTCCTGTCTACTGATTGAGTGTGTAGTTGGGTTGAATTTTCCCCAATGGGCTTTTTCCATTGAGAAAATCAATTAATTGTGGTACGCGTGTAAATAACATTTATAGACGCGCCCTGGCCGTACAATTTGCTTATTTTATGGGCCCATTAATTGCCCTTTGTGCAATCGATTCGCTGCCGTTGCTGCCTGTAGCGCCAAATTTGCTTGCTTACATTTCGTAATTCCTTCACTTTGGCTGGCGTTGCGGGCATTTCATTTAAATTCAATATAATCGCAAGAATTGAAATTGAACATCTGGCTCTGTGCTACACTTAAGGCGTTCCGTGGCCGTAAATGAATTCCAGACACTCGATGCGTGTTGTTGCCTTTTGTTCTTTGGCGCGTGACGTGTTGTCTGGTGTGAGCAGCTATTGTAAAAATATCATAAATTCCTTATTGCTACACGACACGGGATAAGAATTACAATATAATTTCTGAACATCAATTCTTATTTATCGTGAGAAATCAAGTCCATATTTAGACATCAGCTGCGTAGGAATGTTGCAATATAAAACCCTGCAACGTGCCTTAAAAATTTCAACAAAATTCAACCGGCGGAAGATGTACACACAAATATATTGGGTAGTCTAGAGAAGGGTATGAGGTGATCGAAAATTCGAAAGACACATTCCCATAATTGCACTTAAATTGCTAAGTAAATAAGTTGCTAAAAAAAGTCGGTGCTATTTTTTTTGTGAAGGACTTAATGAGTAGCAATTGAGCTATATTTAATATTTGTAATGTCCCAGATTAAGAAGACTAGCAATTTTTTCCCTAAATGTTTAACTTCAAAGGCGAAAAAGTTAGATATCTCTTCATGTCATCTAAGCAATTTTTATATATATTCTGGTCATGAGTATCTACTAGTATATGGAACAAAAAACCCTTTAAAATATTTAGAGCATTTATTTTAATTAATTTAATTGAATTTTTTTAATTTTTTTTTATTTATTTTAATTTTATTTTATTGTGTTTTATTTTATTTTATGTTTTGTTTTATTTCATTTCATTTTATTTTATTTTATTGTGTTTTATTTTATTTTATGTTTTGTTTTATTTCATTTCATTTCATTTTATTTTAATTTATTTTATTTTATTTTATTTTATTTTATTTTATTTTATTTTATTTGTTTTATTGTATTTTATATTATTGTATTTATTTTATTTTATTATATTTTTCACAGATTTGGTTATAAGTAGTGTCCGACCGAATATTCGGTTTCGGTTTCGGTTTCGGCCCAAATAAGTGGTTTCGGTTTCGGTTTCAGTTTCGGCCAAAAAATGGCCGAATAGCCGAAACCGAAACTTTCTAGAATATTTTTTACATTTTATTGTGTAGCAGATATATAGTAAACGGAGGAGTAATTTAGATGCCAGCAATGTAAACAAACTTATTTTTTTAGCATATAATATTAAATTATTTAATTTTGAATATTATCGAGTAAGGTACGAAAGGGTGATTTCTTCTTGTTTACGTTTTTAAAAAATGAATAAATTGTTTTTATTAATAAGTATTTATTTAGTTATGCTATGTTTGTTTGTTTGTTCTTTATTTACTTAATGTAAAATTCGTTTGTTGAAAAGAGTGCTTGATATGGTGATTTTTATTTCAACTAGAAAGTTTCGGTTTCGGTTTCGGTTTCGGCCGAATATTAAAAAAAAACCGAATATTCGGTTTCGGTTTCGGTTTCGGCCCAAAAAAGTGGTTTCGGTCGGACACTAGTTATAAGCATTAAAATTGGTTGAGAAATCGAAAGAAAGGATACGGTGTTTCGAATGTCTGCTTCACATTAGATTTTGCCTTGATGTAAAAAAGTGACAACTTAGAGACGAATCAGGCAAAGCTAAATTGAAGCAACTTTTAAAACACATTCAGAAATAAAAATCAGCAACGAAAACGAAATTTTTTTAAAAATATGCTTGTCCAGCTAACTCCTTCTAGACGAAATACGAGGATATACATACATGTATATAAAATAATGGTATTTTTCAAGTCATTCGATTGATTTGGCATACAAAAAGGCGTTACCAACCGTTTTTCAACCAACCGATTGTCCCAGCGACAGTACGGTTTTTGAAAGCTTTGTCCGCGTCCGGTGGTAAACTACTAACGAACGCAAAAATATTATTTTTACAAGTTTACCACAAGATCTAAAGTAACCTATTGAAGTATAAACATGTTATCACTTTAAAACACAAAGGTTTATGTATTTGGACTCATTTGTTAATTTTCTATTTCTAAATGAAACTCAAATTAATTTTTGAAACAAGTTTCGAAAATATTGCAATACATTTTGAAATATATTGACAGTTTGAAGGTGTTTCTAGCTAAACCCCAAATACGAAAACAGCAACAATTTCCCTCAAAGTCTATCCCAATAAACGACATTAACCCTCATTTACCATTTCTCGCTCTCATTTACCATTTTAAATTCAACAAGAATTCAATTCTACTGATTGCTCCACTTTGCAACACAATTCAAACAAAAGCTTTCACGTTTAGCATTATTTTATTAAATGCAAATTCCTATTGCCCCAAATTGAATTTGCATAATTTAAGTTTATAATCTAAGCAAACATTTTCTTACCGCACAATTTCCATTTAACTAATCGAATTTTCATTAATTTTTCTGGTTTTTCTGCTTCTTCTCTTTTCATGGCATCCATTATAGCTGAGAGCGACCTCTTAACATTCGCACAACGTAAAACGCATTACGAGTGCGACAAGTCATTTCGCAAGGAGCTCTTTACCGCCGCCACACGACCGCGCAGTGTCCGCACGCTGTACGAGGAAGCGGGCAAAGTCACGCCGCCGCCAATGCCCGCCACCGCTGCCAACTCGCCGCACTCGCCGCATTCATTTGCCAATGCCGATGGCATCGTAGTCGACGCGGACGGTCTGCTGGTGGATGGCATTTCGAGTACAGGTGCTGGCAACGATGAACTGGTTTGCACGCCCGTTTTCGGAAAGGCCAATCGCAAGATGCGCACGCGAATTGATGCTGAAATTGAAATAAGATTGGTGAGTCTACGGGGGAGGAAAGGGGAAGGCAGAGTAAGAGCGCCTAGATAGGTTTTAACACATAGTGCTGCAAGCTTATGCAGTTTTACTGGAATCTTAGCGGCAACGGTATCCATGTGGTGGCGTCACAATACCATTGCAAAAACAAACACAAACACGCACACGTGAGGTGTGTGGTGCAAACTACTACCGGGAATATTTTGCTGAATAATTGGCGGTGCTTTCGGCTTGAATTCGTACATTTTCTATTTCAGAGAGGCTTTGCTTTAGTAGCTTTTAAAGTTTCAGATCTAAGCGTTGGAAATGTCAATCGACTTTCCAATTGCAGCTGGCGCCTTCTAAGCCTGGTTGGTTGGTTGGTTCCATCATCCCATTAGCGCGTTGGCGCCGTTTTGATACCACTATTCCCGGTATAACTATAACTTTTGACAGAGCTGTCAGATCGACTAATGACATAGCGCGTTGGAAGCGTCATTCCAAGACAATTTATACCATGGAACAGTACACTCCAAAAGAACGTGCTGAAATTGTTCATCTTTACATTCAAAATAACTTCTCGATTGTGAAAGCCAAACGTGCATTTCGTGCAAAAAATAAAGTTAAAAGTGCTCCCGGTGATAACACCATAAGGCGTTTATACGCAAAATTTGTGAACTCCGGTAATGTTAGTAATGCCAACCACTCATCCCGACAACGCACAAGACGTTCCGATGAAAGTATTGAAGCCGTACGAGCCAGTATTGGGGCGGATCCAAGAACATCGAGTTATCGCCGTTCTCAGGAATTGAGAATCACAAGGACCACGCTCCGACGCATAATTCATGGTGATTTGAAGATGTTTCCTTACAAAATCCAAATGGCCCAAAAACTAAACCCAGATGACTATACGCGTCGCCTCCAATATGCCAAATGGTCCATTGAAATGGCTGAGAACGAAGGTGACTTTTGGCGAAAAATCATCATGTCAGACGAGGCACATTTCACGTTGAATGGAGGCGTAAACAAACAAAATTGTCGCTTCTATGCCACTCAAAACCCTCAATTATTTGAGGAGCAGCCTCTATACGACCAAAAAGTCACAGTTTGGTGTGGTGTTTGCGCCGATATGATCATCGGGCCGTATTTTTTCCAAGACAACCGTGGAAAGACTTTATCCATCGATGGTGACCGTTATCGAGCCATGATAACCAATTTTGTGATGCCAATTGTTCGTGAAAATGGTTTGGATGACTTTTGGTTTCAACAAGACGGCGCTACATGCCATACAGCACGAAAAACCATCGATTTATTGCGGCCATTGTTCCCCGGCCGAATCATATCGAAAAAAGGCGATTACGAGTGGCCACCGAGATCACCCGATTTGACGCCGCCAGACTTTTTTTTATGGGGCTACTTGAAGTCCAAGGTATACACCAACAAGCCAAGGACACTAGCTCAACTCAGAGCCAACATACGCCGCGAAATAAGAGCCATATCGGCCGATACACTGGCAAAAGTGATGGAAAATGCCGAAAAAAGGGCACATTTTGCGGCCAAAGCTAATGGTGGCCATTTACGCGATATCATTTTCAAAAACTAACTAGAAAATTTCTCCTTGGACCAAAATAAATGAATATCCAGATGAAAACAAAAAAAAACATTTTTTTCCTTTTTTTTTCAAAAACAAATGCTTCCACTTTAAATGGCCTACCCTGTATATATGCATATATATCCTCTATATCCAGTCCGAGAGGTTAATGAAAGAGAGTAGCGAGTTTACCCGGCACTTTAGCTATCTCTTCGAAATTCTGAAATGTCGTTTTTCCCAGCGTTTTCCATCTCCTTCTTGATAGCGCAGAGCAGTCGCAGAGGAAGTGGTAAACGGTTTCCTTCTCGTCCGGGTTTTCACAGCTGTGACAGCTGGTATTGTATGGGATCCCCATTTTTGCCGCATGCTCTCCAATGGGCCAGTGGCCAGTGGCCGTTAGTCTTGCCACATCCCGGCGGCCTTTGTTCAAGAGCTCCGCGGTCTTGTTCTTGTCGTATGTTGGCCAAAGTAGTCTGCTGCTTTTACACGATTCCGTCCTCTGCCATCTAGTGTTGGCTTTGGCGAAGAAGTCTTTCGAGACCTCGCTCTTGATGGAGCCCAGTGGGGCGTGAACCGTCAGCGCCTCGCTTTCATCAAGAGCGGAGCCCCTTCGAGCTAGTTCATCGGCTCTTTTGTTCCCTTCAATGTTATTGTGCCCTGGCACCCATATCAGGGTAACTCTGTACCTATGAGCTAGCTCTGTGAGGAGCTTCCCTGGAAAACGCTTGCTGTGAAGGGGAGACGAAAAGACACATTTAGTTTCAGATGTTCCGAGAAGACTCCTGCTCCTACTCCGCATACCATTTTGGAGCCATCCGTGTAAATTGTGGTATCCAGGTTATTAAGGATGTTCCCTCTCTTCCATTCTAGACGGGGAGGGGGGTACGGATATCGTAATTTTTCCCAAAGGCAATGATGGGAATAGCGTAATCCGTAGTTGTAGGCAGGCATCTTTGCCCTTGAGATAGTAGACTGCCGTGGCCATACGGTCTGTCTCTCCAGCAACCGGTTTCTCTCAGCCTGAGAGCACTAAGAGTTGCGACTTTCATAATGTGCAGATCAACGGGAAGCAGGTGCGTCAGCACGTTTAGCGCCTCTCCAGGGCAGGATCTAATCGCTCCCGTAGTTCCGGCACAAGCTGTTCTTTGTAGTCTACCGAGCTTGGTGATGTTGTACTCCCTCCTGAGGGCTTTCTACCAGACAAGAGCACACAAGCCTACATTAATTGAAGTGATACATACGTATTCACATACTTTACAAATTCGCATCTACTGTCAACCATAACGTGCTTCGTGCCCTCGTTTCGTCTCTCACAAAATCGCCACTTCAATTCTGGGCCTCTTACTTATGTCGTAATATTCATTTAGCAACAATTCTCCACAACTCGCATTCCCGCCATAACGAATCGTCCTAATCTCTGTTTGTTATTTACAAATGAACTTTACCCAGTTCCCAGTTGCCGGCCCGTGCGGCCTTAACGATAAAATATTTGCACATAAATGTCGTCAATATATAATAATGTTATTTAAGTGGCACTTCGCCAGCGGCATTGCCGCACAGGGCGACTCGTTGCGGCTGTCTGGCATAAAGTAGACAAGAGAATTCGATACTGTCGAGTCGGCTGCGTGTTGGCCATTAGGCAGCGCGACGTCTTTTCACCGACGTCAGGCACAATGCGAAAAGGATTAAAAGTCGTGCCATTCAGATACCAAAAAGTGACTGTCAAGAACAACACCAACAACAAATAACTTTGCGGGTAAATAGCGAAAGGCGGAAAATTAAACGCTGAAATTAAAGCTGCGCCAAAGCGAGAACCAGCCAAAGTGGGAAACTGCGAGTAGACATCACGCGGCGTTGTCGATGATGGCACAAATTGAATGGTAGTTAGAACATTAATTTGTTTGCTATTATGGTGTGTTGTTGTTGTCTTACACTTGGCATTAGATAAACAGCCAGAGTGGTATCGACAATATAGCAGAAATAAATTCTAGCCAACACAACGGCTCAAGTGAAATGCAAAACCAACAGAAAGAAAAATAATTAATTAAGCGAGAGCCACACTGGCTGACAACCAGACACAATGCTGTTGAATGTTTCGACCAATGTGGCTCCGATTCGTCTAGCACAGTGTTTAGAATTAGATAATGGAATATCCGTTTCAGCCCCAATACGTCAGATTTAAAATTAAATTTCCAGCCTAGCCGACAGATTCAGCTCCGCTTTCAATAATATTTATTTGTTTGCAGCTTTCAATTTCAGTTCATATTGTATCAAGTCGCAAGCTTGGTGTGTTCCTAGCCTTCGTTTAGTTGCCAGCAATTTGGTTTTTATTTTTGTTATTTCATTTTCTGTGTTACGACTTGGTGTTTGACGTACGCTGTGAATTGGCCACGGCCGCAAATTGAAGTGTTCCCACTATGTGGTAGCGCACACAAACGCACACTCACACACTATACATGTCTGTGTGTTTATGTAGATACCACTTGAAAGCGTATTTTGTTTGCTTGGCAAGACCTCAATTAAATGCCCGCACTTACCACATACAGGCGAGAGTTTAAGTTTAAGCGTGTTCGCTCGCTTGCGGCCTGAACGGCGGCGCAGATTACCACACTGGCGGCTCGAGGCTCCTGCTCGCATCTGTGTAACATGTTACGTTTTATGTTGCACAGCACAGCACAGACGTTCTCGCTGTCGTTGTCTGCACATCATTCCGCCAGTCGATTCGTCTGTCCGTCCAGGCATTGGTCCAGCCTGGCCCGTTCCAGTCGTCACCCGTTTCAAGGCGACCACACATCAGTTCTACGAAAGTTGCCGAGATATTAAGCGCATTATTTATGGGCAGAGATTAGAGAGACGACAAAATGCAGCGCACTCGCAACTCGCACTCGCCGTCGCCTTTGATGATATTTTTCTTGCTTTTCCCCATTGCGCTCGTACGGTCTGGCTGCTGCTTTCCGGCTTCACGCGCGGTTTTTGTTTCATGGAGCGCTGCATAAATTACAGAAAGACGCTTGGCGCTGTCGAGCGGAGCTTCTACTTGGGCTGAAAAAAGTTGCTTCACGCGCAGTGTCCAAGGCAGTCCAGTTGGCTGGTGCCACAATTCCGCTGTTGCGCGGCACAATGTGCCGCCTAATTCGACTCTTTAGTGCGGCGAGATTATTTGCAATTGCTTTTAATTCAATTTAGTTAGCTCCGCGCGTTCTGCTTTTAATTTGCTTGATTGGATTTTTATTTGCGCTATGAATGGTGATTTCTGCAGACAATCTCCGTTTTTCATTCCACTTCACCTCCCTATAGCCCTGACATTGCGAATGTAGGTGTATTTGTGTGTAAGTATTTTCGAAAAATGAAGTCCTTTGAGCTAAAAATAAAAATCGAGCCGTAGGCAGACTTTTGCGTGACTTGAACTCATTTAAGAAATTTTGTATTGTGTGCGTTTCAGTGTCGATAGTTTTTGTGGAACGGTGACGGGTTAAGCCTTTGACCGAAGTGTTTGATTTCTGATAAAGCCGTTGCATGCCTGTCATCCATAGACTGGCTGGCTGTCCTTTAACATAATCAATGGCTGTGACATTCGTCCCAAGCCCACAATACGCCCTAACCTCACTTTATACAGCGCACGTTAGCCGCTGATTAATTTACTCTTCATTTGGTGGGGTTAGTTTTGCGCGGACGCAATACGCATTGCGATGGAGCTGGTCCAAGGGCTATGCGTGCACTTTCCTTGTGTTATAAATGTTGTAATTATTATAATGGCCGCCCATGAAATGCGTTGAAATGTCAAATATTTGCACGCGGCCACAATAAAATTACATACGTCGGATCGGTTTTGATTCAAATTTATGACAGCAATACGTAATTACAACAAATTACTTTTACACATTGCTACTTTGTTACAGTAATTCATTTCCTTGCTACATATTTATTTGAATTGGAAGATTTGAGTAATTTGAGAGTTGCGCTTTTTTCAATTCTTTATTAAGATTCTACGCAGCCACTCAGTGAAAGTAAAGACTTGTTGTCCATCACTTTTTAATTCAATTTGGTCAGACTTGGTATGCATTTACTCAATGCAGTTTTCTTATTTCGATCGATATGACTACTACACCTTTTCAAGTTCGATTTCAGAAAGTGGTAAAGCAATTTCAGAAACCGTAAACTTAATTTTAGAAAACGTAAATTCAATTTCAGATACATAAATTTAATTTCAGAAAACGTAAAAACAATTTCAGAAGCCGTAAATTCAATTTCAGAAATATAAATTCAATTTCAGAAACCGTTAAAAAGCTATTTCGGAAAACGTAAATTAAATTTCAGATATATAAATTCAATTTCAGAAACCGTACAAGCAATTTCAGAAACCGTAAATTCAATTTCAGAAATATAAATTCAATTCAAATATTGGGGAAAGTGCATTTTCCATAAAAAATTTCTGAAATTGAATTTATGCTTTCTGAAATTGCTTTTACGGTTTCTGAAAGAGTTTTACGCTTTCTGAAATCGATCTTGAAAAGGTGTAGTAATTTTTCCTCCAAAACTCGATATTTCGACGCATTTGAGTTTATTTCGATTCTTTAAAAACGCGAATTTGTATTAATGTATTTAAATTGTATCTTCAAACTGTCTTGAATGCAATTCATGTTACTAACGCTTTTCTCTTCAATTTCCCACAGCCCGCCGCCATTGAAGATCTTCGCAAATGGACCTCCACCGAGGCGCTGGGTGATGTCACCGTCACACCGGACTGCATGCATCATGTCGACACGTCCATTAGCACCTCCATGGTGATTGGCGACAACGGCATTCTAACGCCCGCACTCTCTCCGTCCGTGCTGTCGGCCGATGCGGTCGACGCGCTCTATTCCATCAACGCCAGCCACCTCGCCGATAGCACGCAACTTCCTAACGACATAAACAAAGATGTGCCTTTGAACCATCGACTGCCTTCCCCCGAGGAACAATGCAAAATCATAGCTTTAAGGTGAGCTCTATCCAGCAACTGTGAATTTCCATGTATTTTGCTAGTTACAAATTCTGCGTTCAATTCATCTCCCACCCCCTAAAACAAATTCATTATCTATGCTAATTTAAATGTATGCCATTTGGAGAATTTTTTTGGCTTATGGTAGTTTCGAACAGCACTGTTGCCACTGCTGGACTTTGTCCAACTCTCACGACAACAAATTATATAAAAAAAATGTAAATTTGAACTGAGCAACGGTGAAACTGTGAAAACTGAAGTTTAAACAAATTAATTCAATTATTTAGAAAACAACGCAAACGGTAGGTAAATAATTACCATGCACTGCGGTGAGCAGCCGCCGGCATGTGCGAAGTAAGGTGTGTTGCCGGTGCCTGACGCCTCGAGCTGTGCGGCTGCTTTGCACTGCTATGAAAACTTTATGGTCTGTTGACTTTTGATAAATTCAAGAGCGATTGCGAGTAGGAAAGCTTAAGTTTACCGGTGTAGAATTAACAAACTTTAATGACTGTACAGGCTTTTTGTGGGCCATTTGACATTCAATTCATATTTGAAAATTTAATTCAGTTCTTTATCCCTAGTAATCTTTCTTTCTTTCCTTTTCGAAGTACAGAAAAATTGTGACTTTCTGTTATTGTTGGGCAGATCAAATCACAAAATCAAATTTATAAAAAAAATTACAACATTCATTGTTATTGTGTGAAAGTAACACACAACTGGTTTTTAGGGGCCTCAAATAACTATGTAACAGTCTTGGTGCCCCATTGGAGTCTGTTTGCCATAAAATGCCTGCTACATAGTTATGTGCAGCAATCACAATTATTCCCGCTCTTTGATAAGAAGCAAATATTCTACTGCCGTATAAAGCAATTCAATACCCATGGCCGTACGCCACCAATGCTCTGCCGCCCAAGTGTGCTTAGACAATTCTTATTTATACTCCACTTTGTTCTCACCGCAATTGCAGTAGCCACATTCTGGCTACACGGCCTAATGAATTAACAAGATAACTTCGTGATCTGCTGTAATGGCAGCGAATGCAATTAACCTCTAAACTCCATGCAGTGCAGCAGCAACCACAGCAACAACAGCAACAGCAACAACAACGACGATGCCGTCAATTTAATGACTCATGTTGGTCGGCCTTTGAAGCGTTTTATTTTGTGCACATTATCATTGCATCCATTTTTGTTGTTGATTTGTCGTTGTCGTTATTTGCCGCTCACCGCCGCCCCTTTGATGGACTATTGACTGTGCAATTTTATTGTTTAGCCTTTGGTATTGGTGTTGGTATCTTGTGCGCTAATATGGTTGCGACGCTTCACTAATGCCGCGCTTCACTCTTCGCTCCTCCCTTGCAGATATCCTGCCGAAGTCATCTCCGTGGACACGTCGGGCAAGCGCTTCCAACGCATGTGCATGGCGCGCAAGTCGACAACCGGTTGCTACACGAACATGGCCGATGCGAACAATTTGAATGATGACGTCCAAACGGTGAGCCGGCGCTCACGATCGCGCAAGGTGCGCGGCAAGCGGCGCAACACAATCGCTGGCACCGATCAGAAGGAAATCCAAGATGCGGCAAACGGGTATGTGCTCGCTGTTATTTTATTCCTTCTCCTCCTTAACCGTCGTTCGTTTCAATTTTTTTGTTTTGTTTTTTTTAACTTTAAATTTGTTTTGCTGCTGCTGTCTTTGTAATTTTTTGCGTTGTAGCGGCGCAAAGTCGCCTTCTAACCACCAAAGCGACCGTACATTCAATATGATTCGTACCAATATTTACTACTGTTTTATTGCATACAATCTTGATTTTATGTTTACGGCTACGAGCCGGCCTAATGATGTACATTATATTTTCGTACCATGGACGTTAGATATGTAGCGTTTGTAATGCCGACAAAGATATATGTATGAAACTTGTGTGATACATAACGAACACCTAACGACAAATAGTGTCCGTGCCTAGCCAAGTGTTCGACAAGCATTAATCCAACTGTACATACTATTTTAGAGCCATAGCACACCTCTACATACACACAAACTATATCCGCAAACAAATACTTACATACATACATACAGCCATCTAGCGATTACGCACTTGATTTGAATAACAACGAAATTATTGTGGTTTTCATAATTTGTTATGCTGTTTGTATTAATTTGAGAATAGCCCACACCAACAACATAGACTTTTTTGATTTGATTTTCCACATTGCCGTTCAGTGTTGTGTTAACTGTTCTCCTAATTTCATAGATGCATTGAAGTGCTCTCTTCACTTGCTCAGCATTAGCACAGCATGTTTGCCGACTATTACAATCGGCCCGATCGCAGTGTACATAACATTTATCCGAATGATTTGCACAATGGAACTTTTCCGTTGAACTTGTACATTTAACCCGTAATTACTGTATTGTTTGATTTTATTCAAAATTATGATTTTATTTAGCAAGAACTAAACCAAATAAAAACCGAAAAATAACAGCCTAACAAATTGTCAGTAATTGTGAAAATTTGCCTTGTAAATAAATTGCGACGAGAAACGTGCTCGACTCGGCTGCCCCGCAGTCAGTCGGCCGGATACAATTAAGACCACAACTACCGAAACACACACACACACACTTACACTCGCTAATAATCGAATGATTTAGACAAACGCCCACAGTCAGTGACACTTTCGCCAAGCATCATTACCAACAACAACAACTACAACATTCATCTGTCATGACCGCGAGGAACATCACAGCCATCAGCAGTCAAGACATAACCACTAACCAGTAACCAGCTCATAGATCATAGCGAAGATTTCAGTATTACACACTCGTACATTATATACAATTGTTATAGACTCTCATGCACACATGCATGACATACCTACATGGCATGCATGTGTCTGGTTGTTTATGCACAGTTTTGCAAAATCGCTCCAAGAAATGCCGCATTTCATTATTCCGTCGAACGCTTAAAAGGTTCATAAATCTGGCGCGTCTGTCTCGACTGCCCAATGCAGTTATTCCAATTGAGTGACTTTATGTGTTGGGCAACCTGAAACCTTTGCCATGGAAAGCAAGAGTTACATTTTATTTAATATTTCTTTTTTATTGCGTTTAGCAACATTTCTCATATTAATGGCAAAAGTTGTTAGGTTGAAATGTTGAAGGGGCCTAATTGAATGAGTTTTCAGAAGCTGCCACCAAATAAAAGCTTACAACGATTTTTTACACTAAGATCATTTTTCAGTTTTATAAAAAAGTAACTTTTGTTAAAGAAAATTCACAAAATCTCAAACAAAATCGTAAAAGCTATAGGATAGATATTTAAAGTAGAAGAAAAATATCTGAACAACAATTTCGTAGGTGTTGTCACTTTATTCATGGTTGGTAAAATTTGATGTAAAGCAAAGACAAATGTATTCTTGACAATGTGTTTTTACCCGATTTGGTGTTCACATGGTCTAAAAATTTAATAATTCAATACACAATAATTCAATAAATAATAAATTATTCACATTTATGTAAGACTGATTGATGAAGAATTTCTAATCATTACCAATCTCATAAGATTTCTTTGTGAATACTTCTAATCCACTCCAAAGCCACTAATTCCAAACCGGAAATATTAAACGTTGTAATATTCCAACACGTATTTCCATATAACATCCCATACAAGAAAAAAATCAGAAAAATAAGCAAAGCAAGAAAAGTTCCCCTCAGTGCATTGATGGCACACTGCCATCACTGCATTATGTAAAACATAACATACGGACATACATAAATGTGTAGGTATGTGTGTGCACAAGTGAAATACCAGTGACATGGCCCTTGTTGTGGAACTTTGTTTATTGAAAAGATGTTGTAATCTGCTTAAAAGTGAATGCGACTGAAAACACCCAACAGAAATTAATCTGTGAACTTTGTTGTTAATTAATTTGGGCATGAAATCATGTCTGCCTGCAGTCGGCTGTCCGTCCGTTTGTTCTTTAAGTTGTGCGCTGGTTCGACGTTTGTTTGTCTGCGCCGTTAATGTGTTTTCGAAATGCGCAGCCAGCGTACGATACGTTGATAAGAATGCAGTTTAAGTGGTATTAACAAGTGGAACAACAACTGCAACAACCAACAATGCACCATGCAACAGCAACATTAACAACAACAACAAACTTATTAAAAGCACAATGATCTTCCAAGTGCCGAAAAGTGCCAGCGATGTCGTTCACGCAGTGCGCGCTACACTGCTGAACACGTTAAGGGTTTGCCAATTCAATTGTTGAGAAAATGTGCAAGAGAGCAGATCTGAGATACACGACAAGTTGTTGTAGGGTTAAAAAGTAGTCACAGTTTATAAAATTTCTTGTACTTTCATAATTCCTTAAGTTCAAAACTATTGAATTCCAACAAAAACCCACATAAATGCAGTTCTGAACTATAGCTGCACTAGAATTCTATGGTTTTGGGCTTCGCTTCTCTATAATGAACAAATGTAATACTGAAATCTTTCGTCACCATCACGCCGTCCATGCCTTACAAGAATCTAACAACAAACAAACATGTTTTCTTTTTTCACACATTATTTTTTCGTATCCCGAAAAAATTTTAATTCTCCACATTTAGCGAGTCGACGGCAACCGGCGGCGAGCTTAAAAACACATTAGCCACTGCCGCAGCAGCAGCGGATGGCCACGAGGAAGAGGCACGTCGCAGCGACAAGTCGAAAAAGTTCGGGCGTAGCAAATCGAGCGATATATTAAAAAAAGATTCTGTTGCCTTGCCATACGATAAGGGCAAGAACACGCTGACGCGCCTCAATTCGCTGAAGCAGTGGGGACGCAATCGCTTTAAATTTATGCAGCGCAGCGATGCCGCCGCGACGACCGCGTCGGCGAGCGACAGCGGTGCCCACGATGTGAGTGGAAGCAGCAGCGGCAGCAGTGCTGCAACGCAGCACGCTGGCGCGGACAAAGCGGAAACCAGTGGCGCGGCCACAGCCGGCGTGGCTAAGACGTCTGGCACAAAATCGAGCAGCATCAAGGCAATAGCTGCTGGTGGTCGCGACATCGACGATGACTGCGTGGTGCACGACCTGATCAGCCAGAAGAGCGAAAGTCGGTTTTCGCACGAACGAAAACCTTCGTATTCCTCGTCGGAGAAAAGTGTGAGCGTGAGCAGCAGCGGACATTTGAAGGGCAAATTGCAACTGGCCAGCTGTGGCAATGTGAAGCTGCGCGATACTTCATCGTTGAACCGTCAACGACGACACGGTATCCCGGCCAATGGCGGCCTCGCAGGCAAGGACGAGCAGCCGCATTCGTCGAGCGGCAACTGGAGCGCCAGCTCCGAGTCGGGACGCGCCTCGATCGGCAGCGAAATCACCATTCAGCCCAAGTCGAGTGCCTCGAATACATCGCTGAATGTGTCCAGCTTCCATCCCGGCAGCGGACCGCCGTCCTCAATGATGAGCCGACGTCGCTTCCTAAACACCTCGGCATCGAGTAGCGTAACCAGTGAAGGCACAGCCACCCCCGATTTGCAGGTGGCCGATGGTGGATATCCCAATCATTTGGACGATGAGACAAGTTCGGCGTATTCGTGCGACACTGAAGGCTATTACACCTCGTTCCATATGGATAGCGGACTTCGCACTCTGAAGGAAGAGGAGCCGCCCATGACGCCGCTACAGCACAATCAAAATTTGCACACGAGCAACTACTCCTTCGGCAGCCAGTCCAATCAGACAGTGCTGACCGCGGAGAATGAGTACGAACTCTTCGGTAGGGGCTCGACCTCTACGACGACCAGTTCCGCGGGCACCGTCTGCACCACTCTGATGGTGAATGGCGAGCAGAGCAGTTTGAATAGCGTGGGACCAGATGTGCCGGAGCGCATCAGCTCGCTAGGCAAATTGAGCAACAAAAGCAACCACAGCAACAGCGCGAGCACGAGCACTCTGGAGCGCAGCTACTCGAGCAGCACCATTGGCAGCACTTTGGAGCGCACGGGCACCATTAAACGCAACGTTAACGCCAGTCTGATACTGGCCACAGCGGATACAGAGGATATAGATGGGGGCAAGAAGTCGTTGGAGACGCCCGAGTCGCAGGACGAGGAGTTCGATTTCGAGCATCGTATTGGCAGACGTGCGGCCCAGCCGTTGCCCTCGGTGCCCTCCGTTTCCGAAGTGGAGTGTTCGGAGTGTTCAGACCTAGAAGGTGTGGAACGCATCGAGCGCATCAAGCAGAAAACGGCCATCAACGCGAAACGCATACCGTCCATGTGCATCATTACACCCACGACTAGCGATGACGAGAACCAGTCGAAGGATGGCGCTTTCGATCCGGACCGAACTTTGACGAACGAAAGCTCGCCCAGCGCGAAAGCAGCCGCCAAAGCTGCCGAAGGCACTCTGCAGCTGGAAATAAGCGAAGTGAGCGAGTATTGCACAGTTGGTGGTGGCAAGAATGCGTTTGCAACGCCGCTCACGCCCACCAAGACCGCCAAGGACCACAATTTGAATGTGCTGAAGCGTAATTCGAACTACGCCCTCAACAACATGTTTGAAAAGCTAAAAGTTGTGCTGCCGAGCATGAAGCGTTCGCCCAGCAAAAGCTCGCCGCCCTTGTCTGCGGTGGTGGGCGACGACGACCTGTACGACACGGCCGGTGAGTATGTGACCATTGCAGACATCAGCAACAACAACCGCCACAATCAGCTGCCAGTGCCCAAGGCGGTGGGCGCTAGCAGTCTTGGAATCTACTATTCCAATGACATAGTTCGACGCAGATTCGACAGCATCGCCGAGGCAGCGAAGGGCGACGAACCCTTCTCGGCGCGGAAGCGCGACACCGAGTACGTTTCACTGAATGAGCTGCCGTCGCATTTGCGTAAAGTTGCAGTGGCGAACAATGGAGCGACCACTGCTGCCCTCACGCCGGAGGAGAGTGGCGAACAAAGGCGGCCAATGCGAGGCGGCGAGTGCGCAGAATCCGCACAACAAAGCGAGCATGCAGCCGCCGTCGCCATGTACGCCGAAATCAGCGAAGTGCGAGAACAGTCGTCACTCGGCTCACCACTGTCACAGCATAAAGGCGCCCGAGTGCGCGTCAATTCGCAAGGCAAAATCATTTACGATTCGGACAGCCTGAAGCGACGCAAGGGCGCGCACACCACTTTCGCACCTGGTCCGTATGTGAAAGAAACCGAAAGTGCACTGCCAGAAGTCGCGAGCGAACAGTCCCAGTCACAGACGGGCAGTGAAAGTTTCCAAGTGAAAACATCGGCGGCCAAATTACTTTTGCTCAATGGCGGTGTAGCGGCCACCAGAAAAATCGCCAACGTGCGTCCCATTGTGTCGACAACGCCGCTCACGCAGGTGCAGCGCCCGCAGCAGCAAACCGCCAACAGCGGCGGCAACATGTCATTGTCGTCTGGCGCGTACACGGCGCAAAGCCAATCCGCCTACAGCTACCAGGAGAACAAGAACATGTTGGCCAACAATACGAATCCGTTCTTTCAAAGCAACTTTGTCGCGGCCAGCGGGCCGGCAATGATGCCCTCGCCATCCACCAAGTCCACCTCGTCCACCGGCTCCACCATATCGTCGACCACATCATCGACGCACACGAACAGCAGCGGCGGCAGCTCTTCCGCATCCTCAACGAAAGACGAAGGTAAGCAAATTTTGGTCAATAGCCAAAGGGCACCAACCAACGGCAGCACAAGCCATACCCCGAACACCGCAGCCAATTATGTAAATAACACTATAGATTTACGCATTACAACAAATACAAATCGGACAGACACCACCAGACCCACAGCAGACAGTTTTAGCATTTGCGCAGTCAGTGAGCAGCTGCAACACAACGAAATCAACAGTCAAAATTTCAATGTAAGCAACAACCAGCCAGCAAAAACAACAACAACAACGCTAGGCGATTCCAGTGTACACATTGCAGAATCGAAAGCAAAATCAAAAGTGCTGACTGCAAGTGAAATCGACAGGGCACCCAGTGTAGGGGTGGAAAATCGTGAATCAACTCCCCACACTCCCCACTCACGGCAACCCTCACCCGTACCCACACCCCTCACGCCTCCGCCACCACCATTACCGCCGCGGGGGAAAGTAAACGCCAAAGCAAATGCTCGAAATGCATTTCCCTCTCCAAGTGTGGTGTTTGCACCCACTGGGCCCACTCCACAGCTCACTTTGAATGGGCCGAATTGTCGCAATACCGACTGTCCCCATGATCGTAGTAGTACAGATGCGCCCAGCGGTAGTAGTAGTAACGAAATATCGATTTCTGCAATTGTTGACCCAATTGCTGCAGCGCAGTTTTGCATTTCGTCGAGTGCAGCAACTCCCACGCGACGCCCACTGAAACGCAACAACAGTTACCGCTTGGCCAATGACGAACTCAAACTGGAAATGAACAAAGAGAATTTGGTCATTTACGCCGACGACCACACGACAATGACGCCACTGAATGCCCAATGCAACTCATTCAGCAGCACCTGCAAGACTTTGCCCCACCCTGCCAGTGCAATGAAGTTGAGAAATGCGCTCAACAGCACCGAAACCGACGAATCCAACAGGTCCGCCGGTCAGCGGAAGATAGCCAAGTCCTTTGAACGTCTGGTCGATGAGTTCTCACTGTCCACCACTTCCACGGACTCGTCTTATTTGCGTAACAAGTCGCTGGAGAATTTCGACGATTCTCCGTCCATACTGAGCGGTGGTGGTGGGGATGAAGATAGTAGCAAAATTGAAAACCCCGTGGGCGAGGACTCTGAATCCGATACGGAATTTGAGCTGGTTCCTTCGCCGCCACACGTAAAGTTTCACAAGTCCTTTGTGGAGAGTGTGCTGCTCAAACCGTTTAAAGTGGTTTTACCCACCGATGAAAATGGAACTCGAAGGCAGAAAATACTGCAGAAATTCGAAGTTACAGAAATCTGGTGAATGGGAGAGGAATTTAGAAATAGTTAACTAAGCGGGGAATAGTTAGTAGAAGTAGTAAATAATAACTGCAACGCCACTGAAACCAATACGAGCCCCACAGGCGAGTCAGAAATGGGATCATTCTTTTATTTTCAAATAGATTTGGCAGAAATTTGAACAACATAGATATTGAAAACAATCTTCGCTTACACTGAAATAGTATCACTCGATTGATGACGAGTCCACCCAAACCTCCATTATTATTATTATTAAAGCATTGCAAGTTCGCAAACTTTGCCGGCTGTAATGAGCCACTCGAATATGACAACGCATGCATGAGTGCCAGAGCGTGTACAATGGACGCGTGCTGTCAGTCTCCGCCGTCGGCTGCGACTACACATCCGTGCACACTATCTAACTGGGCAAACAAGTGCTGTCATCCCAGAGATAATCGTCTATCATGCGACATTCAAGCGCGAATCTAAACTTGACCTTTTTGCTCATCTTCCACTTGGTGCGTCGCTCTGCCTCCTGCCACCGCCTATTAAGTGTGCAACCCTTTTCTGGTTGTTGCTTTCATCAACGACCAACCACAGAGACAGAGCACGCCGCCGCCCATCCAGTGCGCCTGTGCCGGTACTAAGACTGCACCGTTAAGTGGTTTTTCTTTCTTGGCTTTTTAATTCACTTCATCTGCTCGGGCGTTTTGCGGCACTTTTCACTCCAATGACATTCACACTAAAAGTGTTTTGTTAGCGCTAAACCGCAAGACGCGCCAAACAAAGCACGACGACGACTCGTTGCAAGTATGAAAAGGTTGCGCTTGTCCACCGGGCGACACGTTGGCGGCAACGACCGGAACGTGATTAATTTGTTTGCTTTTGACGCCGCGCTTAAAAGCAAAACGCTGTCATTGATTTCTAGCAGCGTGCAAACAATGCGCGATTGTGCCTACGAAACGCGGCAATTTCCACACATTTTCGATTGTTTGCCAGCTTTCATAACGCACCAAATTTACCTGGAAAACGACCAGCAACCGCACAGGTTGAAATGTTTGTGCGGACAGTGCAAATATTATGCAAGAAATATTACTGCAAAGTCCACTTGCCTTTGTTTGCGCCAGCGTCCGCGCTTAAAACGCCGATTCAGCATTGCACCAGCAACAATAGCAACAACAAATGTTGCACACTATGCAGTCGTAATTGCGCATTGCGCACAGTTTTCTGGCATTTGTTTTGACGTTAATTACGCCAGTTTAAGGAAATTGTAGTAATTTTCCTGTTGCATGGACTAGTTTTCAAATTGATCCATAAAATATGTACGAGTCAGTATTTGGCATTGCTTTTAATGAATTTGCAATGTGCCAAGGTTTATGTTATTTACATGCCGCAGCCGAGCTTCAAAGAAGCATTTAAGTTGGGTAAAAATAGTAATAGTAGTAGTCGAGTAGAACTTGGAGATCAACATAATTGTGAGATTCGATTTAAATTTGTTACACATTTGTTATAGCCTTTCATTAGTTTTCCATTTTCAATTGAAATCTGCAATGCTGTTTCAACTCAATGTTATAGAAGTCTTTTGGCTATTAGTGTCAAGTATTGGTTTTATAAGAGCCGAAGTACCATGTACAGATTTGAGATTGTTGAGAATTTATTTTTTTATTATTGAATAGAGAAAAATTTTATAAACATGTACTTTAACGTTCTTCAGAATTAAGATGATTGAGTGTACCCACAAAAATGTATATAACACATTTTTTTTTTAAGTAATACTTGTAAGCTTCATCAAGGCTTTGGTAACAAAGCAACACAGCGCGTAATCCAACTAGACTGAGGCGAAATTTCAACGTCACAACAACCCAATCTAATTTAATCCTTTCGGAACTTCTGGGACAATACGTGCCAGCAAGTTTTTAAGACACCTCAACACAATTATTCAGATCTTATAACCCACGCAAAATATTTATTCGAATTACATATATGACTCCGATGAAAAGGACGATTTCAGAATCTGTGAGTAAGCAACATAATTTTCTAGCCGCAACTTTCATAGCATGGGAATATTCCTACCAAGAGTATTTTCGTTTTCAAAGTCTGTATCGAAAAGGCTACTGAGACACTGAGGTCCCAATTCTCGGCAACATCCATGTTGTGCGTGTGACTTTGCATAAGTGAAACAGATATAAAGTTCAATGCCCATTTTTACATCCTTTCAGCGATGAACCCAACGTTTTTATTATTGATGCCTTGGAAAAAAACCAAAAACTGAACTCATTCGATCCCTATTCATCCCTTCCCTAATCTCTACTCAGCGAATCAAAAAAATATATTTATAGATCACATTATCATGAAACAAAAATATATATTATTGAGCCGAAACAATCACAAATTCAATATGGAAGTGAAGTAGTGGCTTCAAGTAGTGGCTTCAAGCCCGCAATCATGATGAACCCAAAGTCTGAGGCAATTTTCTTACAAGTTTTTGTTTAGACTTTGATTTTTTGTTGACGTATCTGAAGAAACATGAAGCAACTTTGAGATTTCGCTTATTGTAATATTCGAAATGTGTACGCTGGATGTTGTGCCAAGACTACTGTAAGAATAAAACTTGATTACACTCGACACTTTTTGTAAATATTTCTATACGTAAATTATGCCCACATTTTAATTTAATAAAAATCATTCTTGTACTCTAAATAATGCCAATGTTTTGTGTTAAATACTCAAGTCATGCTTGAACTTTTTGTTGCCCTGTCTGATATACATATACATACACACATACACACTAAGGTGCGTGCGCCCATTAAATGTTTGTAACTAATCTGTGTAACAATTTGTTAAGCAATGCACAGTTGCTTATAAGTATTAATTGATGCCAATTTATTTAATTATCACTCGACTACTTAACATGCTACATGTATTTTTGTCTGTTTGTGTGCATATCAAAGCATATTTATATATAATATCAATATTTGTCTCTTTGTCCTCTAATGTACACTACATGTCTACTCAATTAACACGCACACACACACACACACAACACTTAATAAGCCCTACTTATACTTATTATTGAATTTTGTAATGTTTTTTGCACTTTTTTGCCCGTCAAGTGTTCAAATCTCTAAAAAAAAAAGAAAATGTCCGTTTATGTTTTTTTACAATAATTAATGTATACTTTAAATAATTTAAAATATTTACAATAAATGATCAATTTGGTGCAGGCATAGGTGCTAATTTTTCTAATAGAAACTTTGAAACGGCTATGCGAATCATGAATCTTTCGAAATTGATACTTGAGCGTTCAAAAACGTGCAAAAGGCTGCAATTATGTACTTCGTTGTGCAAATCGTTGTGAATGTTGCAGCACTCGATTTGTTGCTGCTTCAGCTTTGTCCTTTTGTTTGTTGCACACTCTGTTGAATGTTGTCTTACTAATTTCCCTAATTTGCTCACTGACACAAACCGGTAGCTTGAAAAATTAGTGCCTGTCCTGCCTGCTTAGCGTGTACCGTCTATCATTAAATGTACGAGTATGTTTTCGATTTAGTTGTAAGCTCGACGAAAAAGCAAAAGCCACATTCCATTGCTGAGGAGTATGTATGTATGTGCTTTTAACGATTTTGATTTGTATTATTTCGAATGTATTTTGTTTTAGACAGCCGCAGTGCTTAACACCACTCGAAGCAAGCAAAAACTTTATCAATAAACACTCATTCACAAATTCACAATTTCGGCCATCTATGAACATTACTGCACATTGGTTTTCATTCTCATCTATGGGATCGGCTGTGTTTAGGTTTAGGAAAGATGATTTTACTTTTCACGATTCACTGCAACAATTTTGGCACAACTCGCATATAAAAGAAGAACTGGAACTTGGGTTTTGGATTTGATTTAGATTTAGATTTGGTCAAAGTGACCAAAGTGATATGCAAATATGTCGGAATCTACAGCATAGTGGTGTAGATCAGGGGCGGTGGGGGTTTAAAAAAGTAATTCTTAAATGTTTATGTACAGGGTGGTCCACATAAGATTTTCAATTTGAATCCGTTATAAAAAAAAAACGAACGAATATTTTTTGAAAATTCCTGTTTTATTACAAAGCTTGGACTTTGTTATTTAAGAATGAAAAACGATGTCGTTCATATGACTGCCACGACTGGCCTTACAGTACGCCCTTCGGTGAACCCAATTTTCGATTGTTCCGGATAGAATTTCCTGAATGGCAACTTCGATTTCATGTTTCAAAGCTGCAATCGTCTCTGGATGGTTAGCGTACTACTTGTCCTTTACGGCTCCCCACAAAAAAAGTCCAACGGACTTAAATCACAGCTCCGAGGCGGCCAATTGACTTCAGAATTTCGGCTGATTATTCGATTTTCTTACAGTTTTGGTTGATGACTCTCCACTTTGGAAGTAAGTTCTCAATATTTCCCAATTTTGTTCATACGCTTCCCATTTCGTCCCCCGTTCCCATCCCAAGCGTCCCATTTCGTAAATGTCAAACTTTTAACCAAACAAATTGCGTTTTAACTTTTAACACAAATTAAATGACATTTGGACTGTCATTCTCGAAATAAAGCGTAGTTCAAATTGAAAATCTTAATTCTTGGACCACCCTACAAATGGCGGTTTCAACTCCCAAAACCACCCCCTGAATCCGCCACTGGTGTATTCTATTGAAGAACGTTTTCGATTGGATACAAAAATGACATATTTGATATTATGATAGTAAAAAAATAAATAAGATTTCATTTTTGAACGAAGGGTTTACAAGTATAGTGAGGTTTCAATTTTTCATATTGCATATTTCATATTTTTACACAGTAAAAATATGCGACACCCGCAGGTGATGTGGAATATGGAGTAGAAAACAATTATCGTATGTTGTGTTGAATTTAGGTGAACATGCGACATCGGTTTTCTGAGGCGACGAGATGCTTAGATGAGGCCATACCATCCATTTGTCCTTAATTTTTGCATATTTTTAATAGCAAAGTCGACTGGGAACTGAACCCTTGCAGTAATTAAAAAATAACTAAAGCTTTTAAGCTGCAAGTTCGAATGCGCTAGAAGGGATCCTGTAAAAAAGGTTTATTTGTGTTCTTTTTTACTTAATTAATTTTTGTTTTTAGCGGGTACGCCAATTTGTTAGGTCGTAGCATCCATTTGTCCCAAATTTTTGCATATTTTTAATAGCAAAGTCGACTGGGAACTGCAGTAATTAAAAAATCACTAAAGCTGTCAAGCCGCAAGTTCGAATGCGCTAGAAGGGATCCTGTAAAAAAAGGTTTATTTGTGTTGTTTTTGACTTAAGACATTTTTGTTTTTGCGGGTACGCCAATTTGTTAGGTCGTAGCATCAATTTGCCCTACACTTTTGTATATTTTTAATATCAAAGTCGACTGGGAATTGAACCCTTGCAGTAATTAAAAAAAATCACTAAAGCCATCAAGCCACAAGTTCGAATGCGCTAGAAGAGATCCTTTAGAAGAGATACAAATGAAAAACACACAAATCTTTTAAAACGGTTTATTTGTGTTGTTTTTAATTTAATTAATTTTGGTTTTTTGCGGGTACGTCAATTTATTAGGTCCCAACATTTTGTAAATACTGACTCACTGCACAAACGAGTGCAGTTCAGAGTTGTTGGGTGAGCTGGTGCGGTAGACACACCTTCGATAGTTTTCACACATAGGTTATGTACATGTTCACACCTAATTTAGATACGGGTATGTATGTACGTAAATTAGTCTAAGTGCATTCATCATTCACTCGCCCCATCCTGCACCTGCACCCGCGTACTGTAGGAATTTTGTACATTTGTAAATATCAGAGCAAAGCACATTTCGATGGAATTGGTGAACAATGGCGCAAGTAAGTACCATCCCCTTCTTTCCTCTGCATCTCACTTACTGTTTTTACTGTCTTTTTACTGTTCTTATGCTGTATGTCCTTAGATTTGTCTTGTACGTAGAGTAACTAAAATCGTTTCATTATCTTTGAGTTTTGTAACAACAGCACTTTAAATCGTTCGCATTCACCACTAACCGATGGGCAGTGTGTATGATTTCGGATCGCCACACTTTCGAAACAGTTGATTCACTTTTCGCTTTGTTTGCTCTGCTCTAGGTTGTCGACGTTTCTATAAAACGCAGCAGCAGTTGCAGCAGCAGCCTGAAACGGACCATCGGCCTGCGACCATAGCAGCTGCCATGGATGCGGCGCCCTTTCAACGGAACTCGCCGATTTACTGGACGCTGCAGAATCGCAGGCAAGCGAAGCCACAGCCGAGCAATGTCACGTGTCGCGATGATCTGTACGCCACGCCCATACGCCGCTCAGAGCGCGCTGCTGCCGCGGCAGCACGGGCTGCGGCCGCAGCCACAGCCGGCTCCGCTGGCGGCCCCAGCAATATTTCGCCTATAGTGCCGCGCAGTCGCGGCGCTTTCCAAACATCGACGCCTACGCGCGCGGACGACACGCTAGCGCAGGACAGCGCTTACACGCCTTCCAAGCAGCCGCTGGCGCGCAGCGTTCACGGGAACGACAATTCGCCGGAGCGCTTCAACACCTGCTCCGACCGCATCGGTCACAGCAAAACCAGCCTGATGGACTTCAAGAGGCTGCTGCTGGCCAAGTCGACCAAGAGCAGTCCCGTGCAGAAGAAGGTGTCCGCAGTGGAGCTGCTGAAGAAGGCGAACACGCCCGGCGGCACGTCCGGCGAGAGTAATGCCGCGACCACAGCGGTGCCAGCGCTGAACAGCAGCATGAAGCTGCTCGAGCTGAGCGGCTCGCCCAAGACCTTCGCCAATCGGCGCATGCTGCGGCAGGGCCAGTTCGGTTCGCCGTCGAAGAGCTTTGCGCCCAAGTTGAGCGTCGGCGCTGGCGGCAATGGGTGGCGCAGCAATGCGGTGCAGCGCACAGACATCATGTCCACAACCATTCCAGAGGCCAACAGCGAGGAGGATCACTCCAACACGACGAATTCGAGTTCGAGCAGCTCGTGCGCGGGCGACAGCGCCGCGGAGCAGCAGCGTGGCGGTGCTGATGAGCCGATTGCGGCAACGGCGGCGCAGCGATTTGACCTCAAGCGGAATTTCTTCCTGCAGACGGAGGAGAACAACTTCATGCGTGGCGAATTGAAGCCCGTCTTCGTCAAGGGCACAGCCGCAGCGACCGGCGCCAACAAGTACGTTAGCGTGCCCGTGGCCGTGGTGACAAAAGCGCCACTGCCGACAGATGCGAGCAATTATGGAGCGCCAAACGGCGCGGCGATGAACACAACGGTTGCAGCCGCACCGGCGCTGGAGACTGCGCTCTAAGCGACGGTCGGTGGCGCCGGTCTTTTGCAAATCGAAACGAAGGCAATAACAATGAAAGCAAAGCAATTTGAGGTCAACAAATTGACGTCGCTGTGAGAGCGATCAGCGCCTGATGCCAATTACATACATACATATTATATAATGATATATATATAAATATATATATATATACAATGATATATAGTACATACAATGCAACGCAATGCACATACTTCCACAGGCGCACGCGCACGCAAACGATCGTTCGAACGAAACCGCTGCAACGGCAGAGCAGCATCAGCGATGCCGACGAGGATGTTGTTAAAACATTTCGTTCTTAGGCCGAGCATGCATTTACTTATTTCTACTATTTACTTACAATCAAAAACGCTCGTATTTGCTCACGAGCGCACGTATGGATGCTCTGTGCAAACGCGAAACAAACAAACATACATACATATTTATTGCAATTATTGCGCTACTGCCTAGAGTCTAAATTATATGCCTAAACATTTTAGATTGTACGTAACTTTAGCGACGAACTTTTGAAGTATTTACACACACATGGACGTACCGACGGACGGATTGACTGCTGATTGATTGTTGCAATTCTACAGTGTACTGCAATAAGGCTAGTATCGAAATTCCTAAAAACGGAAACATTTTGCCTTTCATTCTTTTCGTTAGCAGTTGCTTTTAGCATTTACGAATACACATACACACACATATATACAACTCTCAATATACAAATTATGCAATTACCGCGCATCCCAAGCATACATACATACCTACATGCATACAAAACAGCAATTATCACACATTTGTAGACACAACAAAAATTGATCATTCTTATTTATTTTCTATTGCATAAGTTACATTCATACATAAAAATATATGGCTTTTATTTCTAAATTTAGTTAATGAACGAAATGCCATTTGCAATGAGCAAAGCGAAAGCGACACATACGAGAAATAAAAGTAAATTTTGAGAAAATTGAATTTTGTGTTCTAACTTACATGGCGAAAATCTCCATCAACAGGTTTGTATGACTTTAAACAGAATCAAATAAAAAACTTTAATCTGAAATAAATTACATTTTTTAAATTTTTCTTAAATTTTTGTAAAGCTCATGTATTTTGTATTTAACAGCTAGATATCGAGATAATCCGTCATAGTGAGCTCACTCACATCACTTCCGCAAACTTTTCATATAACTGCATTCAAAATAAAACTAATTTTCTTACAATAACTTTTGCATTCGAAAACCCTTTATTGAAAACGTTAACGGGCACAGAAAAACAAACAATTGGGTATGTTTTAAAAATTCATAAAACGTCAGAAATGTCCATAAAATGCCTAACAGAATTAATAAAATGTGCAAAGCACATGCTTGCATCGCCGCTATAAGTACAGTATGTATATAGTTGTATGTATATAAGCAATGTATATAGCAAATAGTATTGTATACAGATACCAGTATATACTATAAAAGAACGCACACACGCACGTTATAAGTGGAATAAATTGTATAAAGATGGGATTTGCTTGCTACAAGGTTTTCATTTGCTCTCCCTTTGCTTGCTGCCAATACCACGATCACGAAAGATTAAGTGTTGCAGTCCTTGGCCCATTGTAGAAATTCGCTCAATTCACTGACGGCCAAATTTCGCGAAAGGGCCTTTACGCGCAAATTGCGATCTGTGGTGATGAGCACCAATTCTGTTTGAATAAAACATTTGCCATCTACAACAACAAAAAATACAGATTATTACTATTTATGTATTAAAACGAAAAGTTATGCAGCACCTTTATTGGTTTCAGTGCTCATGGTCTTGGAAAGCGCCAACGCAGTTGCCAAGATTTTATCATCATTCGAGACATGCTCCTCCTCAACTAAAGCGAAAAGTGATGCATTTATGATGGAGCCCTTTGTGGTGGCGCATCTAAAATTAATAGAAAATTAATAGTATGTCTACACAGTAGCATTTAACAAAAATCCCCTACTTGACATTATTCTTGGCAATGTTTATGAAGTCGAGTGACTTTTTCGCGCGCGTTGATACATCGTCAAAGTGATGTATGCGATGCTTTTGCAGTGACTTTTCATACGACTCCAGTTTAACGCCCTTGGACAGGCCATCCAGCTCTTTCACAACTACGGATTTCCAAAAAGATTAACCTATGAGCGAACTATTTATTTGCGAAGCTTATGGTGCAAACCTGTAAGCGGTATGATGAGCGTATAGCGCTTGAACTCTTTTGTCAGCTGCTCAAATTCCTCCAAACAGTCAATGAAGCAATTTGTGTCCGGCAGCAAATATTTCGGACGCACCTTGATGTACAATTTTGTGTCGACAAACTTTAATATCTCCTAAAAAGCAGAAAGAATATATAAGCAATTTTTAATATTAATTCAAAACTGAAAAATTTTCCGTACTCACTTCCAATTTAGCGCTGTACATTTTCTTTACATTCGTCTGTGCTTCTAGTTCCTTTTTGCGCTTCGACAGCTGCGAAATTTGTGCATCCTCCTCATTTGATACTTTAGTCAACTTCGTTTCACCATCTGATTTCTCCGTATTTTCGCCATTGACCACAATGTTCTCACTGTTGTCATCGTCGTCGCTGTTCAGGTCATCAAATGCGCTTTTTATGGCACTGTTCAACTCTTCCAAAGTGAATTGTGACTCATCTTCGGCAGCCAGACGTTGCTGGTTCAATTCGTAGCACTGCCGGAAGGCACAAATTTTGGTAATTCTTGCGTAGAACTGAGCTCTGTCCGAGAGACACGGAGTAGTTTGGCATTTTGCAGAGATTGAGGCTGGAACTGTTGCTGACAATGGTGTAAAGCCGAGCAAAAACCGGTCTTCCTCCAAAGTAACAGACGTTGCAAGTGTACAAACTTCAGTCTCCTTTAAACGACTCAAATACGCGTACAGACATTGCCACTCTGACCAGCAATCGATGAAAATATGACTGTAAAAAGTAGCAACGTAATTAAATATTGCAAGCAAGTTAAACAACACACTCACTCTTCACTTCTGACCGGCTCCCAAATGTCAACGTGCTGCGCTAACCAGTCCAGGTATATTTTGATAAATTGCAACATGGAAGTCAAGTCAGTAAAGCTATGTAAAAGTTATGACAAAAACACAAACATATAGTCATTAAATTGTAGCTTCCAAAGTAACTTCACTGCTTACCGCTGCTCCTGGCAGTCGATCGGCTCATCTGCACAAGTGGCCAAAAACTGATTGCATTTACGCAGCAGCAACGCAAACAGCTGATTGCAAAAATTAAAGGCATAGTAACGTATCTCGCGACGGGATTCTACAAAAAATTAAGCAAAACAGGCATTATGAGAAGCAATTTTTATTTATTGTGACTTTTCGCTTTACCTTTGTGCATATTGTGCTCGAGTGTAAATATATTCAAAGCCACTGTCTTCAGTAATCGTGAGCGTGTGAATGGCAATGCGCTGCTCTTGAGCAAAACGCTCAATTGAACCAAAAGCTTGCGTTGATGCTCCAATATCGATTCCATGCTGCAAAAACATAGTTAGCATTTCAATTGTTATGAGCAATAACAGAAACTTACCCGACACCGGTGTACAGCTTTCCAATCACATAGAGGTACAGTGAAGTAAACCGGCGCAGCAACTAAGCAAAATCAAAATTTTTCTAAATTCTTATTTTAAGTTTTTACTGCACGTTAACTTACATCTTCCGTGCTCAACTCTTCGAAGCGTTTTTCTTCACTAACTATGGCTTTATTGTTATTATAACTGCTGCTGCTGCTGCTACCACCGCTTGTGCGATGTAAACACCTTACACCGTCCGGATATATCCAAATTTCCTTGCGCATCGCTTTCGAGTGGTTGGTGCTGTTTTGCTTTGGGCTGTTGTGCGTTGGCGATGTCTTCAGTTCAGTCTCTTCGTACTGTAAATGAAATTGGCTGCTTGGATATTTGCTTAATTAATTCAACAAAGTTAATACCCTTTTGCGAATCTCATCGAACAGCACCAGTAGGCTTTCTTTAGCCGAATAGATGGCATTGGAAGACATGAGGCTTCGCATATGAAAATATATGGCATCGAATTTCTTGCGCTAAAACGGACATTTGTAATAGTTGAAATTAGATTACATTCATTTTCCAAGACTTGGAAGAATCAATGAGTACACTTGCAATTGATATTTAATATTTTTAAATTCATGCAACAACTTGTATGCGCTGCAATCTCGTTTGCTGATTTCCTGCCGCACTCACCGCATGTATCGCCACAATGGCCAGCTGATTGTAGGGAATGCCATTTGTTGGAATCAAGCACTGCGCCTGCTGATAGTACTTGGCCGATTCGGTGTAGTCATTCGACTGTAGCTCTTTCGCCTTGTAGCGACTAAGGTCGCCCATACAAATGAGTAACTTCTGTGCCGCTACCTTTGCAATGAATTCGAATTTGTGCGCCGTACGTTGAGAGTCCTGCTGTGGCACTGCTTCTGTTGTCATGTATTTAGCGCAAAGTTGAGTGTGCAAGTTGTTGTAGTACATGAGACCTTCGTCCAACAGCGAGCGCATGCGTATAGGTGGCGCGTGCGTAGTTGTTTTGTGATTTTTTAGATATTCCCTGACATTGTAGAAGAGCAATTTCCAAAAGAATGTATCCACCTTTTGCTCGCAGCACAGTTTTAGGTGATGCAGCAGGAGTTGCTTGAAAATCTGCTGCAGCTGGTTACGTGCGCTGCAAAATTCGCCCCAGTTCTGGAAGCAAGAGATGAATTAAAACAATTCAAAAGTCTCACTACACAAGCAAATACCTCGAAAACTGTTTCGCGCTGCAGTAGCTGCGACACGATGTCATATGCCTGCGGCAGCCGCTTGGCGTATGGCACATCGGCCAGCGACTCGAACCACGGCGGCTGCTGGGTCCGCTGTTGTAGTTGTTGTCGCATTGGCGAATTGGGAGGCTGTTGCTGTTCTCGTTCTTCCCGTAACAGCTGTTCGCAGCCACGTTCGCGCTGCTGGCGCAAATTTCGTTTGCTCCCATCACGTCCACCATTGCTTGTGCATTTCTCACTTGCTGGAGATTGTGCCGTTTCCGCCACACTCACTCGCAGTATACCCGGAATCACTGGGGCATCAGTGTGTCCACTCGTAGCAGTTGCTTTCCCGCTGGCTTCCAAAACGGGTACAGCTCTGCTGACTGACGCCTTGCTGCTATTGTTGGCCTTTTGCAGAAAGAAATCTATGCGTAGCCGATTTTCACAATCTGAAAAGCGGAAAATTCGATGATGGTACGTTCGATTGGCGCTATCAATGGCGATCAAATAATTTACCTGTCACCGCTGCGATTGGGCTCTCCGAATGCGTTTCGTACATGATCCGCTTGTTGTTGTCTCCATGGTTGTCGCTGCCGCTGGTCACGCCGAAGTTGCTCCGACTCGCAATGTCGTCCATTAGCGAGTCATCGCCCACTTCCTCAACGATCCGCTGCTGCAGCCGTTTCGGCAAATTCCGAATTATCGATATATCATTTTGTTCTCGCGTCCCCTTTCGATTCATAGTTTGATTTGAAGCTTTTCACCAGCCACTGCATTTATTTCGGTTTTATTTTCGCGCAATTTAGATCCGAAATATAATTTTTTCACAACAGTTCCACGCTCCCACGAAATCTTGGCAAAAAAAGACAGAATATAAAATATCAAGTGACTAATGATAAAGCACTGACAGTGACAGCGACACAAACAGCGTTGCATTTGAGTAGAATATTTACTCGAAGAGGAAACAAAATCGAAATGGGCCCATTTACGAAGTGTTTGCTATGAAAACAAAAATTTACCCAGGTAGAATATAACTGTGTTTATTAACAGTAGCTTTATAAATTACTTATTCTTCATCTTAAAACACTCACTCGTTAATATAATATTCAAAGAACTGTCAAATAAAGCTACTTTTGGAATGCATAGTTTGGATATATATCTCTGTAATTTAATTTTTTAGTTGTAGGTTAAAACGACCACCTGTATGTATGACAATAAAGAACTCTACAACCAAAGACAATTCAATAATTTCTAGTAATTGTATTATCTTCGCTTCAACGCTGTTAAGATTTCTAATAAATTTGACAACACTTTGCTGAAACCTAGTGTGGCAACCCGTGCCTGAAGTTGCAGCACTTTGTACCCGAACAGCTGATTTCCTTTTCGGTTGCAATTCGCTGTCTGCTTTTATAAGTATTGCAATAAAAGTAATTCGTAAGAGGCGGACAGCCCATATTGATAAATTGATAATTTGCTAGATTGAAATGGCGCAAGTAGCATACTTGGATAATTTGCTAAAGGAATATTTGGTGTTTCGTGGCTTCTCAAACACGCTCAAGGCGCTCGACTACGAGCAGAAAAATGAGAAAGACCAAAGTTTTCGGGCGGAAAAAATAGTTGAGAACTTCAATCAGTCCATACAGGGTCATGACCTGTCAGCACTGCGTGCCCTGTGGCTGCACCTGGACAACAATTTATTTAGCAAGCTGGAGCACACCTATGCCGTAGGTAAGTAGCTACCGTGTTGCAACCTGCCAAGCGTCGCATGGGTAATTACAACCGTTGCCATTGCAGCTGTAAAAAAGTTGGAGAATGGATTGCTGAAGCTTTATCTGGTCACCGCATATACGAACAACCGTACCGATAAGATTACTGAATTTTTCTCAAAGCTGGCCACCGAGCTGCAGCAGCAAAGTGAATGGAAAGATTGGTTTTGTAGGGTTTTGAGTTACACGCATAACTACTGTAATAATTGAACTGTTTCACTTTGCCAGATTTCCCGTTCTGCAAAAATGCTGAAGAGTCTCCTACATTTGCACTGTACTTTTCGCGTCAGTGGCAGGATACGCTGCAGATATCGCTGCGGAATTTTCTCACCACTGTCTATCAGTGCCTGCCGCAGCCGACTTTTGTACGCGCCGAGCATGAGGCTACACACATACGTCGCCTGCAGGAAGAGAATGCGCTGCTGAAGACGCGCTTGCAGCAGGCCCACCAGCAGCAGCAGCAACAGCTTTCAGCCTCTGGCAGCAATCAAAACCTGAATGCACTCAGCGGCGAAGCGACTAGTGTGCGTCGACGTCCCGCCTATCGGCCACAGCAAAGCCTCAGCGATATTCTGCCGTTTGATGTTAGCCCACCAGGGCACGTAGTGGATGACTTTTCTGTCATCTCAACGGAGGTGAACAATGTGGCGCAGGCTAGCGATGCACAGGCACGCGGTCTGCGCATGCTCATACGCAACATTGGAGCCGGTGGCTCACCCGATGCGGGTGGCCGCAAGGACGCCGGTGCTGGTGCTGACAAATCGAGCAAGCGACGCTCTGGTAGCGTGGGCAGA
Source organism: Melieria crassipennis (assembly GCA_963668005.1). Classification (NCBI taxonomy): domain Eukaryota; kingdom Metazoa; phylum Arthropoda; class Insecta; order Diptera; family Ulidiidae; genus Melieria; species Melieria crassipennis. The sequence continues at coordinate 120,934,857 of OY764961.1, forward strand.
AGCTGGATATGAGCATTGTTCCATTTTATGCTTATCGCTATAAGACAAACAAATAGTTCAAAACGCAGAGTATTTGGCCCACTCCACTCATTTTCTAGTATTAGTCGCGCACACATCTAGCAATAAAACCATGTCGTTTATTATTACACAAAATAGACTCTTCTTTATTTAAAGATTGTTAGAAATCTAAACTTCAAAGATTGCACATTTGAATTTACTAACTCTTGCAAGTTTAACTTTTGCGTTGCGATCTACAGAACGGTTGCTAAAGGTGAGTGTGTTGCTTGCTTTATTTCTCGTTGATCTCTAAGAGCTGTTGTATTATTATATTGAATAGAAAAAAATATATACGTGTATCTTTAACAGTTAAAATAGCATAACTTTAAGCATAATATAGAGTTGTACATTTATCACATGTACCCGTGGTTTGAATACAATCAGAGTGCTTCTTGTAGTTATTTTTGTTGTTTGTGTTGCAGTTTTTTAACTTTTCAAGTTCAATTCTTATTTTAAATAATCAACAACTAGAAATAAAACCTATATATGCACATTTGGTACAGTAAAACACACTTGGGTGTTTGCATATGGTGGAGTTTGTGTTTGGATTTAGTGATTCTTTAAGTCGAATATCTCGCGCAAGAGGGGCTCCACCTGCGAAGGATTCACATTCAAATATACACCAATGATGAACTGATTCAGACGCTCAACATCCGAAATCTTTTGTATCAGCTTGATAAAGGCGGACTTGGCCTCACAGCCGGGATAAACACTTTCTAGATATCTTCGCAGAAGATAATAGTAGGAATTCTGCAATAGGGCACACACAAATTAATGTTGGTCATTTTAGATGTTAGCTTAAACAAGTTCAAGGCATAGTTGGACGTTGGTTCTCAACTCACTTGTTCCAATCTTATCACATCGGAATGAATAATGCGCGGACGCGTCGGCGTAAACAGCACAATGGCACACATAATCAATATAATATTCTCGTCCATTCGCCACTTCTCATCGAACGTGCTGATAAACTTCAGGTGCTCCTCGTACACGTTGCCCTTGGCGAGCTTTAGCACCTCAGCGCGTATGTGCGCGGAATCCTTGGTATGTGGAATCTGCGCAAACGATATTCAGCGGACTGAGATACAAATTTCGATTAAACAACAATTACGGTTGTAATTACCTTCCACGTGTTGCGATCGTCGTCGTAGGTCATGACCGAGCGCATAATCATCATTTCTGTGCAGCCGCCTTTCAGCAATGCAACCTGATCCTCCTGGCACATGTCACGGAAAGCGGTGATCTTCTTGGCCATTTTGATGAGCCGTTTGATGGCCACCGCCGTCAAATTTATGACTTGTAAGAGTTTGGGATCTTGCTGCGTGTCCTCGGGCTTATGATAAATATCAGACAGAAGTAAGAAACATATACTTGAATGAATGAATGAGCAAATCAGAAAAATACAAACACAATTCAAATATAGCATATTTTGTAATAGCGAAAGACGACAGTCAAATCGATCAATTCGCATTTATGCTGCACTGCTCGCGCGCTCTCATTACTGCTGCAATTATCACAGGTCAGTTGATTCGAATTACCAGCGCAGCATGTAGCGTGATAATTGAAAGGCAAATATACCAAAGCGCTGAGCAAGGCATCGCAAACGCCAACAACAAAAAAAACAGCGTCCCGATTGCTGGTGCTGGTACGGGCGCGCGCTTATTCATGTGCGCCTGGCTATTTTCAGTGATAATATTTGATAACTGAAAACTGATACGCGCAGATAGTGACAGCAGCCACCTGTTCGCTGTTTATCGCGCAAGCAGGTGTCTAATGTGGCTTGATAGCACACAAATGTCGGCTGCAGTTACGCACAGGCACTGTGGAGCCAATGCGAGTACTATGGCATACAAGTAGACGTTTTTTGTGGTATATCTATATTTGAAAATCTGGTTGGACACCAACTTTTAGTTGGTCCGAATGGCATTGGACTTGCTACTTTACGGAAAATATTAGTTTAGAATTGTAGTTCATTTCAAAGAAAGTGAGTGTGGAGCGATCATTCACTTTGAAAAATACTGGTCACCGAATTTGAAGCAATAAGTGGTGCACGCATTATCAACGATTCGTGACTAAGCTGAAAAGGCCAATCTTCGACCACTGTGCCCACTGTCATTGATATTATTTTTTATCGTAAGAACTTTAACGCATGATTGTCGTCAACTGATGACTCAGTTGGGGCCTTACCGGCCAAGCTCTGACAAAAGGTTTGGCACGTTTTGCCACTTATCGCCGGCACTAACGCGATCGCACACCAAATACGCTGGCACTCCACTCCAGCATCGCAACGACCCTACGCTGCATATAAAATTGTTGTTGTTATTGTTGTAGCCGCAGTGTTTTTGCGTACATAGTTGATTCATACGGCGGCCAGACGCAGGTGTTCAATTTGAAAAAAAAAAAAACAAAACACATGTTTGTCGATTTGTTCTTGTACCCTCTACACATTTTGCTGCGGCTTCGCTGCCACTGATAAGATAAGCGTCCGGGTTGATTTAAAAAAATCGAGGCTATCACGGAAATTAATAACAAAAAGTACCAAAAATACCAAAAATATCTTCGCTAATAGCCATTAAGATCGTTGTCAATGAAAAGATACTAAATCTCGAGATGGCTGAGCTCGCTCACCTTTATCCTGTCGTCTCCCATCATTAAGACTCGCAGGTCGTCGTCCACCGGGTAGTAGAGCGCCTCGCTAGCCAGCTTCAGCTCGCGTAGCTTGAACTGCTCGGTCTCGTTCAGATCGCGGCCCATGATAACGCTCGATGACGCGCAGATCGGCTGCTGCGGCTGACCGTTGCAGGCGCCGTAGTTGTCCTGCGGCTGCAGCGTCGGCGCCACCAGGCTTGGCATAACGCACTGTTGCTGCTGTTGCTGGTGCAGTTGCTCCTGCTTGACGCGCGGCTCCGGCGGCAGATTATTGAAGGCCTGAAACTCGATACGTATCACCTCGGTGAGCACCGACTCTAGCGAGTTGAGGCTATCGCCTCCGCCGCCGGCGTTCTCCGGAAAAGAGTTCTGTATGAAGGTCTTGATGTCGAAGTGCTCGCTCGTGAAGTCTGCGGCATCGTCGATAATGCTCGTGGGCGAGTTGGGATCGATAAGTCCCGAGGCCGAAGTGCTGTGCAGTTCGACCTCGCCCTGCATACTCGTCGGCGAGTTGTACTGCAGCTCCGTGCTGACCGAGGTGCATGCTGGCGAAGCAATGGACATGGCCTGCGGAGAAGGGGTCAGCGGTGAAGCGGCCATTGCTGAAGGCGGATTTGTTTGCGGCGTGAGCGGCGCTTCCGGCATCAGCAACTGTTGACAGTTGACTGAGCTGCCACTGCCGCTGCCGCTGGGGCTACTGGTCAACATTGAATGTATGAGCGTGTCCCGTTCTAAGTGGTCGTCGTCGATCATCGGCGACTGCGCTTGCATTTGTGGCGGCGGCTCTGGCGGCTGGAATGGTGTTTCTGCGTTCATTAGCAGATCGTGTACGTTCTCGTTGCGAAGCGGCGGATTAGAGCCGTTGAAGATTTTATTGATAATACGCAGCGCCTCCGCTGGCGTGTTCATGAATTTGTTCATTATGTCGAGCGCATCCTCCGGGCAGTCCATGAGATTTTTTATAAATTGCAGCACATCCTGTGGCGAGCTGACGATCTTGGAGATTATCTCCAGCGCATCTGTGGGTGAGCTCATGAACTTGGTGAATACTGTGAGCGCATTGAAGGGTGAATTCATCAGCTTGCTGATTATCTTCAGAGCATCGCCTGCAAGAAAGACAAAAACAAATGAACGACCATTGCGCTGATGCTTTTGTGACGCCCGCTGTTTGTCCGCTTAACCCACCTGGATAGGCAATCAAGTGCGAAATCAACCGCAGCGCATCTTTTTGCGAATTTATGATCTTCTCCAACGACGCTAACGCTTCCGATGACGTACGCATCAGTTTGCTGATGGCCTGCGAGGCACGATCCGGATCGCACACAATGAACTCCACCATCTCCTCGCTGGTCATTAGCTCGGGTTTCACTTCGGCCAGCGGCTCTAGCAGTGGACTGCGCGGCTCCGAGGAAGTGGCTGCTGCAGCAACACCAGTCACACAGCCGGTGCTGCTACCCGTGCCTTTGCCACTGTCGTAGGAACTCTGCGAGTCATGGGAAGCGGTGTCGAAGCCTGTACTATCTGCCGCGGCGTGCTTTTGCTCGTTGAGACGTCGCTTGGCGCGATTATTTTCGATCTTGCGCCGCTTGATCAGCTTGTCCTCCTCGGACATGATGTTTTCACTCTTCATGCCAATGTCCAGGCACTTCTTCAGACGACATTTCTGGCAGAAGCGGCGTGTGACCACCGTGATCTCGCAGTTTTGGCTGAAGGGGCAGGTGAACTGCTTCTTCGCCAACGCATTGCGCCGAAAGAATGCCTTACAACTTTCGCAGGTGACTGCGTTGAAGTTGTAGCCCAGCGCCTTGTCGCCGCAGACAGCGCAACTCTTCGGCGGTGACATGCTGCCCTCGCGTCCGCACAACGCACGACCTTGCCTGTTATGTACAATTGTACTCTTGTTACTCGCGAACGTCAACACACAGCGCGTTAATTGGGCTTGTGCGGCGCGACTCTGCTCCACCGAAACGGTGCCTTGCTTTTTAGCCAATTTTCTTTTGTTGTCTTGTTTGCGGTTATCACGAAGTTCAGTCTAGTGATGAAGTGTGCTATAACTCGCCCGCAGATTGACGCGCACTTCAAACATTTTCAGCACAACAAATTCCCAGCAGCTGCTGCACGAAAGCCAGCGAAATAAAATGGCAAAACTTCTTTAGCGAAACCAATGAGAAGAATAATTTTTAGAGAATTGATCGGAATGTCAAAACAAAGCTGACACTCGATGAGCAAAGTTGCCAGAGGCAGATAATTTGGAAAATGTTTGAGTCATAAATCATCACTTGATTTATCCATATACAATTTTTGCGTAGAATTTAAAGTTGGATGGAACAAAGTAGATTTTGAAACATCCTTAATCATTCATGAATTTTTCTAAAATAAAAAGCCTCAAGAGGTCAATCTTCTTATAGGCAATACAGCCGGTTTGGGTACACGACGAATGTACCGCTTTGCCGACCGCCGAGAGAACAGCTGCTAATCTTGAATTGGTATCACTGCACAGTGTTGTATTTTTAGAATGCTGGTTCAAGGACCAACTAAGACAGAGCCTTTGTTGGTTGTGCAGTAAATTAGTAGTTTTCGGTGAAAAAGCTAACGAAATATATAATTCATTTTTATGAGTTCGAATGTAACGTGTGGATATTGGCGCTATGACCACGTCTGGGCAGCTCAATCAAGCTGGCTTGCAAATCAATCAATACATCGACTCTATAAACATACATAATGTACATCCGCTTGAATAGAATTCCTTCTTTTGTTGTAGCGTTTTGCTTTTCTGCCGCACAAAGTACAACAATGGATTTAATATGCCAATCGCCAAAATATCGCTAAATAGTTTCTGTCGAAACCCGCATTTTAAAAAATTGTCATGTACATTTTGTTGGGCGAGGCAAATAAATCAACAAACCATCTTGTTCGAACTTTTCACCAATAAGTTTACTTTAAGTAAAAAGAAAACTATTACATACCTATCAGTTGAGACTGATGTGTAAATACAATTATTTTGTTTACTTTTCGACAGATGTTATCGAAAATCATTTTAATAAAAATGTAAAAAATGGATTAATTTAAAAAAAGTATTCTTTACTTTTCAGACTTGCAAGACAAAAAAAAACTCTAGCCGATAGCACAAATTTAAGTCATTAACACAAATATGCATAGAAACTATGAAAATATAAACGTATTTCATAAAAATAAAAAATAAACAAAATACAAACATTTGAAAACAATGAAACATATCGCTACTCGTGTAACAGATTACAAACATAAAACGTGAACATTAGACTAGTGCAAATAAATAAATAAATAATACACTTTCAACTTCAACAATGCCAGTTAAATTCAAGTTAACTACAGCGAGCTACAAAAACTTAAATAATGTATTCACGCTGAGAGCTCGACAATCGAATTGACGGAATCGCGTCCTGGCTCCAAAGCAGAGTCGTTTTCGGCATCAATTTCCTTGCTAATTGCCAAGGTCGGCAGTCCACGTTTGTGCTTAAATATGAATTCGCTCAAAAGTTCCCGATTAAAACGAGCTTCAGGCATCTCATCTTCGTTGTACGCATTTCTCAACGGGTTGCGCGCCGGTACCGCATACGCCAGATTCATTTCGATTGGTACTCCTGTCGCTATTAGGTAATTGTGCAACGTCACGCAAGTGGTGATGATGTTGGCACATTGTTGATGGCTGAACGGCATTGGTTTGTTGAGACAACTGTTTGGGACAGCAATTAAGACAACATAAAACCGTTAATATAGGACGGTTTTTACCTGAAGCGAGCTTTCAGTATGGCGACGGCCTTGTCCAGTACACCTTGCACTTGCTGCAATGCGATGTTTACTTCTTTCTGTTTGTAGGTGTGCGCGTTACGATACGGATTCATGACAATATTCTCTAGGCGATAGCCTCGATCGGCTGCAAACTTAATGGTTGTTAATTGTATAGGGAATCGCATAATTTGCCCTACCGACTAGCCAAGTGCAACGATCCTTCTTATGCAGCTCCTGCATAACACCGCGAATGTGACTCCGCTTCCACACATATGAATCCGATTTGCCAGCCGGAAAACGCGAATTTACATCCAGGAAACGCAGATCGTCGTTGCAGATCTAAGTAAATATAGTGGAAAAGAAAATAGAAAATGTTAGAAAATAATTTAATCAATCTACATTATTTCTATTAGTCTGCATCATGAAAATTTGAAGTATTTTAGCTTATTACTATACCACTTGCACATTGATTGCTGTTCCTTCCTGTTCCCGACGCATATAGAGATCCCGGTGCTGCGATCGTATTTTGGACAATGACACACGGAAGCAGTCCAGCACGCCCACAACGCCAGGCACGCCAAAGCGACGCTGAAAACAATACTTGTTACGTTCTACGTCTTCGATGCTACTCGGAAATCTGAAAGTTGCGATAAACTATGAATTACGTTCATATAAGCATATAGCGAAAGCTGAGAGCGGACTTGATAAACTTTGGGGCCAAGAGATGCACAATTGTTCGGCACACTTCGGGCACACACTGTAGCAGCCTAAACGATGGGTATTGTTTGAATGCGGCCAGTTGTTTGATGTGCTCTAAGTGGCCGTGGACCAGGTAAGCGAATGTGGCCAGCACACGCAGATCAAAAGGTATACGACAAGCATCGGATTCCGGTGTATTGCCTGTATACCAAAACAAACGCAGCACAAAATCTTGTAGCAGTTTCTTGTCAAAATTGAAGCACATCCTGAAACTAAACGAACAACTCATCAATGGAGAACAGCTGAAACTACGCACCCCAAATCCTAACTTACTAGTCGTCCGGTACATTGAATGCATGGGGCAAGTTGCGAGCTTCTACCGTACGGACGCACTGCATCACATAATTGACAGTAATCGGTTCCTCGACATCCTCGATACCACTATCCGCATAGGCTCCCCGACATTTATCCATAAACGCCAGAACTTCGAGTGGCAGCTCAAACGATGCCATTTTAAATGTCATATGTTTGGAAATTGAGTTTTTAAAAACAAATCGAATATCTCAAATTCTACAAATGAGATGTTATTGAACACTACGTAGCAAAATTCGTGTTGGGACAGGAAAACTCCTCCTTTGTGAAATTCGAACGGCTCCCGATGTAACGGCACTTTGACAGTGTGGCATTGCCATGCATGAATTTTGTTAGAGTGCGGGCCATGTGACGACGATAACGTATTTCGAAGCACTTCTTAAAGATATTTTGCTGCGAACTCAACTCCTCGAGCTAATTCGAAATAAATAATACTAATTAGTTATGAAAAATGTGAATCGCAATTTTTGTTTTGCTGCGTTTTTGTTTCGTTCTACACCTCATATATATGTATGAAACAAATTAAGAAGAAGAAACAAATTAAGATGCGGAGTAGGTTGCAATGGAAGTGTATATTATACTACGTTTAAATTGAGCCCAAATGCGCGATTTCCAATGAGTAATTTCAAACTCTTTACTTTGCCGCATTTGCATTTTGTTGGCCAGCTAATGTCAAATGCTCAATGCTCATGTTCTCTTGCCGTAGCCCACAGAACTGCTGTTCTTTGGCTACTCACTAAAGAATTTATTGCTTTTTGCTATCTCTATTTTATACATATCAATGTAAAAAAATATTACATACTATGCTTTACACGTCCCCTCCCTTTCCCAATCCGTTTGAAATGTGTGTTGTATCACATGTTGAAAAAAAACAAAACAGTGTCGCATACGCTTTTCAAACGGGTGGAATCTGTGGTATCACAACGGGCCCGTTAAGAGGCCTAGGTGTGTCTCATACAGAGGCAGCCACCGCAACCTAACCTAACCTATGCTTTACATGTTAAGAATATTTTATAAATTTCAAACAAACGATATTCAAATTAAAAAAAAGGCAGACGCTTTTGAAGATTTTAAAAGAGCCTTAATTTTGTGATGCGTTCGATAAAATTGGTCATGTTTATCGCATTTGCTTCGTAGTTTTGTTGAAATGAGTGTTTTCGTAAGTTTGAATTGTATGGGGAAATTCGTGATTTGGCTTCGAATATCCGAATTTTTGCCCAAATCATCAAAATCAATGTAGACGTAGTATTAAGCTGACTTTATTTCTTTGCGAACATCTCTGACTTTGAGCATCGAAATGAAATCAGCTGATTGTAATATATTAATCGATGTTTGACAGTTATCATTCTTCTTCTATTGCAGACAACCAATTTATTGGACGTTTTGCATTTTACTCGTGAAAAATTTCAAGTAATTTGAATTAAGCAGCACAATGAGTAGCCGCGTGAATGCACGTGAAACGAAAACTGGCGAAGTGATTGCCTACAGTGAGGCAGCTATACGCAACAACATTTCGGCGGTGGAGTACTGTCGCACGTCTATGGCGGCCCTGTCGGGCTGCGCTGCAGGTGAACACCCTCGACAACCCCCACCTATATGTTAATATTTGATACATTGTATTTCATCTCGTTGCAGGTATTTTGGGTTTGAGCGGTTTGTTGGGATTTCTTTTCTACTTCGTGGCTGTCTTTGTGCTGTGGATGCTCGTGTTACTGAAGTCGGGCACTCACTGGCGCAAATACTTTATAAATCGGCAGAGTCTGCTGACAAATGGTTTCATGGGCGGCCTATGCACATACGTGTTATTTTGGACTTTCCTTTACGGCATGGTTCATGTCTACTAAGCGTTTGGGCACGTTTTCACATTCTTTAATGGGTTTTAGGCTTAATTTATGAGTAATTGAAATAAAAAATGGTTTTATATCTAATGTATAGAATTAAAAAACACAATGACAATTTATTAACTAATTAATGCTAAAGTCGAGCGCATTCATTCAGGTGGATGTGGCAGCGGCAGCTGCCGCCGACCCGCTACAGTCACACCAGGGTGTCTCTTTTAAATCACATTCTAATCGGATGTTGAGGACCGTAACTGATACGCCGTCAATGGCCATTTCGTGAATTTTCATAATCCCATACTGCAATGAATCCAGTCCTGTTTGGCGATCACGTTTTCGCGTCACCTCTTTCTGGTTGAAACACTTTTCTGTGTCCCGTTTGCGATGATAACGGTTGTGTATATGGCTGCAAATAGTGCCAGAGGTTGATTATATGCTGAGGTGCTTCAGAATTATTGTTCCTACCTGAATGTGTCATTTACGCCTGTCTTGATACCCTGCGGCCTGGAGACTCGCAGCCCAGCATCCCTTATGCGAACGTAGAACTCGTCATCCTCCAATCCCCAACCCCAGTACTTGTTGGACATGCCATTCATGAGTTCAAAGTGTTCGCGGCGCACGAGCAAAATGCCGCCCACAAACTTTTCATAGTGATATTTAGGATGCAGTTCGGGGGCGGCAATGTGCAGCGGCCCCGCGTCGCTGGGATAATCGTAGTGCAGAGCATCATTAAGTGGCAGCAAGTCAACATCATGCATTGCAATGTAATCGTACACATCGCGCGTGAAGCGGAAGCCCACATTAATTAATGAGGCGCGATTGAAGCGATACCGGTCGACCTGATTCAACACGAAAATATGATGCACGACACCTTGACGCCGCAGGAATTTTGTCATGTGTGGCACAAACTTGAGCAGCTCTTCGAAGCGATCGCGGAAAGGCACCAGCACAGCCAGCTTGTGTGGCGCCAGCGCCACAGATGCTGGTGGCGGTACTGCCTTCACCTCAAAGCCCTCCTCCGCTTTGGGACGACCTCTGCTGAATGGACAGATGCAGTCTGTAATACACAAATTATTTCAAGCTATAGTGCTGTTCGCGTCCGTCCAAACTTACCCGATCCCAGGGGCATCAAACTCAACACCACCACACCGCCCAAACAGAAGGCTAGCCCGCAAACAAAGAGCCAGTTGATGGTGCCCATTTCGGCCATTTTCATTCAGTTCGTCCTTAGTGGTTTTTGTTTTAAGTTGCTAGGAGGCAGGAACATGCTTAGCGAGGACTAATACGAAGCATAAAATATTCGATACAGTGCATCTACTTAAAAATACTGTGTGAATGTATACGATAATTGAGGTTAACGTTTAATTTTAGATTGACAACTGTTCGGCTAAAAACAGCTGATTACAAAACAGAGAGCACACTATGCACAGGGTGCCTATCACAATGAGTTATGTTGTTATTTCCTTACTAGGACTTCACACAAGTACTTACGACCAAATTAGTTCTATATTGTTCTGTGGTTCATTTCCCAGCGCTTTGTACAACAATCCTGACTGAACCAAAACTACGTAAAGAAGAGTTTCTATTCAACTGCTGTCATTTAAGAGATTAATGGGTAATTTATTTAAACATAAACTCTCTACGGCTTTAAAGTTACACGTCAGAAAAGTGGTAACCATTATAGTGTAAATACGCTGCTTTTAAATATTTTTATATTAAAAAAAATATATGTTCGGATAAGAGCCGAAGGTCCTGGCAGCCAGTCCTCTCTACTTTTCGGGGAAAAAAATAATTGTTTTGCTTTTAAATTGCTTTTAAATACATAAATAAGTACATAATATTCGGAAAAGGATATGAAAGCATTCAAATTTTTTTATCATTCAATATTCTTTAGTAAGGAACCCAATACACTTCTCCCTTGATGCAGGAAAAACAAAAATTATCGCAAATAGTACTGGGTAATAAATTGAATGACTACAATTCAATTCTTAATTCTCTAAATATTTTCTACTATTTTAACTGTGCTGGTTACAAATTATCACGGAATGATGCATTCGATCTGGTCTCAGCGTACTGCTCGTAAATCTAATTGTATCCCTCTAACGACGTATATTTTGGTATTTCTTGATATGCTTAATTTGTGTCTTCTATGATCCATGGCTTTGTGTGAAAACCAGTTTCCATTGGCAATCTTTTCTCATTTCGTACCTTTATGGCCTTTTTTATGAAAACAACATTGAATGGTTTCATTTCGTAATTTATTTTCATCTTAACAGAATACAAAAAATTGAAATATTGGCCATTTCGTTGCTTCAACCATTCGTCCTTTTCTCGGAGCAAGAAAACATTTATCAATTTTAATTTTTATATCATCATTTATTATCGTCTTTTGTTTGGAACAGAATATAAAAAAATTATAATATTTATAATATCCAATAGTTGTTTACATCTAACACTGAATTAAAAATTTAAAAATTGTATAATTAATATCTACAATGCATGCGAATTTCACGTCTTCATACTTTGCAAGCGGTTTTCCCTGCGATGCCGGCTGGTTCGTCGAGCCGCAACGGTGTCGTTCGGCACGCGTTCGTCTTAGGAAACGAATTCACTGAATGTTATGTGGACAAAGAAGAGAACAGAGAAACACAAGAGCTGTTCACTGTGCGTGTGATTCGTAATTAATTTGTCGTTAAGCTATTTCATAAATAAAACCTACAAATTGCTTTTACAATTATTTAAATATTATGTAAAATTACTTGTTTGCTTTTAAATACTTAAATGCTACGCGCCTATTGTTTATTTAAGAGTTACGTTTAAATAAAACTAGTGTTGCTGCCGTCAGCCCGCTGTCCCGTCTCGGGGCTGGGGCATGGTCAGCTCGCGTCCATGCTTCCAGAAAATGCACTTCTAAAGCTCAAGTGACTGAAAATCGTGTGAAAAACTTTACTATAGGTGTGCCTTAGCGTACGTTCATTCATTAAATATGCGTGTTCATTGTCTTAGTTTATATATAAAAATTTCGACACTATGTTTCGTTAAAAATTACATACATATACAATTACTTAATACTAGATACTATGCGATTAGTTCAAAACTTTCAATCAGTCGAGCATTAGTGACAAGTTCTTTGCGGTTACTTAATTATTAATGATTAATTTATTTTACAATTTAGCGCTGTTTCCTGTGTTGGCATGAAAAGTGCTCCTCCCCCAATTAGCATGTCCAACGGGCTATGCGCGCCGTGCCCAGGCGATTACATTGCTACGATAGTTGTATGTAAGTAGTGTAGGTGTCTATGATATTACAATTTTGTGCGTAGTATGTGTAGCTAGGCGAACACCGGGACCTCGGTCCTCGGCGCTGCTTGCCGTCCACAGTTCGATTCATTTATATTAAATAACTAGTTTCGTTCGTTGCGAAGGAGTAAAAATGGGAGACACGTTTAGATACGAGTAGTGTCAAAGTTGTTACAGTTGGATCGGTTGATCGATTGGTAGGATCGCGTTGCTCTTACATGCAACAACAGAAGACTAGAAGCAACAATACAAAATTACATTGCTAACGCAAGCTGGATGCGTAATGCGTGCAGTAACGAACCAATAAATTATTCCGTTGCTTAGTGCCGACCGTTCAGATCGTAGCGTGATGATTTTCCGAACTACGCGGCACTATCGACTAAAATTAAGCGCTAACATTTACAAAGAATCGAGGAGAGTACATTAAGTATAAAAAAATAAATCGATGGCGAAACTTAGGGGTTCATAACGTTATTCTTTGTGACATTGTGTGGTTGCTTGAGTCTCTTGAATTGTTGCGGAGCAATGCAATGGCACAAAGAACTACGTTACAAACGGTTACATAGAAGATTGCGGTTAGATTTACAATTTAAATTTTGTTTAAGTAAGTGCGTCCTTAATTAATTGCACCTATACTATGTATACAGCACAATATCACTGGTTGCTTCTCGTAAGCTAATTTAAAAGAATTATTAAAATTAAAAGAAGCTATATTCGTCTAAGATTTTCTTGCCGAGTATCCAAAGTTTTGCTCTGAATGCAGTTTATGTTTTTCCTGTCAGTTTAATTGTTGTTCTCAAAGTTTTCCATGCGATGTTCTTTTGGCACCTAGATTTTGCAGATTTCGCCTTTTGCTATTCACTTTTGTTTTACTTGTTCCTTTGTGCTTGTTATCTGCGTTTTTTAAATTTAATAATTATTTTTAATTAGCGCGATTGAGGGTTCATCTCTTTCTGCCCGCCGCAACGACTGCCATGACTTGTTGCATCGTGGGCTCCGGAACACATGCCTGGGGATCACATTTCATCTTTCCATCGCCGCCGCACCTATTAAGAAGAGTTCGGCATTAGTGTCTGACTGAAGGTATGTTGTTGTGTTTGCTTGGTTGTACTTACGTGCAGTTGATGCATGGACCGCTCGTCGATTCGATCTTCTCGCCAACCCTGTACGAGCGGCCGTTGATCTGGCAGCCGTTTCGCTGCACAGCGCCTCCATAGGGGTGGTGCAGGAAGTGTGGCGGGAGCGTTGTGCTCGTCGTTGTCGTGCTTGTGGTGATATTTAGTGAAGTTGCCATTGACACGGGACACTCGTACCGCGGACAGCAGAAGCCACTGATCGGTTCTTCGTGGCAGCCAGCAATGGGCGGAGGGCATGATTGTTGCAGACAAATGATGTCGCTTCTGAAGCAGAAGCAGAAATCGCAGGGATCATCGCGTGGAATCTGCTGCGCTGAGACGTAAAGTTTGCCACCGTAGCGGCAAGTGCCGGGGCCGAATACTTCTGACTCATCCTCATCAGTGTACTCATCCTCGGTGTAGGATGGGTACTGACCGTAGCCGGGTGGTGGCGGTGGATAGTGCGTAATGGGTGCGGCGGTTGTGACTGGTGTCTCAGTGGTCGTACTTGTTGTGGCCGCTGATGGTGTTGTAGGTCCCGTGCTGCTCTCAAGCTCTTCCTCGCTTTCCTTAGTTGGCGCTGGTTCTGTGCCTATTGTGACATTTGCCACGTCGATTCGGCTGTCGATTGGTTGTGGTGGCATTGTAGTAATAATGTGGTGGGGGAAGAGTGGATGAATTGTTGTGAGGTCTTCGTCCTTTTTCGCTTCTTCCTTTTCGCCATCAGATTTTTCAGCAATTTCAGGCTTCTCTGTTCCAGCTTCTGACGCCACAATAGAAACTGTTACAGGTTCAGCCACTTCTTCCGCGATTTCCGGCTTGTATGTTGTGGCTTTATCGCCTTCTGAAATAGGAATTTCCGTTGCAATATCTTCAGGCTTGGATGTAGCCGAGATCATATCTTCCACAGTCAAGGGCGTTTTCAAAGTTGCTGATGATGGTTCTTCAGTTTCTACCTCTTCACCTTCTTCTTTTGGCTTTTCGCTGACTTCAAGTTTGTGGGTCTTTTCAGTTGTGCCTTCTTCAATTCGTTCTGTGACGAATTCTGCTACGTGTTGAATTTTGTGTTCTGTAGTCATTTCTTCTTCTGATTCCACTGACTCACCAACATCTTCGCCAGACTCCAAGTCAGCCACAATAATGGGAGCCCTAGTGGTTTTGGCTTCGCTGTCAACAGACGATAAAGTTGTATGTTCACCTTCTTCTCCGTCCGTCGGAGGATATATTTTTGCCCCAGATACTGTAGGTTGTTCAGAAACAGGAGAAGCTGTGGGTTCCTCCTTTTCAACACTAGCTGCTGTAGTAGCCTTTTCAATTTCTTCCACAACTGGTGTAACTGTGGCTTTTTCGGCTCCTTCTTCAGTTTCTGGTGCGGATGTTGCCTTTTTAGGCTCTCCTGCAGGTCCGGGTATAGCTGTTGCCATTTCTGAGGCTCCAGGTGCAGCAGTGGCCTTTTCAATTTCCTCTTCAACTTCAGGTACCGCTGTGGTTTTCTGCACCTCATCAAGACCAGGCGAAGCAGTCGCCTTCTCAATTTCTGAAATTGCAGGTGCAACAGTGCTCTTTTTAATTTCTTCTTCTGCTCCAGGAACATCAGGAGATTTCGTAATTTCTTCCAAGCCAGGTGCAGCAGTTGCCTTCTCAATTTCCGAAATTTCAGGTGCAGCAGTGCTCTTTTCAATTTCTTCTTCAGCTCCAGGTGTAGCCGTAGCCTTTTCAATTTCTTCCAGACCGGGTGCAGCTGTTGCCTTCTCAAATTCTGAGGTTTCGGGAGCTCCAGTGGCCTTAACAATTTCTTCTTCAGCTCCAGGTGCAGAGGAAGCCTCTTCAATTTCTTCTAGACCAGGTGCAGGGGTGCCCTTTTCTATTTCATCTTCTGTTTTTGGAGCAACGGTAGTTTTTTCAACATCTTCCAGACCAGGTGCAGCAGTCGCCTTCTCAATGGCTGAGACTTTAGGTGCAGACGTGCTCTTTTCAATGTCTTCTTCAGCTCCAGGAGCAACAGTAGATTTCTCAACTTCTCCCAAGTCAGGAGCAGCAGTGGCCTTCTCAATGTCTGAGATATCAGGTGCAACAGTGCCCTTTTGAATTTCTTTTTCAGCTCCAGGAGCAACAGTAGATTTCTCAATTTCTCTCAAGCCAGGTGCAGCAGTCTCCTTCTCAATTTCAGAGATTTCAGGTGCAGAAGTGCTCTTTTCAATTTCTTCTTCAGCTCCAGGAGCAACAGTAGGTTTCTCGATTCCTCCCAAGTCAGGTGCAGCAGTCTCCTTCTCAATGGCTGAGACTTCAGGTGCAACAGTGCCCTTTTCAATTTCTTCTTCAGCTCCAGGAGCAACACTAGATTTCTCAATCTCTCCCAAGCCAGGTGCAGCAGTCTCCTTCTCAATGTCTGAGACTTCAGGTGCAACAGTGCCCTTTTCAATTTCTTCTTCAGCTCCAGGAGCAACAGTAGATTTCTCGATTCCTCCCAAGCCAGGTGCAGCAGTCTCCTTCTCAATGGCTGAGACTTCAGGTGCAACAGTGCCCTTTTCAATTTCTTTTTCAGCTCCAGGAGCAACAGTAGATTTCTCAATCTCTCCCAAGCCAGGTGCAGCAGTCTCCTTCTCAATGTCTGAGACTTCAGGTGCAACAGTGCCCTTTTCAATTTCTTCTTCAGCTCCAGGAGCAACAGTAGATTTCTCAATTTCTCCCAAGCCAGGTGCAGCAGTCTCCTTTTCAATGTCTGAGACTTCAGGTGCAGACGTGCTCTTTTCAATGTCTTCTTCAGCTCCAGGAGCAACAGTAGATTTCTCAACTTCTCCCAAGCCAGGAGCAGCAGTGGCCTTCTCAATGTCTGAGATATCAGGTGCAACGGTGCCCTTTTGAATTTCTTCTTCAGCTCCAGGAGCAACAGTAGATTTCTCAATTTCTCCCAAGCCAGGTGCAGCAGTTGCCTTCTCAACTTCTGAGATTTCGGGAGCTGTGGTGGCCTTAACAATTTCTTCTTCAGCTCCAGGAGCAACAGTAGATTTCCCAATTTCTCCCAAGCCAGGTGCAGCAGTCTCCTTCTCAATGTCTAAGACTTCAGGTGCAACAGTGCTCTTTTCAATGTCTTCTTCAACTCCAGGAGCAACAGTAGATTTCTCGATTCCTCCCAAGCCAGGTGCAACAGTCTCCTTCTCAATGTCTGAGACTTCAGGTGCAACAGTGCCCTTTTCAATTTCTTCTTCAGCTCCAGGAGCAACAGTGGATTTCTCAACTTCTCCCAAGCCAGGAGCAGCAGTGGCCTTCTCAATGTCTGAGATATCAGGTGCAACGGTGCCCTTTTGAATTTCTTCTTCAGCTCCAGGAGCAACAGTAGATTTCTCAATTTCTCCCAAGCCAGGTGCAGCAGTCTCCTTCTCAATTTCAGAGATTTCAGGTGCAGAAGTGCCCTTTTCAATTACTTCTTCAGCTCCAGGAGCAACAGTAGGTTTCTCGATTCCTCCCAAGCCAGGTGCAGCAGTCTTCTTCTCAATGGCTGAGACTTCAGGTGCAACAGTGCCCTTTTCAATTTCTTCTTCAGCTCTAGGAGCAACAGTAGATTTCTCAATGTCTCCCAAGCCAGGAGCAGCAGTGTCCTTCTCAATGTCTGAGATATCAGGTGCAACGGTGCCCTTTTGAATTTCTTCTTCAGCTCCAGGAGCAACAGTAGATTTCTCAATTTCTCCCAAGCCAGGTGCAGCAGTCTCCTTTTCAATGTCTGAGACTTCAGGTGCAGACGTGCTCTTTTCAATGTCTTCTTCAGCTCCAGGAGCAACAGTAGATTTCTCGATTTCTCCCAAGCCAGGTGCAGCAGTCTCCTCATCAATCGCTGAGACTTCAGGTGCAACAGTGCCTTTTTCAATTTCTTCTTCAGCTCCAGGAGCAACAGTAGATTTCGCAATTTCTCCCAAGCCAGGTGCAGCAGTGGCCTTCTCAACTTCTGAGATTTCGGGAGCTGTAGTGGCCTTAACAACTTCTTCTTCAGCTCCAGGAGCAACAGTAGATTTCTCAATTTCTCCCAAGCCAGGTCCAGCAGTCTCCTTCTCAATGTCTGAGACTTCAGGTGAAACAGTGCTCTTTTGAATTCCTTCTTCAGCTCCAGGAGCAACAGTAGATTTCTCGATTCCTCCCAAGCCAGGTGCAGCAGTCTCCTTCTCAATGTCTGAGACTTCAGGTGCAACAGTGCCTTTTTCAATTTCTTCTTCAGCTCCAGGAGCAACAGTGGATTTCTCGATTTCTCCCAAGCCAGGTGCAGCAGTTTCCTTCTCAATGTCTGAGACTTCAGGTGCAGCAGTGCTCTTGTCAGTATCTTCTTCAGATCCAGGAGCAACAGTAGATTTCTCAATTTCTCCCAAGCCAGGTGCAGCAGTGGCCTTCTCAATTTCAGAGATTTCAGGTGCAGCAGTGCTCTTTTCAGTATCTTCTTCAGATCCAGGAGCAACAGTAGATTTCTCAATTTCTCCCAAGCCAGGTGCAGCAGTCTCCTTTTCAATATCTGAGGTTTCAGGTGCAACAGTGCTCTTTTCAATGTATTCTTCAGCTCCAGGAGCAACAGTAGATTTCTCGATTTCTCCCAAGCCAGGTGCAGCAGTCTCCTTTTCAATGTCTGAGGTTTCAGGTGCAACAGTGCTCTTTTCAATGCCTTGTTCAGCTCCAGGAGCAACAGTAGATTTCTCGATTTCTCCCAAGCCAGGTGCAGCAGTCTCCTTTTCAATGTCTGAGGTTTCAGGTGCAACAGTGCTCTTTTCAATGCCTTGTTCAGCTCCAGGAGCAACAGTAGGGTTCTCAACTTCTCCCAAGCCAGGAGCAGCAGTGGTCTTCTCAATGTCTGAGATATCAGGTGCAACGGTGCCCTTTTGAATTTCTTCTTCAGCTCCAGGAGCAACAGTAGATTTCTCAATTTCTCCCAAGCCAGGAGCAGCAGTGGCCTTCTCAATTTCGGAGATTTCAGGTGCAACAGTGCCTTTTTCAATTTCTTCTTCAGCTCCAGGAGCAACAGTCGATTTCTCAATTTCTCCCAAGCCAGGTGCAGCAGTCTCCTTTTCAATGTCTGAGACTTCAGGTCCAGACGTGCTCTTTTCAATGTCTTCTTCAGCTCCAGGAGCAACAGTAGATTTCTCGATTTCTCCCAAGCCAGGTGCAGCAGTCTCCTTTTCAATGTCTGAGGTTTCAGGTGCAACAGTGCTCTTTTCAATGTCTTCTTCAGCTCCAGGAGCAGCAGTAGATTTTTCGATCTCTCCCAAGCCAGGTGCAGCAGTCTCCGTCTCAATGTCTGAGGTTTCAGGTGCAGACGTGCTCTTTACAATGTCTTCTTCAGCTCCAGGAGCAACAGTAGATTTCTCAATTTCTCCCAAGCCAGGGGCAGCAGTGGCCTTGTCAATGTCTGAGATATCAGGTGCAACGGTGCCCTTTTGAATATCTTCTTCAGCTCCAGGAGCAACAGTAGATTTCTCAATTTCTCCCAAGCCAGGAGCAGCAGTGGCCTTCTCAATTTCGGAGATTTCAGGTGCAACAGTGCTCTTTTCAATGTCTTCTTCAGCTCCAGGAGCAACAGTAGATTTCTCGATTTCTCCCAAGCCAGGTGCAGCAGTCTCCTTCTCAATGTCTGAGGTTTCAGGTGCAACAGTGCTCTTTTCAATGCCTTGTTCAGCTCCAGGAGCAACAGTAGATTTCTCAATTTCTCCCAAGCCAGGGGCAGCAGTGGCCTTGTCAATGTCTGAGATATCAGGTGCAACGGCGCCCTTTTGAATATCTTCTTCAGCTCCAGGAGCAACAGTAGATTTCTCGATTCCTCCCAAGCCAGGTGCAGCAGTCTCTTTCTCAATGTCTGAGATTTCAGGTGCAGCAGTGCCCTTTTCAATATCTTCTTCAGCTCCAGGAACAACAGTAGATTTCCCAATTTCTCCCAAGCCAGGTGCAGCAGTCTCCTTCTCAATGTCTGAGATTTCAGGTCCCGACGTGCTCTTCTCAATGTCTTCTTCAGCTCCAGGAGCAACAGTCGATTTCTCGATTTCTCCCAAGCTAGGTGCAGCAGTCTCCTTCTCAATGTCTGAGACTTCAGGTGCAACAGTGCCTTTTTCAATTTCTTCTTCAGCTCCAGGAGCAACAGTAGATTTCTCAATTTCTCCCAAGCCAGGTGCAGCAGTCTCCTTTTCAATGTCTGAGACTTCAGGTGCAGACGTGCTCTTTTCAATGTCTTCTTCAGCTCCAGGAGCAGCAGTCGATTTTTCGATCTCTCCCAAGCCAGGTGCAGCAGTCTCCTTCTCAATGTCTGAGGTTTCAGGTGCAGACGTGCTCTTTTCAATGTCTTGTTCAGCTCCAGGAGCAACAGTAGATTTCTCAATTTCTCCCAAGCCAGGTGCAGCAGTGGCCTTCTCAATTTCGGAGATTTCAGGTGCAGCAGTGCTCTTTTCAGTATCTTCTTCAGATCCAGGAGCAACAGTAGATTTCTCAATTTCTCCCAAGCCAGGTGCAGCAGTCTCCTTTTCAATGTCTGAGGTTTCAGGTGCAACAGTGCTCTTTTCAATGTCTTCTTCAGCTCCAGGAGCAACAGTAGATTTCTCGATTCCTCCCAAGCCAGGTGCAGCAGTCTCTTTTTCAATGTCTGAGATTTCAGGTCCCGACGTGCTCTTCTCAATGTCTTCTTCAGCTCCAGGAGCAACAGTAGATTTCTCGATTTCTCCCAAGCTAGGTGCAGCAGTCTCCTTCTCAATGGGTGAGACTTCAGGTGCAACAGTGCCCTTTTCAATTTCGTCTTCAGCTCCAGGAGCAACAGTAGATTTCTCAATTTCTCCCAAGCCAGGTGCAGCAGTCTCTTTTTCAATGTCTGAGACTTCAGGTGCAGACGTGCTCTTTTCAATGTCTTCTTCAGTTCCAGGAGCAACAGTAGGTTTCTCAACTTCTCCCAAGCCAGGAGCAGCAGTGGCCTTCTCAATGTCTGAGATATCAGGTGCAACGGTGCCCTTTTGAATTTCTTCTTCAGCTCCGAGAGCAACAGTCGATTTCTCAATTTCTTCCAGACCGGGCGTAGCAGTCTCCTTCTCAATGTCTGAAAATTTAGGTGCAGAAGTGATCGTTTCAATTTTGTCCTTAATTTCAGGTGCTGCAGTTGCTTTTTCAATTTCTTTGTCAGTTCCAGAGAGGGTAGCCGTTTCTTCTTCCTCTTTCTCAGTACCAGGAGCTGCAGTCGCCGTTTCGATTTCTTCCTCAATTTTCTTAATTTCTTCCCCAATTCTCGGAGCAGTGGGAACTTCTTCGCCGTCTTCAAGATCAGGAACGACAGGTACAATTGTGGCATGTTCTCCAACACCAGGTGCAGCTGTAGTCTTTGGAACCTTTTCCATCTCAATATCTGAGATTTCGGGTCCTGTAGTAACCTTTTCCATGTCTTCCTCTCCAGGTGCACCGGTAGCATTATCAATTTCTGGAATTTCGGGTGCTGAAGTAGCTTCTTCAATTTCTTTTTCAGCTCCAGGTGCAGCAGAAGTTTCTTCGGTTTCTGCTTCTCCTCCTGCTTTAGTTTCAGGTGCTGTGGTAATTTCTTCAACTTCTGGGACTTCAGGTACAGCTGTGGCTCTTTCACCTCCTTCTTCAACGCCAGGTGCCATGGTAGCCTTTTCAATTTCGTCTTCAACTGAAGGTGCGGCTGTGGCCTTTTCCATTCCTTCTTCAACTGCGGGTGCGGCTGTCGGCTTTTCAGCCCCTGCTGGTGCATCGGTGGCCTTCTCAACATCAGGTGCCACGGTAGACTTTTCGATTTCTTCTCCAGCCCCAGGTGCATCTGTGGCCTTTTCGACTTCTTGCACCTCAGGAGCAGCCGTAGACCCAGATCCTTCAGCTTCCTCTTCAACGCCAGGTGCCGTGGTAGCCTTTTCAATTCCTTCTTCGACTGACGGTGCTGCTGTAGCCCGTTCAGCTCCCTCTTCAACGCCAGGTGCCGCAGTAGCCTTTTCAATTTCTTTTTCAACTGAAGGTACGGCGGTGGCCTTTTCAATCTCTCCTTCAACTGCTGGCACAATGGTGGCTTTTTCAACTTCTTCAATTTCAGGTTCCACGGTAGACTTTTCGATTTCTTCTTCAGCTCCTGGTGCAACGGTCGCCTTTTCAACTTCAGGTTCCACGGTAGGCTTTTCGATTTCTCCTTCAGCTCCTGGTACAACGGTCGCCTTTTCGAGTTCGTCAACTTCAGGTGTAGCTGTAGCCTTTTCAGCACCCTCTTCAACGCTAGGAGTAGCGGTAGTCGATTTAATTTCTTCAACTCCAGGTGGTGCTGTGACCGTTTCAGCTTTTTCAACGCCCGATGGAGATGTACCCTTTTCAATTTCTCCTCCAGTTCCAGGCGCATCTGTAGCCTTTTCGACTTCTTCCACGTCAGGTGCGGCTGTGGCCTTTTCAGCTCCTTCTTCAACTCCAGGTAGAGCAGTAACCACATAAATTTCTGCTGGAGTTCCGGGTACGGTTGTGGCTTTTTCAAGGTCTTCAACTTCTGGTGCGGAAGTAGCCTTTTCAATTTCACCTTCAGCTCCCGGTGCAATTGTAGACTTTTCAGCTTCCCCTTCGCGGCCAGGTGCAACTGTGGCCTTTTCGACTTCTTCCAGGCTAGGTGCAGCAGTTGTCCGTTCGGCTCCTTCAGCTTCCGGCTTAGCAGTACTCTTTTCAACTTCTTCTGCAGCAGGTGCAACTGTGGCCTTTTCGACTTCTTCAGTTCCAGGTGCACCTGTAACCTTTTCAGTCGCGTCTTCTCTTTCAGGTGCAGCAGTAGACTTTTCAACGTCTTCAATGTTAGGTGCAGCAGTTGATTTTTCAGCTTTTTCCACAACAGGAGGAGTACTCGTTGCCTTATCATCCGCTTTAACTTCTTTTCCAATGGTTGGAGAAACTGTCGTCTTCTCAGCTTCTCCCTCTTCAGTCGAAACACCTTTTTCGACTTCTGGTGCAGTAGTGATGTTTTCTTCAGGCACATCCGTTGCAATTACCGAAAGATCGATCTTTGGAATATTTGTTGGCTTATAATCTTCTTCTTCTCCTTCTTTAACGTGAGACATTGGCTCTTCAGTACTAACAGCAGGCACAACAATATCTGTGGGTGGCACAATTGTCGTTGCGACAATTTCTTTTTCGGTAGCCTCTGTTGATGGCACTGGTGGACAAATGTATTTGACGCAGCATTGCTTCGTACTTGATTCATCTACCACACATTCTTTGACATTTTGCGGAACTTCGCATTCGACTTGCTTGCATACAACAATACTGCTAACACACTTGCAAGATTGTTCACATTCGTTGGAAGTAGGAATGTCGGAGTTGTTTGTGTAAGTCTTTTGGTCAACCAAGCAATCACCTTCACCTGGAATAACCGCTGGGAGCTGCATTTCAGGCTCTCCATCTGATGATGTTTCGACCCCGAAGGTTTTCTTTGTGGTGATTTCACTTTCAACAGATTCAGTGGACTCTTCACTAGATTCAGTGCTAGTGGGTTTCTCGCTTTCTGCTCCCACTTCCTCAGAAGGTTCGGTACTGATTTCAGCTTCCTCTGATACCTTATCTGTAACGCCCACCTGTGGCTCACCTTCCTCGATTGCGGATGCCTCTGTGGTCTTCGATACAACTGGCATTTCCTCAGAACTAGTTTCTTCCGTCGATACTTCCTCCTCTTCCATTTCAACTGAAACTGGAGTAGTAATCGCAGCTCCAGTTTCGTCGCCAGGTTTAACTGTTTGAGAATCAAATCTTTGCTCCAAGTCCACGGTTGGAATCTCATGTGTTGTAGGAGGTAGCTTGGTAACCGTTTCTTCTCCCTTTTCATCAGTTTCTTGGCTTTCAGGCTTCGAAGTTGTAAAAATGTCATGTTCAACTTTTTCAGAACTTTCGGTCGTCTTCTCGCCGAAGGCTTCGGTAGTGACCTGGCTCTGAAGCACACTTTCCGTGGTAGAGCCAGTTTTCTCAATTTCTCCTCGTTCTTGTTCATCCTGCTTCTTGCTGTCTTCCACCCCAGGCGACACAGTTATTGCTTCAGTTGAAGCCTGCTCACCTTCAGTCGGTACTGCTGTGGTTTCACGTATAATCTCAGTAATAGGCTCAACTCCATGATCACCGCTGCCCAATTCTTCTGCTGGCTCTGATTTAGGCTTTCCTCCGGCTGCTTGTTCTGGGCTTTCTGTGGCTGCACCCTTTTCTTCGTCTTCATCAATGTGCGTTTGCAGTTGGAGATCTTCCTCAGGAATGGTGCCATGCAGATCTTTAACTGGTGCTGTAGTTGTAATTCGCTCTTCTTCTCCTTCCTTGCCATAGGCAGCCGTAGTGGCTTCAATGATTTGCGTTGTAGCCGTCTCATCTTCGCATACATAGTTCCTAGGACAACATTCACCTTCGACTGGTGGCAGTGCGTGGCAGGATTTACCGTTGCTAGCCAGCATTGGCATGTCGCATTCCTGCACGGCGCACACAATGTCGCCGCGCATACAATAGCAGTGCTCACAGGCCTTCTTTCCTAATATGGACGCACCGTCAGCGTACACCTCGCCGTCGTGCACACAGTCTGTCGTCACCGACGGCATCATAGTCGTGGGGAGAATGAAGCCAGGCGTAGGACGCTCAGTGGTGGTTGTCGTCGTTGTCGAATGATCCTCCAACTCTAAGACATCGTTCTCATGGTCACAGTTGTAGCGGACGGGGCAACACGAGCCCTTATTGTAGATCGGTGTGCAGCCATCTATGTGCAGCGTGCACTCCTGCATCAGACACGAAGTGCGGTTCCTAATGCAGTAACACAGCTCGCAAGGCTTGTTGGGATTGGATGGCACTTGGGCGCCCTCGGGATAGAATTTGCTGTCGATGCTGCAACCGTACTTCTCTGGAATGCTTAGCTCAGTGCCTGGTTCGGGTGCGTGGTGTGCAATATCTACTGGAACTGTATGAATATGCAGAAAAGTGAGACGTTAATGGATGCGACCACGGTGCGATGTGAGCTGTGTACGTACCTTCGGGACATGTGATAATTGGACAGCATTGATCCTCACGCTTCTCCACAATGCAATCGTGGCCGATTGGCTTTGTGAACGGACACACGCGCAAATAGCACATGAGCATTTTATTGTGGCAAGTACAATTTAGGCATGGCTCGTTTGTCAGTATCCGATCGCCCTCGTTGTAGTGATTGTAGTTGTAGTAACAGCCTTCTGCAAAGGTCCAAAGAGAAACGAAACAGTTGAGTGAGGCGCACATACGCTGGGAATAGTAAAATAATGGAATTCTGAGATTTGCGCCCATTCAATCGCAAAGGGTGTTCCCCACCACCGATGCCTGACTCGCAGCTGCAGTTCGTGTAAGCTGCATCTGCTTGCAATTCGGTTTCATTACTTTCATTAAAATTCATATGGATATACTATATATGTATGTATCTAGATAGATGTGTGCGTGCGTGGCCTTTCGTATTAATTTTAATGTAATGCCATATAAAGTGTGGCATAGTTCCACATTTAAAGCGTGGAAATTATTTAGTGCTTTCAATTGGCGAACAATGACGAATACATTTTTCACATTATAACACTGTGTTGCAAAATTCTAGTTTCACAAACTGCTGCACAAGTATGTGTGTATTCAGGTTAAGTAAACACGTGGATCAAAGGAGGACAGGTCAGCTCATTTGGATCATCCATTCATTTTTTCCGACATGCTATTCATGTTTGAACTTTGTCCAAATAAAATTAAATATATGTAATTATAGTGTTGAGAGCAAAGTTCTAACAAATTTCAGAAGTGATTTCGAAAATTCAAACGTGGTCAAAGCAAATTTTCGCTCATATAAAACTAATCGATGTGCATTATTCCTATTACCATGTTTTTCATTCTCCTTAGGTCCGTGCTGAGTGCTGATAAAAACATTAACCGCCTAAGCGCTCAATTATGATTTTAAATGCACAACGTACCACATAATTTGACACTATTTGCAGCTCAAATCTCATTCAACGATAATCATGGGCGCTCAATTCACGCCTGCACTCACGCGTGGCGTTTGCGACAAATTAATCCTAATTACAGCCACATTACTTTGGCTAAACGATGTTGTTAAATGCCATTGTCAACGGCGACAGCAACAGCACTGCGCTATGCCGCCACCTCCACCACAGCAACAAAACATCATTGTCTACAACGACAACAGCAGCGACAACCGCAACGTGACGCCAAGTAATAAATGTAATGAGCCGCTCGTTTATATGGCGCATTAATTTGACCACTAATCAACGGTGCGATTGCCAGTCAATATACTCGCACACGGTGGCCGACAGCAGCGATGCCGGCGTTGCCATATTGCTCGCGCTGCAGCACAGCGCGCGCTGATGCGCAGAAGCGGTGCGAGAATAATGAATGAAAAATAAAATTTACGATGTTTGCGCGCACGTGAGCGCCACACTTGTCGCCGCAGTCGTAGTGCGTTATTACACGTTTTTTATTATTAGTTGTTCTTTTTGTTTCATTCTGTCAAAAGCAACAACAAATCTCATAGAACAACAGCAAAGAGACGCGCGGAGTGGTGACTGGTGGAAAAAGTGTCAAAAAAGATTTGAATCAAAACCAAACAAAGCACCGGGCGGCGAGTCGGGCCGTAATTTACGAGTGTGATGGTGGCCACATTGTCGACGGAGCGGCTTAGAAGTTGAGGCAGTGCTAGACGTGTTGGCAGTTAGCTAGATATGCGCTCCGTCGGAACAATACTATATCTGATGTGCAGACAGAGCTGAAAAAGTTGCCCCAGTGCGGGCGGGGCTTCGAGATGGCTGGTCGGTGGCTGCTTGTGGTAATCAGTCGAAATGTGGGTTACTAACGGCGATGGCGTTAACACTTGATTATTATTATGACAATTTTTAATTTACTGCCAATGCTTAATTGCTCACTTAGCACTTTATTGTTGTTCCAAGTCAATTTTTGCACCTGGGTGTAAAAAATCAAATATGTGATTTATGGGTATTTTTTGTATTTTCAATAAGACAAATGGCTTAAGAGGTGAAAGCATTTCATTGAGTCACAGTGAAAAGGAACAGAATGAACGGATAATGTAAAACAATTGAGATAATAATGCAACATGTCTCGTATTTGGTGCTTGAATTGGAAAACTCCTCACACACATACATAATCCGTTGGCAAGTTTAAAATTCTAGAGGATGTGGTAGCTGGTTTGTTTGTGCAACACGAAGCATTTGTAGTATCTAATTGGTTAACAATTGAATGGCTGTGATTAACAATTCTCAAAACGATTATCTTATTGATGTATACCTACACACATAATATGGAAGGTTGTGAGGCTTGGTCTATTCTGTGATAGCTGTCGTTCAATTATTAGTGCATATATCTTTGTTTTTTTTTTTTGGCACAATAGATCAACTTTGGTCTCAGTGCACATTTCCCCTTTCAAATCTATCTTTGTTTTTTACTGTTTTATGCCTTATTATTATTTGATATAATCGCACTGGGAACAATTTTGTGACCAGTACATAACATCTATGAAAAGCAGTTACTGTCTTGTTTTGATTTCAAACGGTGGATTGTCAGGTTTTCTGAACGTGATTGTTTGTATTATCAGAGGTTTGCATTGAAAGAAAAGTTGCGGGGCTTGAACCATTCAGATCCTCGGTTGAATGCTTCAACACTGAGCCACAATAGTTGTGAGTTCTATTTGTACATGATTTGGTACAAATATTAAAAAATATTACCTGTATATTGTTGAATTTCGGTGGCGTCTTGCAGTGGAGCTGTAAGAAAAAATTAGAAATTTTATTAGTAAATTTGCAATTACTTAACAATAATAATGACTAATAATTATGTACATTACAGTAAATGTTAGTTTTTTCTTGACTATGCTAATAAAATGTTGCATTGAAAGCTTAGCTTGTAGCGCATTTTGTGCCACACTTCTTGGCCATAAGCCGCTGTCCAAAAGCAAACAGCAAACAGATTAGAAACAGTCCAGTTCGCGATTAAGTGCACACACCGTCATTCAAATTTGATGCCCCAGCTGCCATACCAACAACAACAACAACAACAAAAAAAAACAAGAACAAAAACAAGAACAATCAAATAAACAGTTCAAGCAACAGTGCGTGAATAATTTACATAAACAACATCTAACGCGGCGACGGAAGACGCAAAACGCCAAGCGGGACTCGGCAGTGGCCGGCAATTGAAATGCGTCTGAGGATTCAAGAAATGCGCCGAGCGCGCACGCTTAGAACCACCGATGAGGAACGGTTGTGGTGGAGTTGGCGATAACAGTGCATGGCAGAGACGAAGACACGAATCACAGCAGCAGCCGGAGCAGCGCGCACGTGTATTGAAAAGGAAATTACTGCAGCAGAAGCAGCAGCAACACCACTGGAACTACTTAAAAAAAGTAAATTCCGGCAAGTGATCGAGTTAGCTGCGGAACGTGTTATTATCGCATAACCACAGCAACAAGAACAACACCACCAGCAGCAACCAACAACAAACAGCAAACAGCGAACGTTGCAGCAGTAATGCCAAATTGTGGGCATGTTTCAGCGCATATGCGACGCGTTGGCAGTGGAAGCTGGCGCGCGTCTGCTGTTGCTGCTGCAGCATTTGCGGCAACATTGCGCGCATGCGCGGCATGATGCTAAACAAATTGTTCACAGCTTAAACTGACAGCCTGTTTGGACTATTTGACAAACGTGCGCGCCAGTGTAATTTCTTGCACGGCCCGCGCAGCAATGCCATGCGACATTGACCGCTACGGCTGTGATTGTTGCTGCCGGCTGGCTGACTTGCAGCGAGTGGCGTTTATGAGCAGCAGCGTTCATTTCATTATTGTTTTTTCTGCCACATGCCGTACGTGTCCGTCGCGGCGCGCCACACTTGGCTGCATTTTCTGCTGCTCGTTTGTCAGGTGTTTTTTCTGCCGCTATTTATAGCTTTTGGCCAGTTTGAGGCAGAGAAGGAAGATCTTAACTTGCCCGAAAAATGACAAATTGTTTTGGCTTGTGTGTGTGTGTGTGTGTGTGTGTGCTTGTGATATTTATTAAATGGGTAGCGAGTGTAATTTTTCGCGTGCACATTTTTGCCATTAAGTGATTTTGCTGTTATTGTTATTGTAGTTGTAGTATTGTACTCATGTATCATACTACAAGGTGCGTCCCAAAGTAAACAGGACTTTTGCAATAGGGACGTTTCTGGTGGCGCCATCTATGTGTGAGGACATGCGTTGGAAAGGTACATCTTTCATTCACATACTGTCTAAATTTCATGACATTTGGTCTAGTAGACGCCGAAATATCCCGCTCAATGTGACAGTATGTTTTTAACTTTGGTACGAGAATGTCGATCGAACAAAGAGCTAATATTAAGTTCTGTTTTAAACGTGGTAAAACTTTTACCGAAACGTTTAAATTGTTAAAGCAAGTTTATGGTGATGATTGTTTATCCCGTGGCCGTGTTAATGAGTGGTTGAATCGATTCAAGAATGGTCGTGAAGACTTGAATGACGACGAACACGTCGGCCAGTCGAAATTTGTGATTACTGACGATGCCATCAAAACTGTGCGTGATTTTATCAAAATGCAGCCAAAATCATCATTGGAATTGATGGAAATGGAATTGAACATCTCCAAAACATCAATTGATCGCATTTTAACCGAACATTTGGGTCTCCGTAAAGTGTGTTCTCGCTTCATTCCGCACACTTTAACCGACGACCAAAAAGCGCAGAGAATTGAGCACGCAAAAGACATCGTTCGGGAAGCCAGACGTGATCCAAATTTCTTGTTCAACATCGTAACCGGTGACGAAACGTGGTGCTTTCAATATGATCCCGAAACAAAGCGTCAAAGTGCCGAATGGAAGCACCCAGATGAGCCAAATCCGAAAAAAACCCGCCGTGAGAAGTCAAAAATCAAAACTCATCTCATTTGTTTCTACGATTCAAAGGGAATAATTCATCGAGAGTTTGTTCCACCGGGAAAAACAATTAACGCTTTGTTTTATGTTGAAGTTTTAAGCGTTTGGTGCATCGCATTCGTCGTATTCGGCCAGAATATCGCGAGGAAGGAAGTTGGCGTTTATTGCATGATAATGCACCGGCTCACAGAGCCCTAGTTACGACCGAGTATTTGACCAAAAATCGCATTTTTACCATCAATCATTCACCGTATTCGCCTGATATGGCTCCCTGTGACTTCTACTTATTCGGTCAGTTGCATTTGCCGATGAAAGGAAACCGTTATAAGGACGTTGAGGACATCCAAAAGGCTTGTACCAACATTCTGAAGGCGATGCCGGCCGATGACCTAAAACACTCATTCCAAATGCTTTTGGACCGTGCAAAACGTTGTATCGAAGCAGAAGGAGAGTATTTTGAATAAATAAAAAGAATTATACAAAAATAATCATCCGTTTTCTTTATTTTATAAAAGTCCTGTTTACTTTGGGTTGCACCTTGTATATGTCTTGTCTGTAATTTTTCATGAATCTCCTTGATAAGTATTAAAACAGACACATGGGTATTCCTTCTTGTGAGTATCATTGTTTCACTTATGTTTTTATAGTAAGTTGTGCATTGAATTTCATCTTGGATCAATGGTTAAGCCGCTGCATCATAAATGAGCGGGGGTCCAAAAAAGATTTTTCTGGAAATGAGTTTTTGTGAAGACTATTTTCCACATTGCGGGAAAAAAAGTAATCTATATAATATAAATACATGGAACTAGTGCAACTTCAGGCCAGGGTAGTGTCAGTTAGGTTAGGCTCACTTTGGAGTATTAAAAATTTCAATAGTGCTCCTAATGTTGAATGAGAGACCAGTTATTGGTTGCCATAGACTGGTGGCCCTAGTAAAATGAAATGTTAGACGCCTTTCTACTCATTTGCTTATAAAGAGACAATTTTTACCAACTGTTACGGACAGAACTGTGTTCTCAATTTGAACATCAAAGTCAAACAATATCAGTTACAAACATAACCTCAACTCTACTTTTTCACTTGATCATCGTCTCATAATAAACACATTGTTGTTACATTTGACCACAAAACTGTTGCCGAAAAAATACGCAACGGCGGAAGGTGCTCAAATTAATTAGTGGTAAGCTAACCGCCGACCACTTGAACCATCCGTCAATGGGCACGGCACATCTTGCACATAACTGTTTTGGCTCATAAACATTTTTGCTGCTCCACCGCATGCCATCATTTATTTTGTGCGCACTGTTCGGATGCTTTTCGCAGTTGCTTTCCGCCTGTTTCCATGCTTTTGAGTGAGTTGCAAGTGCGAGGAGGTGAGTGTGTGTGTTTGGAAACGGTTGTTGTCGTGGCTAATAATAATGGCAAAAATCAACAACACACACTTTAAGAAGCAGCAATTTTATGTTGCTGCTGTGCTGACTGCTGCTGGCCCGCATTCAAATACGATTGTGATGGTGGTGCGGTTGTGCAGGTTGTTGTATGTGTGAGAAGCTAACGGATGCAAATTTAATTTTTCAACACTAGCATTCAACTGTTGTATGGCAACAACCGCAGCAGCGACAAAAAAAAATGCCAAAGTTAACAAGCAAAAATTGAGCAGCAGCAAAACGAAATGAAACGCAAAGCCTACAGCAACACCAACACACAGTAACACAGACACAGACTGTGTAAGACGAACTGCCGATGTGTGCACTTCAGCGGCGGCGGCAAGTGCTGTAAAACACGGCAGCGCATAAAATTCTAATATTCACAACACAAATACCATTGCGTGCTTGTGTGTGTGAGTGTGTTCGGGGTCTTTTTGTGGACCTGAGTGTAGAATTTTGCTGAATTTATAACAAAACATCAAACATGGCGGGGAGGCAGCCAACAATCAAGTTGCACGGCGATGATAAAAGCAGCACGACTTGCAGCGGGAAAAACGGCCTACAGCGCTGGCGGGAGCAGCAGGCCATCAACGTTTTGCATATGGCCGGCCGCTGCGAAGGAAAAGTGTAAACTTATGCAACATTTGGTGGTTTTTATGCGTTCGTTGTTTGTGTTAGTTGGTGGTGGCACTTCTGGTCTATGTGTGTGAGTGAGTGCAATAGCAGCGAGAACAAGCCAACAATAGCAATCAATGCCTTAAAATGCAGCCAGTTATACACTGAAGAAAAAATGGCGGGGAAAACATAAGAAAAAATAGGAAAAAATCATAACCTCAAAGCAGAAAACTATTTTTTTTTGCACATTCATACAAAAGTGGGTTTCTGTTTATGTCAGATAGAACACAATTTTTTTTTAGGAAGTAATAACAATCTCCATATCCATCTGAGAAAAATATAAACATTTTTAAAAGTCGTGGTGGTTGCGACTTTACTGAATGAGTGAGTCAATATTGTAAAGCAAAGTAATAATGTTGACAACTTTAAAATATGACATGTATTCTTATTTTCTGCGTATAAGCTGCAGATCTGCATCAGCAGAATAATAACTACGCAGAGGAGAAAAACGCCAAAAACAGCCGTAAGACAATCCCAGTCAAAAGTCTGACAAAATGGCCCAGAAGCAGAGCCTTTTCTTAGTTCACTGATACTGCTAGCGTTGGCTCCCCTTCTTTTTGGACACTGTCGCCTTCAGCTGGTGCTTGTTCTTCTTAATTTTCGCACAAGACAGGCGCACTGTCGCAACTGGCTTGTTTGCCGGCGCGGCGAATGTGTTGCCCACTTTTTTGTGCCCCTTTGCCGGGCACTGCGACTGCCGGTGAAATACATCATTGCGGCAATCGGAAGGTGGCAGTGGTGTTGTCGTCGTTGCTGATGATGATGTTTTGCTGCTGCTGTTGTCGACGGCAGCGATGGTGGCGGTGGCATTGTTGCGGTTGCTGCTATTGCCAGTTGCCATTGGCGGCAGCACGTGAAACCACTTCGACGCTGTGTTGTTGTTCGCTTCAGGTGTTAGCCGCAGTCGAAGCAGCAGTTGCTGCTGGTGGTGTTAGTATGCGTTCTATGCATTCGCCAGCCACCGGCCGCCACAGGTTGAATGACCCATGTGTGCAGAAATGTGTACACAAACCATAAAATACGGCCAAGTCAACCGGTGAGTCGCACATTCATTTCTTCTGTTTTTATCACTTTTTTCCTCATTCTTACATTTCATCTTTTAGAATATCTTCAAAGAGTTGTAGACAAGTCGCAGGAGGCACAACTCCGCCCCTTGTCTGCCGAGTGCATGTGTGCGCGTTCGGCGACTTGCGACTTGGCGCACACACACACTGCTCGTGTCGGCTGGCTTTTTTCAGCAAAGCCGAGAGCGGCTAATGGGAAGCGTGTGTGATGAAAAATATTGTGCGAAATTTTACATTTCCATTTGTTCTTACAGCATTTTTTTTAATTGCTCAACAAAAAGAAAAATAACTAAATTGGTTAATAAAATTCTTGGCTCCCAAACATAAATTAAACTTATTAGCCAACGCAGTCGCTTCTACGTTTCTCAATAGTTGCAACAATGTGTCTACAATGTACTTAAGCAACAACAACAACTTAAGCAACAACAACAACTTAAGCTGATCAACCTAATGTTCCTCTGGCTAAAGCGATAATGATGAAAACAGCAGTGGAGAAATTTAAAAATTAAAAACTTACAATTAGGCAATGAAGAATTGTCTTAAAAGACGGTCAAAAAATAACATAACTAGAACTATTAAAATAAATTGCAACAATTGTTGCAATTGTAAAAAGGATTCTTAAAAGAATTAATTCAATGAATTATGAAAACAACATAATGCGAATAAATACAATAACAAAAGCAACAACACAGCACTACGACAAAAATCAAAACATGCAACGAAGCCCAACGACAGGAATCCAGGACAGAAATGCGCGAAGCAACATTTTCAAGTTTATTGAAACAACAATAACACGACCAGTGCAAAAACAAAAACTACGCATACTTAAACCACTTTTTGATTGCCACACACTCGTAACGTAGGTGAAGCACGACGCACAACCACTACAACTATTCGCATTGTCCCGGCATTTGCCGTAGATGCATGTTGCCGTCCGTTCGTCTGTCCGCTTGTGCGTCCGTCCGGCACGGTGGCACTAGCACGTCGTTATGTGTGTGTTTTGTAGTAAGCCATGGTGCCCGCTAGCAGCACCGCCACCTCCACCGCTATCAGCAGCAGCGGCAACACCAAGAATTGCGGTAGCCTCAGCCAGCCGCCCCATCCATCGTCAGCTCGTACGCCAGCATTCTCATGTGTGCAATTTTGCGTTTTAGAATTGTGTTCCGCTATTTTTGCGATCAACAACACTAACTAGTTGCCTGAATCTTTTTATCTCTTAACGAAAACGAAGTACAACGGCAGCGACTGCGGCCGCGGCAGTCGTAGTAGTAACAACTACAAAGACTGTGGACATTGTTGTTGCTATAGTTGCAGTTGTTGTTGTTGCTATAGCAAGTATTGTGTGGCTGCTAACAAAGCGCCCAACTTTAGAAGACCATAAGTTTTGTTTGTTAAGTTGTTAAGGCCACAATGGCTGCGCTTGCCGCATGTAGTCGCGCCAGCCAAGGCAAGGCACGACTGCTCAAGTTGGCGACCAGCAGAAGATGCAGCCCGAAGAATGATAGTCGCAACGCGACAGCAAATGCTCGTCGCAGCAGCAGAGCGTACCGCAATAAATGGTGCCATGCTTCGTTTGGCAGCCACTCCCACTACGCCGACGACGCTCGCTGCAGCCGCTCGGACCAGTCGATTTACGCAAGTTTCAAGCGGCATTTTCCTGTGCGCCAGCCAGCCAGTCAGTCGAGTGCGGCAACTCTTAGCCAGCCTTGGCTTTGGCTGTGACTTTGGGCGCTTTTGGCAGCCAGTCGCGGCTAGGCTGTGTGGCATTGCTGCCGTCCCCTCGACTCCTGCTGCATGCATCAGTCAAACAGTGGAGAAACAAACAAAAAAGCCAACTTGTGAGCGCCTACGAGCCGGTTGTGCGTATGTAGTGGTAGTTGGTGCAATAGTTGTTTGGTAGCTGCTCATGTGGTCTCTCCGGCGATCATCAGGCTCTGCGTTGTTGTTGTTGTTGTGCTGCAATTTTATGGTAAATCTCTGGCAAAGTGATAAATTTCAAACTTGTTAAAGTTACGTGCTTGAAATTTAATAGCATTACCCGCTTGAGAACGGAAATGTTTTCCATACAGAAATGCGTGCAGCCGCAAATCCCGAAACGGTGCGACCGAACGATGAGATATGGCTGCAAAAGTTTCGACAACTTATTATAATGAAAAGTAAAAACATAAAATGATGAAGCGCCGGATTTATTTTCAAAACTTTGTATGTTACTCGTAAATTATGCACAAGTATGGCATGTGGGAGTAACAATGCAGCGGAGCGGGATAACATGACCCAAGAAAACATTGGAACACGTTCCATTTGAAAACAAGAGAAAGTAAATTTGGGAAAAACTGTTTGAAATATCAGGTTGAAAAGGTTTGCATATTCTATCAGTAAATTTTTCTTCTTTTCTTCATTCTTCTTCTATGTCCTCCAAGCTTTGCATCATTTCAGAACCATTGGAGGATCCCCTACGCGTTGGCGCTTAACCCTTTCGCTATTTTGTTGGCATATGGCAACATGCTACTTTGTGGACGTCTGCATCCTCTATGGTTGCAAGAATACATTTTTTTGTTGGTCTTTAGAATAGTTTGAAGTTTTAGGAAAAATACAAATATTATAAACTGAATATTTAAGTTTAAAGAAGAGAAGTATACACATTTTTTAATGGTATATCTTGACATAGTAAAGGAACAAGAAGCACAAAAAATTAGTGAACTTTTTAATTTGACGTTTTCTTTCAATTTAGATACTTTTGTTTTTAATTTTGGCTGAAGTAAATGAAGAAATATTCAAATTTTCGTTATGCGTAAAAAGTTTTATGTTTAAGTAATTATTACAGCCGCAACGATGTGGTTCGAGTATAAAAATTAAAACTTTCTTATGGAATGTTGCTAATATAACCACATATAAGCCTAAGACGTAAAATATAGAATTTTAACTTTCTCCAGTTAAAATCTGTAGCGAAAGGTTAAGAAATGTTGTAAAATTATTAACCCTTTCGACCCCAAAGTTGCCTGAGAGCAACTTCACCTACTATATTTGTCATCTTATAGCAAAAGCTACGATTGATTTATGAGTCTAATTTAAGTAGGCACCAGCAAATTAATATTTTTAGAAGTGAATTCAAAGCAAATTACAAAAATTTTGCTGTTATCCCAAAATAATTTCCAATAATTTGCAGCGATATCAGGGAAAGTTTGTGTTCTAATTGAAGTCTACGAATTGGGCGCGTTTGATCAAAACCCTCTTTCTATAATAATGGTTAAATAAAATCAAAAAGTGATAATTTTGTATTTTTCCATAAATATTAAATAATTTTTCTGTAATTACAAAATATTGATTCAAAATTGATTTAACCCGTTTTAAGCTAAAATTGTTCAAAAGTAAACTAGCTCTAGAACTCTAACAAAGAGGCGTGGGAACTTAAAATGTCGTGTGCACACTTCTTAGGCAAGGTTTTCATTATTTAAATACCAAAAAGTAATATCGAGACACACGGTAAAATTCGGGGTCGAAAGGGTTAAAATTAATTTGAGTTCTTCAGACCGAGCAACTTTTTGAAGGCTTTCCTTTAAAAAAAAAATGTGTTTTTAAATAAACAAAATGTATAATACGTTTAAGATTTCATAACTGGCACTAAACCGATTAGGATATTAAGGTCCAGTGTCCCGCAACCATCCTCTTAAATGATTTTAATAAACAAATATCAAATTAGTTGTTCCCTGCACTGGACCAACTAGTATTATTTACGGAAATAACGGTATGCTACATAAAATATAATATTCCCCATCCTGAGTAATTTGCACCAAAACTTGAGTCATCTGTTAAGGCAACCCGACGTCTTGGCGAACAGCTAAAAGTGTAGAACATCTATTTTGCAAAAGCTTTCACATTAGGTCAAGCCACGAGCATTGAACATTTTCATCAGCAACACAATAGCTGCCAACAATGTCAAACAATTATGCCAAGAAAAGTCGTTTAAGTTATGCAATGCAACGATTTCTGTCACTCGCAACAGTTACGAGTACGAGTGCGCGCAGCACAGATTGGCAGTGAGCACGGCCAGAGAACAACATTTCGGATTCCCGGAAAGGCATAATAGACAATTTCACGTGAAAGACATAAAAAATAATATATAATTGCATGCGATAGAGTATCGGCGCTCAAGTGGCAGCACGCCGAGGCGGCGGTGCAGGCAGCACAAGAACGCTGCACCGGGCGCTACGTACACGTCGACAGACACCCAGCCAGCTAGTCGGCCAGTCAGCAATAAATCGGAAATAATTGTTAACTTCAATTATGCAATTCTATGCAATTCCGCCGCATGCACACGAGCGCATGGTGGAGAGAGAGAGAGAGGGGAAGAGAGAGCAAAATCAAAACTCACTGAAAAGCCGTAAGCAAAGTTGCAGTAACAATTGTTGGCAAGCGCAAAGCAAAAAACCGAATGCAACAAAAATACTGCAGCAGCCACGGCGCAATGAGGGAAAATGATGGAGAAAAAACAATTTCCATTTTCCATGGCCTTGATCACATAATTCCATGACGTCGATGATAATGCTGATGATAGTGTGGCAGTGACTTTGGTGTTGTGGTAGCTGTTGTTGTTGTTGTTTTTGTGTGTTTATTGCTGGCGGCTGATGGCTAGTGGGGCTGCAGACAACATCCACCTGAGAAGCGCGCGCCCTCGGCGAGTATATCGCCTGCAACGCGATCTCAACGGTCGGAGGGGATTCGAGTTAACACGGATTGACTACCGCATTGAGGATGCTGTTGTAGCGCAACGCCACACTGGCACACTGGCGGACGCTGCGGCCGTTGCAGCGAATGAATTTGCCAGTAATTTAACATGATTATGTCGAAGACGTACATGCGATGGCCCATCGACGGATGAATGCAGACGTTGCTGTGCTATAATACAACATGCAATGCGCATCACGCTGACGTTGCTGATGCTGATGCCAGCATGTTACCATTAAACCAATGAGCCTCAAGAGCTCAGAACAAAGACAACAATAAAGCAAAACAACAACTGAAAATAAAAACAAAAACAAAAAAAAAAATTGGCAACATAATTTTTGCATCAACACAAACAACAAAACAGCAGCAAGAGTGAAGAACATCTTGGCAACATCAGTGGCAATGGCAGTGGCAATGGCAGTGGCAGTGGCAAAGGTAGCGCGCCCGCGTTGGGGCCTCAGCTGTGTACGTGGCTGCCGCAGCAGCCGCACATGCACATAAGTGGCATAGGTAGCCGATGCAATTGCGCCGATATTATGGCGTGACGATGTATTTTGTTATATTCTCGAGTCGTTGTTGCGCGCGTTATTTGTATTTTTTTTAAACCTGACTGGTTGTTGTTGTATACAGTAACACACAAAAACGACAAATTATGCCCGAAAGTCATAGACGTACGCACACCAACGCACACCAACGCACACACACACACACAAACACACTGGCAGCAAGGTGCTTGCATTGCAAGAATTGCACGTCAGTTGTGGCAGTTGCACGTTGCGCATATTACGAAACAATTACTGGATTATCAAACTCCCCAAACGGGCAGCTGGAAAGAAGGATTTGCAGCCTGCTGGCCTGTCACTTTACGAGATATGGGAATAAATTACACTGTGTGCGTACGGCTTGACATTTTTTGGTTCGATTTGGACTTGCAACAAAATTTGTTCGAATATCTTAGAACACGAATGTGAGTTCTAACTGACTAATGATATCTAAAATGTATGTGAAATACATTTTTAAAGCTGTAATACATATATGTGTACATTTATATTTAAAAAAATTAGTGTCTGTTTGTTTGTTTGTTGGTCACGCGACACTAAAATTCAAAAACTAGACGACCGATTGAGCTGAATCTTTCACGGAATGTTTGTCTTGACTAAATCTCGGTAAACCATATAATGTAAATACGACTCGACAGGTGGGCGTGGCACCTCCCATACAACCTAAGTTTTTAATATGGAATATCTTCGGAATTATAGGTCGGACAGCATTGAAATTTGGTACAGGGCCACCGTTTAGGTGCGTCGTTTCACTGGTAAAATGTGCACTTTTTAAGCAACCCAAATGTTTTGGTTAACTTTGGAACTACATGTCACACATCAATGACATTTGGCGCAGACTTACGACTTAGACGTGTCTTTTGACAGGAGGAATGGGGTGGGTATTGGACGAGAGGGAAGGCATGGCACCGCCCATACAACCCAAATTTTTAATATGAAATAGCTTCGGAATTATAGGTCGTCCGACCTATAGCATTGAAATTTAGTACAGTGTCATGGCTTAGACGTGTCATTCCACTGATTTTTTTAAGTTCATTGTCTAAAGGGGCAAAATGCAACTTGCAAACCTGTTAGTATTATATATAGTACATTTGGAATTACATAGATATTCAGATTATGTTATACAAGGTGCAACCCAAAGTAAACAGGACTTTTATAAAATAAAGAAAACGGATGATTATTTTTGTATAATTCTTTTTATTTATTCAAAATACTCTCCTTCTGCTTCGATACAACGTTTTGCACGGTCCAAAAGCATTTGGAATGAGTGTTTTAGGTCATCGGCCGGCATCGCCTTCAGAATGTTGGTACAAGCCTTTTGGATGTCCTCAACGTCCTTATAACGGTTTCCTTTCATCGGCAAATGCAACTGACCGAATAAGTAGAAGTCACAGGGAGCCATATCAGGCGAATACGGTGAATGATTGATGGTAAAAATGCGATTTTTGGTCAAATAATCGGTCGTAACTAGGGCTCTGTGAGCCGGTGCATTATCATGCAATAAACGCCAACTTCCTTCCTCGCGATATTCTGGCCGAATACGACGAATGCGATGCACCAAACGCTTCAAAACTTCAACATAAAACAAAGCGTTAATTGTTTTTCCCGGTGGAACAAACTCTCGATGAATTATTCCCTTTGAATCGTAGAAACAAATGAGATGAGTTTTGATTTTTGACTTCTCACGGCGGGTTTTTTTCGGATTTGGCTCATCTGGGTGCTTCCATTCGGCACTTTGACGCTTTGTTTCGGGATCATATTGAAAGCACCACGTTTCGTCACCGGTTACGATGTTGAACAAGAAATTTGGATCACGTCTGGCTTCCCGACCGATGTCTTTTGCGTGCTCAATTCTCTGCGCTTTTTGGTCGTCGGTTAAAGTGTGCGGAATGAAGCGAGAACACACTTTACGGAGACCCAAATGTTCGGTTAAAATGCGATCAATTGATGTTTTGGAGATCTTCAATTCCATTTCCATCAATTCCAATGATGATTTTGGCTGCATTTTGATAAAATCACGCACAGTTTTGATGGCATCGTCAGTAATCACAAATTTCGACTGGCCGACGTGTTCGTCGTCATTCAAGTCTTCACGACCATTCTTGAATCGATTCAACCACTCATTAACACGGCCACGGGATAAACAATCATCACCATAAACTTGCTTTAACAATTTAAACGTTTCGGTAAAAGTTTTACCAAGTTTAAAACAGAACTTAATACTAGCTCTTTGTTCGATCGACATTCTCGTACCAAAGTTAAAAACATACTGTCACATTGAGCGGGATATTTCGGCGTCTACTAGACCAAATGTCATGAAATTTAGACAGTATGTGAATGAAAGATGTACCTTTCCAACGCATGTCCTCACACATAGATGGCGCCACCAGAAACGTCCCTATTGCAAAAGTCCTGTTTACTTTGGGACGCACCTTGTATATAAGTTTAGTATCTCTTTGTACAAATGGCAATCAAAATAATTTTGGATGTCAGTTTATTTTATGCTTTATGGCTTTCTTGGTCTCTTTACGACAAAGCAATTCTTATTAATTTTTATTTGTTATACGCCTAGAGATATGCTACGTTGAAAACAAATAACTTGAGCATGAAGTTATATTTTGCTGTAAAATAAAGCATATTTATTTTGTTTGTGTTTTTTCTTATATTGAAATAATTTCATATGTTGCACATTAAATATCTCCAATGTTAGTAAAATAATGATCGCACACAGTGTAAATCTCAAGTTAGGGAGTGAAGAAGCGAATGGCCTAGAGCAACCGCCACACATTGGGTAGACAACAACATACGAACAATAACAATGTGAAGTCAAATCCAGTCAGGTATCAGTGCTTTCAAACTGAACAGCCGCAGCTCGTGGACCTTTGCAAACGAGGCTTTGTTAAGGACGAACGGAAGGACGCACGAAAACGCTGCCTGCAGACGGCAAAGACACCACAACACCAGCAACATTAGCAGCAACAGTAACAGCAACAGCAACTTGATTGCACCAGAGGCTGCTGGGAATCGTAATTGGTGTTGAAGGCTCATGTGCGCCATCGTTGTTGCTTCTTGTTGCTGATTTTTTTGCATTCTATTCTTGGCTTCCTTTTTGCGCTGGCAACGCAGCATTTTAATGTTGTTAAGATAACGTCAGCGGATTAAGCCGGAAAATGCTCGGCCACAGTCAGAGCGGAGAGCACCGGCGGCTGCAACCGCCCGGCTGGTGTCATTAGATGTGCTGATGCTGTTTGGTATTATTTACATACGACAGGGCAGCTGTGCCGTGCACCGAGTGCCGCTGTCTGTCCGCTGCGGCACTGGGTATCCTTTTTGCATCGTTCAACGTTCAACGTTCAGCGGTCGCCGCTGTTAATAGATAATAATGAGTGTAAGGAATTTATGCGGTTTTTGCCGGCGGGCAGTGTAATTAAGAAGTTAAAGGGATATCATGCATGCGAAAGTGAATGCCAGTCCCGCCGTGCATGATCGCCTTGTTCTTGCTGTCGTTGCTGTTGCTGTAGCTGTTGTTATTGTTGCGCCTTGTACGGGCATGAAGTTGTACGAGTACGCAGCGCAGCGAATGCAAATGTGAATTCCCACAGTTGTACAGCCCAAAGGGAGTCCTTTTAAGTGCATTCGAAATTGTTTCCATAGTTGCTGAGATTCTTTCAACTG
This sequence comes from Melieria crassipennis, assembly GCA_963668005.1. Lineage (NCBI taxonomy): Eukaryota > Metazoa > Arthropoda > Insecta > Diptera > Ulidiidae > Melieria > Melieria crassipennis. The sequence continues at coordinate 120,976,689 of OY764961.1, forward strand.
CAGCGGAAGTGCGCATTTCAATGTGCAATGGTCGGTTGCTCGGGGAAGAAGGAATGCCATTTAAAACTGAAGTAGTGAGGAGTGCAGATGGCTGCAAAAGCATTCAGATTAAAGGCAATTTTAAGTCATGCCAAGTGCTCAGAATTGGGCATTAAGTAGACGTATAGAACTTTGAACGATATCAGCGATTTTTATGGTTCAGCAACTTAAAAAGACTTAACTATAAACGCTTTGAATGTTTCCAGGAGTGGCGTATTTTTCACAGATAAATCCAGAGAATCAGTTCTTCGAGTATGTATTCAATGATAAATTTACCTATTACTTAACTTAGTCGAATCGATTTATGTGGACACAAAGTGCGAAGAATTGATTTCTTTTCATAAAAAAGCAAAGTCACAAAAATCGTTTATGCATTGTCGAACTCTACGCTACGTCGAGTCGCTTCTCATATTTTCTTCACTTGTCCGTTCAGTCATACTTGTAAGCGTCAATTAGGAAATTAATAAACCATAACAATTAAATCCGTATTTCATCGGCTGTAGAGAACAAATGGCTTGAGAAATCGATCGTTGCGCCGTTAACCGTTATTGATCACACGGCACACATTACAGCCAACTCAAACACACCGACGGGCAATAACTGCAAGCTACGACAACAACACCAAACGCAATGAACATGTTGCAGCAACAAACAACTTGAATGCGAGTAGTTATAAAAATAGCAGCGCGCGACCACAAGACGCAGTGCAGTGCAGTGCGACGCGGCCGGCCGGATCGCTGTCTCAGTGTCAAGATGCGGCGTCAACAGCAGTGAAATGAAGCGACGAAGAGCAGTTACAGCAACAACACTGGCGTTGGCGCTGATTAAGCGCTACTTTGAAAATTCAGTCAGTGGTTGTTGTTTGCACCGCTGACATCAAATACTTCCTTTTTCACGCAACGCCGCTGCTGGACCCGTTCAAGTGGTTGGCAAATTAAACGCAACAACGGCGTCAACAAGCACACAAATATTGCTGTTGCTTTTACTGTTGCTGTCACTTTGGCGCATAAAGAAGTATAAAAAAAGGTAAAGCAAAGCACAAGTACGCAGTGGCGTAAAATATAATAAATTTGCGGCGCGTGCTCAAAAGATTGATTGGGCGCGCGACAATTTCTCAGGTCGCGCCACAGCAAAACAGCGCAGAAATGGCGAAAAATTCGCATTTTGCGGCGACTTATGTTACGCTTGATTTAATTAACTGCACCAGCAAAGGAACAACTACAACGACAACAGCGGCAGCAGCAGTAACTGCCGACAAGCGTTGATAAATGACCATCAGTGGAGCGTGCAGGCGCATTGCGGCTGCTTGCAGCGCCCGTCCGGCATTAGACCCTAAGTGAGTGCACGTCTGCAGTGAGACCGGCGCCTGGATGACTTGGCGTTTGCCTGCTAATGGCTTCTAGTTTCGTTTGCAACGCTTTGCGCTCGGCAACATTGTCGCAGGTGGCGCAGCCGGAAGTCGCAATGCGCCCGCGACACACGCTGTAATTAGTTTAAAATTTCATTAGGTCTAATTAAGTTGCAGTGCAGCGGCTTGTAAATTGCCCCGCCACGACGCTTTCTCACATTAGTGAGCGCTGGCGTGTCAATAGTCGGTTATCAGCGTCTCGCGCATCAGCGGCCCCAACACTGCCGTCATCAATATCGCTATCACAGTCGCAGTCGCAGTCACAGTCACAGTGATCAGCACGCCGCGCTTTATCTAATGCAGGAAATAGTCCATTTAATGCCACTTCATTCTAACCGGCCGCCCGATCTTGCCGGCCAGATAATGACATAATATCCAGTTGGTGCGGTCGTGTTGGTTTTAACCGCCGCCGATGCCGCGTTGCGTTGCGTGTCTGCGAAATAAAATCGCTCTTCCGCAAAAATAAACCATAAAATCCAGCGTCTGCAACGCCAACCGCCAAATTGCACAAAACCTCTGCTGAGGCGGTGGCGGTGGCGGTGACGGGCAATGTGCGCAGTCGCCGCAACAAGCCAAGCAGATCAGCAGAGCGATAATTATACAAAGTGTTAGTTAGAACCCACTAAAAGCTGCGAGCCACTTGACCCAAGCCACTTTAAAGTGAACCTCCGAGCAGCAGGCGATGCGTAAAGGTGCCAGACCCCGAGCGCGACTGCCTGCGTGCGCCGCCGCGAAGGTGCACCACGCAGGCGCGAACGCAGTCGCATTTGCGCAGCTGCGATTTTATATGGGAACTATGTATATACCCCGCCTATGGCTAGAATGAGCCCAAGTTGATTGAACTTGGGCTTTGCAGCAACAACAAATAAAAATTTAGAAAAAAAACACAAAATCAAAACAACAACAAAGCGCAAAAATAAAACTAAAGACACACGCACACACACACAAATTGAAAATGGCAACGCAGCGTACCCGGCAAAAGTGAGCAACAACAAAAACACATTCATACAAACATACAAAAAAAATCATGCTGTACAAGAAGTCATTGCACTGACTTGTGCGGATGCGATATAATCTCGCTTTCGGCCCGCTTCCTAACTATGAAGTGTCTCTTCTCTCCCAGCAGTTTTTGCGTTTTATTGTTTACGTTGCTGCGGCGCTGCTGGTGGCAATTGCCGCGGTAGGAGGCGCTGTCGCCAATTATCATTATTTCGCTGCAAACTTTAGTGTGAACAGTGGCAAAATGAATTCCTACACAAAAGTGTCGTAGGAGTTGTCACTGCTGCCAGCGTCGCAGCGGTATGGATTTAAATAAATAAATTATTAATTATTATTTAAAATAATTATTTAATTATTATTTAAATTAATTTTTATTTTTTCAACTAAGTTGAACTAATCGCTTGATTAGTTACATACTTTGAAATTAATTTACAACTTTTGGTCTGATTCCAACAATTCATATTTCTCCGTCAAACACTACTTTAATCCTTTTCATATAAATATTTCGCCCTTTCTTCCTAATACAATTCTCTCGCAGTGGAGTTTATTCCGGGACAACATACAGAACTCAAAATGTCACATTTTCCACACATTTATTATGCCATAAGCGTTGTCTGTCTGTCTGGCTATCTCATCGAGTGACTCCAACTGGAATGGTGCAATTTTCTTGTGGGCATTGCTGGGGTTACAAATATGTGTTCTCGCGCGCATAAAAATGCATCCGCAACATGTACGGCTCGTTGCTTCCGTGGCACACGATCGCCATCACCGTACGCCAATTGTCGCAATCAAATTCCGACTAGTAATGTTGTTACTTCCAGCTCTGCACTACTTGGCCTAAACTAATAAAAAGCCATAAAGCATCCCCGCTCGCAGCCGGCCGAAGGGTACGCGTGCGCCACACAGCACTTATTGCACTTATTGCACGCTCCTCGGTTTGCATGTGCACTCGAATGTATGCGTGTGCGATTTTCTTCATGCCAGCTTGTTAAAATAGCTTTCCACACCACTACCACTTGGCATGCACGCTTGGGGATTAAAGCAAATTGCACCCAGCAATGATACCAACCAGTTATCAACTTTATTTGCTTGGCATAGGTACAAATTGTTGTTGCTGTAAATAGTTAGTGCTTGTTTAGTTGGCAGCTTGTGATTAGCACATTGCTTAATGGCGCCATCTGCATTTTAATTGGAAATTCTTGCCAGAGTACTTCAACCACACACACACACACACACACATACACACACGTACTCACGAGATCTGTGTGCCCCCAGTTTCTTTATGTCCCCTACCCACCTGACATATGCACGTGGATACGCATACGAGAAGCAAGGGACGGACTGCTTTTTGGTGCTTAATGAGTTTATTGTTGTTTGGCGCACATTATCCTCTAATAAAGAATGTTGTTTGCCGGCTGGTGTTGTCGTTACACAAGTTGTCAGCTTGGCTGGTTGACACTGTGGCGTTGTGTAATCGAGGCTTTGTTTTACGTGTATAAGTGTGTATGTGTGTGTCCATCCATTAAGGAAAGTGTCTTTTTATGTTACGGTAGGTCGCAAGAAAATACGCTCAGGTTCAATGGCAAAATTTCGCAGAGCTGAACGGGCCACATGACTCTGGCCTCGGTCTGAAGGTTAATAATTAAGATGTCAGCAAACTGGTAGTTTATGGTAAAAGGTGCTACAAGCATTTTAGCACAACTTGATATTAGCTTTGGGGAATTGCAAATGAGTTGTGGGCGAGATGTTTGCACCATTAGCCGCCTTAGAAAGGAATTTAAGAAGCACTAAATTTGTGCTTGTGATAAAAAAACATTTCAAGAGTAAATATAAATATTTGTTATATGTTGAGACTTGGCATGGGAGATAATGTAATATTGGGTCCAAGAAACATTAGGGGTATTCAGGAAAAAGTGCAACTGGTCTGGCAAATGAGCAAAGGAGCAGATTAGCTCTAAACAACAACAAAATACATTTGGGGTAAATTGATAGCTAATGTTTGCTCTTTTGTTACACCGAACTTTTTGAATAGATTGTTTGAAGCTAATTTGCCACATCAAAAATTTTAAAATATGACATATTTTTTTGTTTATTTATACCCAAACTGTTAAAATTTTAAAGCTCAATTATTTTTGAATTTCAATGTTCAAAAACAGCTGTTTTGGTAGCTCTTTAGCAATGTTGCTAGATTGTTCAATTCATTAGTTTGCTATTCCGCTATTAAGCTCATTTGCCAGACCAGTTGCCAACAATTAGAACAACAGTTGCTAACAATTTAGAATTTTGAAAGTTTAGTGTTTTTAATGAAATGAAAAATAAAGAATGTAAACTCTGAGACTTTTATTCGAATTCAATATTCGAAAGCCTTTAATTAGTTTTGCCGACTTTTTTTTTAACTATTCTCATAATTAAGTGCAACGAAACTGCCAGCCTTGGCGTCATCGAATTCTTGCCTCGCCAATAACGGACGTAATGCTTGACTTTCAGCTGGTGCTGCGCACATTGGCGCTAGACTTCTTGATTATCTTTTAGCAGATTACTTAGCAACATTACTTAAATCACATAATTCGCATGCATGATCTTGAAGTGGTAACAATTTACCGTAAAAATTTCATTGCACAACTCTACATAAGCTGACAGCGGCTAACGTACTCGTAGCTGCTGTCACTGCTGCCAAGCAGCCGCACGGAACCGATTGTCGATCCGTTGCAGAACCGGTTGAATGGTACACAACTTAATGAAGCGCTTTGGCGAAGACGAGTTATTATCTTGAAATTAATCCACTAATTTTCTGCTACACTTCAAATTCAACGATAACGCAAAACAATCGCCGAACGCCGATGGCCATTTTGCGATCAAAACGTTCAGCCTGTGTTGGGTTAGAGTACATACAGAGTTGCACGAAGGTAAACAAAACCAACAAAATAACGAAACAAACAAAGCCCGAAAACACTTAAATGGATCAAAACAACTGACAGGTTTCGCTTCCTGAAAGCGTTCGCATATCAAAGGAAAATCTCATCGAAGACAAAGCAAAACAACATTTTTAAGTAAAATAAAAAGTGTAGCAAATCATCGGTTGCTGCAAAGTGTTGGCGCTGATAAATTCACTTTGCAGCATAATTTATGGCGAACGCATTTGGCTTAATTATCCGCTATGCAAGATCAATGCAATTTCTTTGTTGCGAGCAGCCAAACGGGCAGCAATGCGATGCAGCGAAAGCAACAAGTTGCAGTCCGGTTTCGCGGTATTGACAGCTCGCCGAGAAACGCCACAGCCACAAGGTCCACGCCCGATGCCACGCTGCTACGGCGGCGACACTGGGGCCATCGTTTGGCGCGTTGCGGTGTCGCATCGGTGTTTTCTGGCATGCAGCAACGGTAAATATGTTTTATAATGCCAAAATCTAATATATGTGCCGGCAGCGCACTATTGGCAGGCCGGTGCATCCTGGACGCATGCGCGGCTGAGGCCGGCGTGGTCGCCACGACCATTCGAAGGTGGACGCAGCTCGGTGCGCACAAAAGTTTGTGCGGACTTTGCGCGCCGCTCGTTATGCCGCGTGGCCGGTGCCGGGTGTTGTGTTGCTTTGTTATCGCTTGTTCGCTGCCCGTTGTTGCAGTTAGCTGCAATGGAATTCGAGGATCTATCTGGATGCTTGCACTTTTTACGTTTTTTTTTATGTATTATTACTTCGCTGTTGTATTCTTTCGTCGAACAGCGTTCAAAGGCAAACAAGGCAACAGCAATTTAAATGGCATATTTCGTATGCGAGTGTAAATATTGCCCAGCAAACATGCCGCACACATACATACGTGCACACCTGTGTGAGTGTGAGTTCGCAGAGTTCGATACTGCACCGGGTTTGATTGTTATTTGTTTGTCTGTCCGTGCATCTGTCCATTTGTTTCTTCGTTTGTTTTGTTGTTTGTTTAGTTGTTGTTGGTTGTTTGCTGTTGCCGTTGCCGTCGTCGTCGCTAAAATTCAAGTTGTGTCGTTAGTGTTGGCTGCTGACGAGGCAGATAGCGGCAGTGCAGATAGCCAGATACGTCTGTTGGCCATGTTGCTGGCTAGTTAGATTCTTGACCATTGACCGATATGCGTGGCGATGGAATTTCGTACATGTTCGCCGTTCGTTTTCGGCGTCGCCCAGCTGCGCCCCACGCGCCTTTTCTGCTTTCACAAGTGAACATGTCGAAGCAGAGATCACGATCTCGCCGAGGTTAAATGTGGACAACCAAACAACATTGCTGCGCGCAGTCGTCGTCGTCGACGCAGTTGTCGTAGCCACCGTCCGATAGAATGTCAGAGAGCAGCGCTGACGGCACTCATAAGCCACCGCCGCCCAGTCATTTGCACATGCTCGCATCGGTAGCGGTCGATGCGGTGCGGTCGTGTAAATTTGGACGTACGTGTGCGGCATGCAAACTAGGGGCAGGCAGAACTTTCCTAAATTTGACTTAATGACACAATTAGTGAGTGGTGGACTGCGGCGCGCACAGAAATTGGGACAGCACTTTCTCACGTCGCATGCCAGCTGGCCACCGGTGTGACGACGATGTGACGATGCGATGTGATTAATTTGTTTGCCGCACAAACATTCCGCAAGTCAGAAGATAGGCAGTCGTCGTAAGTAGGCAGTCGTCGACGTCAACAGCAGCTCGTACACGGGGTCTGGGGCGGCTGTTGCCACGTCGCTGCCGTTGGCGTTCGACGCTTTCTTGTATTAATTGTTTGCCTTGGACATGTGGCTGCACAAATGCCGCGACCTCAATGCACGGTATGCAAATCCCAATGGACCCACATGTGGTGTGGTTAGAAATTTTGTTTGCCTTTGGCTCGAATGATTACTGAGCATAGGCTGAGCAAAAATGCTGCTAATAAGTCTGCGCAATCATCATTTGTCAATACTTCTGGCATCTCGAACTATCGCCGAGACTAGACGCCGCCCCTGTACAACATTCGTAAATGTTGGCGATGCAGCAATGAAAAAATTTCTTTTACTTTTGTTGAGGGCAGAAGAGGGGATATACAAGAACTCATTATACGATTCATTTAAGTTTTAGCCACAACACTTTATTCATGCAATCAATCAGCTTTGATTGCAACTACCCACGTGCCAAACGTCAGCCAACACAATTTCACCGAAAAGTGACCAAATGTCAGAGTCGCCAAGTCAGCAGTGCCCCTTTTCATGCCTATTGAGAACTCCGCTTCTCCATGTACTTAAATTTTCTTCAAAACACAATTTCTGTCACTTGGCAACTCTAGCGCACCAAATACGCGTAGAGTGTAGTGACCGCTATTAATTTGGCCAGCAGCAACAACAACACCGCCAAAACAAGTGGAAGAAATTCCAACGAAGCGGCGCACTTTGGCGTGCCGACTAAAGTGCTAAAAGTTGCGCATGCGTAAAGTTCATTGCAGTGGAATTAATTTAATTTGGTGCCCCCTTCGCGCGCTGTGAACGTAATAAATGTACAAAGTGCCACAAGTCAAACTGAATAATGTTAGCACTGTGTATTGCGGCGCACCGGGTACGCGGCTCCTCTCACTCGGTGAATAAAGTAATTTTTGCTGCTACGCGTGTAGGTGCGTCTGCGCTGTGCGATGGCGCGTAGTTTCAATTAAGTTTGTTAGCAGCAGCAGCAGCCGCGAAATGCTTTAAGTAACGGTTTTTCGGCGCTTCCGAGACACAAGTGCGCGGACGGTCGTTAATGTGGCCCGACTACGACGAAACCTGTTACACTTCTTGCGTTCACCTTCCGCACGAGCAGGACCCCTGCCTCCGAGCCCCGCTGCCAAGTCGCATTAACATTACTTAATCTTTTGCTGCCACAATTTTACGCGCATAACTTTTTACCTTGACAATGAAAACCGAAATTTAAATTTCGTATTCAAGCTCAGCCGGTGCGGAGCCGACTGCCCTGCTTTGAGTAGTATAGTCGGTCGTCGGTCGCCGGTCTGTTGGATTGTTGTTGTCGCGTAAGTAATTGTTGTAGTTTTATTTGCTTGTTGTATGCGCATTCGCGCCTTGCTTTGTTTTTGCTCTTTATACTTATTTCCTACTTCATTTGTATTTTTATGTGTACTACTACAGTTTTTTCGCCTGGGTGGCATCCGCGAGTGAAAGAGCGCATGTACCGTAAGTGGTGGTCTTGCGTGCGAATTTTGTTGTTTTATTTTGGGGTTTGCTGAGCATTGATCTCTTGACGGTGTCTGGCAAAAGTCGGGCAAATGTCGTGGCCGTTCAAGCCAGACCGGCCCGAGTTGGCGTAGCGCCGAGAGGCTGACCGGACGGGCTGGCCGCTTAACCGGCTAACCGGCATCTATAATTTGTGGTTCAGAAATATTGTTTTGTTTTTTTCCTGCAAGCGTTCGCTCATTGTTTCGAAATTGTGTACTGTAGTTGTTGTGGTTGTTGTTGTTGTCGTGGCGCTGCCTTCAAAGGGCGGTGTCGATTACGGTGTGTTCGTTCCGTTCGCTTTCGGGGTGTTTGAACTTTAATTCGTTTTGTTTTGATCTCGAGTGATACAGTACAAATTGGTTTAGTTTATATTTCAGGTTTTATTTTTTTTTCTCAACTTAGTAGCACGCTAAATTATTCATCAGCCAGTGCTTGAATGTTGGCTGGCAGCGCTAAATCGATTGGCATAAATTAGCACTTCTTGTTTAATTCACACATTAGTGTTGCAGTTATAAACGTTAATTGCCAATTTGATTGGAATTTGATGATTTATTTAGTTTTTGATAGATTTAGCACTAAGCTGAGAATAAAGCAAAAAATTCCGTTAGAGAGCGGTAAATGTTGTATTTGTAATCTAAAGTTTTAATGGAAACACATTAGTTGCGGTGCTGAAGTTAAGGAAACTGTAGAAAGTAGGCACATATTTGCAGCAAGCCCCAAGGCGCTGTTAAACTTGCGACCAAGTAGGAATTTCTGTATGAGTAGATAAGTTGAAAAAGAGGACTTTTCGACACAAAAGAGCGAATGCTGTTTTCCGTTACACGACACAATTAATTAATTAATTTGCGAGAGTGAGAGTGAGAGAGAAAGACAAAAAGACACTGATTGCTGCTAAACGTAGCCTAAACTTTACAGCTAAACTTAATACATTTCGTTGACACTAAGTAAAACATTTACATTTGTCGATTCACTTGAACGAATATTGTGTTCCTTTAACTAAAATAAAATCAGTTTTCAATTGGGAGTCCAAGAAGTAGTATAAGGTTGATCAGATCAGATCTCTGCCTATATAACCCAAGGCTGAATAAATCAGATTGGCATAAGTTCATTTAGATCTTTGAAAATGAGCAGCTTAAACTTTAGTAGCCTCTTTCTCCGCCTTTTTTTTTAACAGTTTTGCATCAAGTGGCCCAAGAGATGATCCTACAAGTAAATTCTGTTGCTACAACAGTAAACTGGAAAGTGTAATTCTTTCCTAGAATGAACCAGATTGACATAATGTCTAGTGAAACGCTTTATTTACTATTTTATAAGATTCCATTTACTAAGAAAGCAGTACTGTTTATTTTGAAAAGAAAGTCATTTGCATGGGGATATTCAAAGGAAGTTTGGCACATATTCTAAATCCTTTCCTTCTCACTCCTTCTGTAGCATTCCCGGCTGGAAAGGCCAAACTTTTCAGGTAAACTGCCAATGCAATTTGTAAACTTGGCAAGTTTCATGCTTATACAGGGTGGACCATTTAAGATATGGAATTTGAATCGGTTATAAAAAAAAAAACGAATGAATATTTTTTGAAAATTCCTGTTTTATTACAAAACTTGGACTTTATTATTTAAGAACGAAAAACGATATCGTTCATATGACTGCCACGACTGGCCTTACAGTACGCCATTCGGTCAACCCCATTTTCAAGTACTTTTTCGAATGTTCTAGGTAGAATTTCCTGAATGGCAACTTCGATTTCATGTTTCAAAGCTTCAATCGTCTCTGGATGATTAGCGTAACACTTGTCCTTTACGGCTTCCCACAAAAAAAGTCCAACGGACTTAAATCGCAGCTCCCAGGCGGCCAATTGACTTTCGGCTGATTATTCGATTTTCGAAAACGGTGCCCAAAAGTTCGATTGTTACGTGCCGGATGGTCATGAGCCTTCAGTTCTTGGACCAATTGAATTTGGTAAGCCTTCATACCGAGATCTGTATGCAAAATTCTCATCAAAGAAGTGCGAGAAATGTTCAATTCCTGAGAGCGATGGCGAGTTGACGTTGATGGATGTTCACGCACATTTTCGGCTACAGAAGCAATGTTTTCGGTTGTGCGCACTGTATGAGAACGGGAACGCGTTGTTTGGTCCATTAACGATCCAGTTTCTTGAGCTCGCTTCACAAATTGATCCACGAACTGAGTTTAAGGCCACACTTTTTTTTTTAAATTTTTTTTTTAAATTTATTACAGTTTGGGTTGAAGACTCTCCACTTTGGAAGTAAGTTCTCAATATTTTCCAATTTTGTTCAAGCGTATAGCATCCCATTTCATAAATGTCAAACTTTTAACTAAATTAAGAACACAAATTTAATGACATTTGGACTGCCATTCTCGAAAAATATATAAATAAATCTTACATGGTCCACCCTGTATTTAGTTGATTTGTATGTAATAATATATAATAATATATATTATATGTATATAATAATATATGTAATAATAAATATGCAACTAAATGAAATACATTTCAAGATTGGTACTAAGTTGTACTCTGCTGATTCCAACATCTACTCGCTGACCGCAAATATTTATGATATCACACACAAAGAGACCCACAACATTATAGAACCTCAATGATGTAATGCTGTGTGTCTTTCTATTAATAATTTGCACTTGCACATGCGAGCAATAATGCTAATGTCCAAGCATTGATTAGTTCCGTACGAAGGAGATAATTCAAATCAGAAGCTCGGGTTGAATGTGAACTTAAAGTTTGTTAGGTCAGCTGATGATTCGTTGATGAGGTCGATGATGTGCGATGAGGTGCGCGCGTAGTTGATGTTGAAACCAATAGGACTGTGTGTTGAAAACATTAACTGTTTCCGGAAATATCTAACAACAAACAAATCATTAAATACTTTATCAGCGCAGCTTGGCTGTTGGGCACTGTTTTTTGTTCACTTTGTGCGTGGCAAAAAATGCTAATGCGTTTGTAATGGTTCGAGTATTTGTTGCTGGTGTGCTAACAAAACGTCAGAAAGAAAAAATTAGCAATAAATTATGGTTTACAAGATGCGGCAGCGAGTTAATGGAGCCCGTAAGTCAACTACGATGTGGTTAATTAAGACTGCGCAATGCAGCTTAGCGGCCGCAGTCGTACAGACTTGTTAATTCTAAAACAAATCTACACTACAGCTGTCCCAGCTAATGAAAAGCTGCGGACGCCAACTGTCGCAAACCTATGTCGATGGGCACGTCTGCAGCGCGCGTTCTCAGCTAAGCTCAGCCAGCCTAGGCCGGCTAAGAGTTAATTGGCTGCTGTCAAACACACACAACACATATTCACGCGTAATGATTGTACATATTTTAACCGTTCGCCTGATTGCGTTGGCCGTGACAAGCGAACGACAGATGCCAGCAGGAGCAGAGCCCCGTCTGCTCAGCTGGGCTCCGGGTGTGCGCGCATAATTAAGCGCACCCAAATTAAAAATCCGCGCAAATGCCGTAAAATAATATGGGAACCGAAACGCGCGTTGGGAAAGTCTTAAGCGCAAAAGCTCAAAGAACAACAAAAACTGCCAAGAATCAAATGTTCGACGGGCTAAATGCGACTCGGCGCTTTCTTTCCCACTCCAGCTGGCTCGATTGGCTGAAGTTCATTCGCCCCTGGCCGCAGTCATTACGTAAAAATGTCTGCGCTGAGAACTGCGCACTGAAAGAGAAGCAGCGACATCGAAACAGCAGGAAGCCGATGACAGTCAGCGCTGTAAAGAGCGCCCAAGAGGGGGCGCGACGCGGCGCGGCAATTAAATTTGCTTCTTTCGCTTTCTTTTTGCGCAAACCAAAGCAGTAGCAAAGCCCACGAAAGCCGCATGACAGCCAATAATAATCATAACAACGCTCGCAATGCTCGACAAACAAACACCTGTCGCGGCCAAAGTAAACAAAAGCGCGAGAAAAAAGATCGCTACTAGGCGACCACAACGCGCGCTAAAAGTGATCCTCGGCGATGTGAGCGCACGTTCGATTGATTGATGAAAACACCTCTTCGCAAAAGCATGCAGCGGCAATCAAGTTTGCAGCGAGCAGCTTAACGCCAAACATCAACACGACCAGCAGCGACAGCACTGACAACAGCAACAACAATTTCACAATTCCAACAACAATGTGGCCATGATCCTCAACGATCGTTTACACATATACGAGTACGTAGAATAGGAAACGAAAATGATAATGGGTTGCGGCTACCGGCAGCGGCCCCCTGCTCACTGCGCCCTGGCATTTGGCTGTGTTGAAGCGCCGAAGGCTGCCTCAGCGTACGCTGCTTCGCTTTGGGGAGATTTACCAGGCTTACGAGTGAGAAGACGCCAGCCGGCGAGTGAGACCAGCAGCCAAAGCCGGTGCCATTTCTTTGCACTGATGGCCGCTGCGAGCTTCCAGCTGATGGCCGCAGCGGTACACACACACACACACATATGTCGTTCAGATAATAGAAGCGCACAAGTGGGTACAATATGATTATAAGCTCATGACGAGGTCCATCGCGGCATTGATGAGCACGTTTGTAGTCATTTTGCGGTCGCCTCTGCCGCGGTGTCTATTAAGCCGCATTTCGGTCCATTACTGTAAGTGGGCAGCGTTTCCGCAGTCCGCATTGTGTGCGGTTGCTTGTGGCACCATTAGACAGTTTGTGACCTTGAGCTGAGTTGGATGAAACGATTTTTGGAGCAGTCAACGCTTTGGCGTTGCATTGTGTGCGCCATCGTCGTTGTGCCGTTGAGTCAAGGAAGCGCAAGTGAATTGACGTAAAGTGAGATGAGATGAGATGGGACAGAAACAGACGCTCAGTTTTTGCAATGAAATTGCATTTACCAATTGTTTGGAAAACATTGAATCTTGAAAATCTTTGAAGCGCTCAAGTGTGATGTACATATACTACTTAAACCACAAATAATTCGTACACTTCACTTTTCTCCTACATCATAATCTTTACAGATTTTTTGCAAGCTGGGAAAATGACTCCTTAAAGAAAGTTATATATTTTAAATTCGTTATTAAATCTACTTTTTATAAAAAACAAAAAAAAATATTTAGTTGTTGAGAAAAAAAATGTGTACTTTATTCAAATGTACTCAGAAACATAGGAAGTAAACAGTGACCATTATTAATTCGTACAGTGGCAAAAATTAATATTAATATTGTGTTATGTCTGTGTGTTATGTTGTAGATTTAATAGAGAATTGAAAATATATAACTTTCTTTTAAGAAGTCATTTTCCCAGCTTGCAAAATATCTGTCAAGATTATGATGTAGGATAAAAGTGAAGTGTACGAATTGTTTGTGGTTAGAGTAGTATATATATATATATATTTATATTGAAGTTGGATCTGCCATTGCGGACGAACTCCCGCTGAATGCTGAGTCAAGAGTTTGCCACATCATGCGCGGGCTTTAAGCTCTCAACATTGCGCCAGCCAATGGCCAATAAATCATACTTAAAATCTTGAGTGTCAACAGTGATTAGTTGTCAATCATTAAATTATCACTCATCAGTCGTCGTCTGCCATCACGACCATTCCACGATTCGACGTTCAGTGATCGTAAATCGAATTGGCTTAGAGCGTTCTTGGCGTTCTCAGCGCGCGCTTTAGGAACCAGTGTCGCGTAAATCAATTAAAGCCGACGTGTGGTGTCTTTCGGCGAATTTATGATTGACAAGTCGTTTGTCCATTGTTTAGTGTTTGACTTATGAGTTTATGTCTTCTTTGATAGATATATAGGGGAGATGGGGACGATCAATCTGAATTGTGAACATGAAAACCGTTGGGAATTTCGTTAACTGTTTGAAAACAACTTTAGTGTGTTTTTGTTTAAGTGTGTGTTTGCAAACATTGTGAATTCCATGGGTTGACTTATGGTCATTATTCAAAAGTGCCGCACAGCCCCCGCTATCCTTTATACGCACTTTTATGTTCTATTAATTTGTCATTTAACATAACGTCAGCCATCTCCCCTCAGCGACATAATTCTGCGTCTTACATGATTTTGACCATTTTGACTCTTCGAATATGTTCGGCGTCTTTGCGCAGCCTCCGCTCGGCTGTGATTTCTTTATGCCGCCGACTGTCCGCGGCTGCCCACATGCACATCTTCTTCATGTACAAGTCGCGCGTTGTGTCGGTATCGCTCGTCAACACGGCGCAGAACGGGCAATGTGTGAAATGTCAGTCACCGTTGTAAATTCATACATGGCTGCAATCAGTTTGGCGGCGTCTCTATGCCCGCGCCCGCCGCTGCTCGCTGACATTGAAGTTAGAAGCGTCAGCAGTCGCTGGTGTTTGAGTGGTTAGTTGGATGGTCAAAGCGCAGCCAATGTCCGAGTGGGTACAGCCAACAGCGGCGCTCAAATATTGAGACTTCAAATTTTATAGGCAGCAGTCTACGTTTACGTTTGCATTTGCGTTAATGAGAATTCTAAGAATTCTGAGCACTTCGGCCCGCAGTTCCCCCAGACATACATTCACACACACACACACACAGTTCTTACATAAAAGTAAAATGGGTCAACAAGTTAAAATTTAGGGAGGAGGCGTCGTCGTAGTCGCTAGTCGCAGTGGTCGTTGGCGTCACTGCAGTGTTGTCGATCGGGCATTAGGCATGGCCACACTGGCACTTTGTACTTAAATTGTTGTACGTAGCGGCTGCCGAAGACGTTTGCATAGCGACAAACACACACACACTCTCTAACATCGAGGTAGGTTACTCGTATTTTGTGGCTATGACCGAGATTCGTAGGGAAATTGAAAATCTTTAAGAGTCGCACAATCGTAAAGTGCAGTGAAATGGGCGATAAACATAGTTTCGGTGTGGTATGGAATGCATTTTCTATTTTCTTTCATTGCTGATGTACGGAGCTGACAAGCAATTTTCGTCAGCTAGAAGATGTGCGCGATCGCGCTTAAAATGCCAAAGTCGGAGGTTGAAGGCGACAGGTGGAAGTGCAGGGCAGGGGGAGGGGGCACGGCCAGGAAGAATGTGAAAGTTAACACAACAACACGCACAAGTCAAGCGAAGCCGTTAAGAATTTTAAATGTTGGCGGTTCCCATGTGAGAGGGTTTGAGTGTTTGTGTGTGTGTGTGGGCCTTTGCTGAATTTTAGAATGGAGTTGGAGAGTGCGGCAGGCGTAACGACAGGAACAGCGGGACAAAAACAAAGAATGTGACCTTTGCGTGAGTATTGTTTTGAGGTTATGAGCCAGTGCGGCATTGCCAGCTGATTAAAATCATTATTACAATAATTATTATTGTTATTATTATACAAAATTTAGTGTCTCCTAATCCCATAAATCAAAACACACGTGGAAAACGCATTTTTTAAACGCAATTTTTTTTCACGTGTAGCGCTGACGCTGCTTCTGCTCGCCGCATTCTTCAATTTCGAGCAATGTAAATATTCATTTGTATTGGTGCGATTTAAATTAAAATGCGTGACTCAAACAAATGGCACCGCAACCAAATGGCGTTAATTGAGTTTCTGCACGACAAATGCGAGCACGTCAGCGGACACGCAACATAAATTGAAGCACTGACGCCCGGCGCAAACCAGCTGCAGGCCGCCGCCCATGGTCGAGCGGCACATTGCACCCCAAATTGATGAATGCCGAAAATGCAGACGCGAAATGCAACAGATTTTCAGTGCTTAAACGAATCGAAACGCTTAATTGAAATGACCGGCCTGCGTCATTGCCCTCGGCATTTATTGGTGCGGTGCATGGCAACAGCAGCAGCAGCAGCAACAGATGATGGCAATTTGTCACTTGCCACGAAAGTCGTAACGAATCGCCAATGGAAATGCGCACAAATCGAATAAAATTAGCCCAAGTGTGGTGGTCGCGGAGCCGTTAGCGCAGTAATTCTTCGAAGCCATAAGCAATTAAGAGTGGCACTGCGTCTTAAATAGAATAGAAATTGAGCAGGTTTTGCAGGGTTTGAGTTGCACGGTGTACGTGCAAAGGTCACAACAGTCAGGCGTTCCATATATATCCATCGTGGTTCGTTTTACGGGACCATTTGGCTTAATTTGCGCCGACAGATAATAAACACTGACACCCTCACACACTTGGAGACACCCTCACTCGCTTCCTTACCCTCGTGCACACTGTCTCAGCACTGGTCTAGCAAAGTGCATCATTCGATATGTTGTCTGCCATTAAAGAATTTCGCCAATGTGACAGGTCACCCCAATGGTTTTAGCGCCGAAATGTGAAAATTTTCGACGATGCGAAAATGTGGCACACACATGGACAACGAGCAATGGCTCTCGAGGTTAATGGGCACCAGCGTCAATGACAACAAATATGTTTTATAGCTGTCGCCATTCAATGCGGCTATGGTTGTACATTTTGTTTTCCAAATTACCGCCGATAATTTCTGCTCTGTCAGAGAATTCATTTCGTTTCAACATTTTCGACATTTTCTCGGTCAAAGATCCTTTTGACAATGTCATACAATTTTCCATAAACCTTTTACAGCCTGTACATATTTTTTAAAATTAATTTCTAACTTACCGGCTTGTGCTAGCAACGGCAGAAGCACGCAGACCAGCGCCACTGACATCACAAATTCGAGTCCCAGCGGACTCGAACGTTTTCTGGTCATCTTGTAGTATTCTGCAATGATATGGAAGAGATAGAAATCGTTAGTGGCACTGTTCGAATACTTGGAAATCCGATATTGTTCCGCCCCCCCCCCAGTACGATGCAGCAATTCACACGCCCGTTAACCCTGAAACACTGCCATTGTGGTCAGAGTTTTTTGTTTATAATTGTTTGCCGCTGTTGAAAGCCCTTCAAATTTGACCCGCGGCTGTGGAAATTCGTAGCCAATATGTTAATTTTTTTGTTTGCATTTTTTTGCGATATTTTTGAAAAGCCTTCATTAAAAAAGCATGAAGCGCATTGTGTGTAAAATGGCGCACAAAAGCAATTTCCGCAAACAAACAGCGGCAATTGTTGTGTTTGCGTTGGATTGTTTGCATTGTTTGTGTGAAAACCAACCCCTGCAACGGCCAACGGGGACCTGCGTCTGAGACTGGGCCTGGGCTGTTCGGCGTTGGGTCGGTGTCATTGGGCGGGCGTTGTCGGTCGGTCGGGCGGTGTGAGTGTGAGTGTGAGGGCGCACAATATTATTCCGGGAAGTTACATGCACACAAAGGGATAATGCGAGCGTTTGGCATGCGATTTTTGGTTTTGTTTCTGGCGTATTTGAGTATTTTCCGAAATTCCACTTTTTGTTCCAATTGTTGGCGGAAATCACTTGTTTGGTGATTTGACAGATGTGCAATTTGCCGACAGAACGGCAGACAGTTTTGATGAAGGCATTTTAGAGTCGCTAACAGTGAGTGAAGTGTCAGCAATCGAAAGGCAATATTTGTGCGAATGGCTGATTGAGGTCGAGCGGAAATTGGCATAAGGACTACTGGGTACTGTGCCGAAAATTAAGAGTCGCATAATTAGACTGTCACAAAGTTTCGACCTACTCGAGTGACATTTTCCATCTCCAGCTTTGTTTCATATATTCATTTGGATTTATGTACTTTCTTTTAAGTTACAACATTATGATGCGGTGTCTACATATCATAATTTTACCGTATTTTTATGTCGGGTCATATTTTCGTAGCTATTAGCTCAAGTTTTTATTGCTTTATTTTGCTTTAATAAACTCCCCGGAGACGCAACACGTGACGCTATCAAATAACATAACCTGCTAATAATGGGGTGGCTGGCGGGATGTACCGTTGCACTGGTAAGTGGCTCTCTAATGTAAGCGCCCATAATTGCAATGTTCGCGCAAGTGGCTGACGGCGGCGGCTGGTTGTGTGCATTCAGCGCACATGATTACTTTTTTATGTGACGTAAGTTATGGGTTTCGTGTGAGCTATGAATGCGCCGTGTGGGGGTGCGCGGGCCGCATATCAATCAGCAGGAGGGAGCGTATTCGAGTGTCGTTTGGTGGGGTGTGTGAAGAAGCGAATGCGAGGCGGCATAAAATTGGCAAGAAACTCAAACGATGGAATTTGTAAGATGAAACACACTTTGACATTGCCAAAAAAGAAGTCTTTGAGCTCAGTTTGAGTGTCGCGTTGCTGCTGTTTTATTCCAATTCCTATTCAATAATTGCTGAAGAAACGCACAAACATCGACATCATCGTTTCATAACACCTCGTCGCATAGACCTTTGTGAAAATTCATCACTTGGGCAAATTATCCATTACAACTACTGCGGCGGCAGTTGGCGTAAACCTCAATGCGGTTTTTGATTGCAGTTGAAATTGGTGCTGGCATTAATTGTTGCTCACGGCATTTATTCCACACACGGCTGAAGCGATCAAAGTTTAATCAAACAGCCACGATTAAACTAAGCGGCAGCAACAGCCACAATAAAACGTATGGAAACTGCCATAACACACTTCGCAGTTGGAAATCAAATCAAAAATGTGTGTTAATGTTCCACAAAGTTCGTGTTACCACAAAATTATGCGCATAACCTCAAAAGTACAGCGGCTACAATAACAACAACAACAATAACAATAACAACATCAATAAATTGAAGAACACCAACTGGAGAAGCGGCTGATGGTAACAACATATGCGGTGGCCGCACCAAACGCTGCCAATGCCACGATCGATAGAAAGAGAACATCGATTGGAGTGAGAGCGAACGAGAAAATTCAGCAAAATTGCCACAAATCGGAAAGGCTGCCACCACAGTGTAATATGAAATGTTTGCTCGAAAGGCGTGAGAGAGAGAGGCGCGCAGGAACGTTGAAGTTTAATTTCAAATTGCACCGTTAACCGTCTAAATCGTTGCCATAAATATACACCGACAACAAAAACAATCACATCGACATCGTAGCATAACGCGAGAGACGGCCTGAAGCCGCAAAGCACAAAATTAACGCGTTCGCAATGCAATCAATGTAAGAATGAAAAAGGAAAACACAGAGGCAAATTATTGCGTGAGGTTAGGTCAGGCACGCATGCGCAGCGGCAGGTGTCTGTGTGTGTGTGTGTGCGACGCGACGCCACTTGGCGGGACCCACTAAGCAACAGCTAAAATAATCGCCAATCGGTGTAGACATTAATTTTATAGATAGCAGCAGCAGCAGCGGCAGCCACCGGCACAGCTACTGTTGCCACTGCGGCTGCCATGGCCACGGCCAGCGTTACAGCGACCGCGATGAAACATAAAAATTTCAATTAAAGCTGCAGAAGCAGAAGAATGCTTGAAACATGCCACAGATTGCGCACATCGATTGCTGGATTCCTACCGGGAGACGAATGTGGTCGGCACGAAGCGCCCGGACAGTGATAGCATCTTTTGGAAAAGGCGTCGTATGTGGTTGTGCGACTAGCAGTCTGTCGGTTGGTGATGGTTGCCATTCAATGCCACTTTGTTTGTTGGAAACTGGGACTATTTCTTTTCGATATAGACTCAAAGAATCATCTTTCAGAACCATTGAAATTTCAATATCAAAATTTTCTATTATCGCTTTGCCATCACCTGGTAAGAGAGGAGATCGGTGATCGGAGATCGGACCTAATTATACAACTGTGGGCAAAAAATAGTAAGACTTTGTTCATAATTTTAAAATTCTTTATTTATTCTTCCAAATCGATTTCGTCCCCCTCAAAGTAATCCCCCCGGCCCAAATACACTTGTGCCAACGTCAATTTCCGGAATAGCTTTCAATGCGCGTAGCGATTCACGTTTAATGTCTTCAATTGACTCAAAACGGTTTCCCCGGAGCGGTCGTTTGAGTTTGCTGAACAGCCAGAAGTCACACGGAGCTAAATCAGGCGAATACGGTGGTTGTGGAACGATATTGGTTGAATTTTTGGCGAAAACCTCACGAAGAATCAATGCAGTATGCGACGATGCATTATCTTGGTGCAAAAACCCAGAGTTGTCGGCCCATAATTCCGGCCTCTTTTAACGAATAGTTTAGCTATTGAACGTTTCGGCATCAGAAATTTGATTCCGCACACAAAATTTAATGGAACTTCTTTGTTGAATAATTTCACTCATTGTAAAAACCGCCGAATGCACTTTTTGTACTTCAGAAAGACAAGCGTTTACTAAACATTAATGATTCTTTTGATGTGATATTTGGAACAGATGTCACTGACAGTCATACCAACCTAGAAAAAAAATATTGCGACGAATGGGTTTTCGCACGAAATTTAAATTATGTTAGGTTAGGTTAGGTTAAAATGGCTGGAAAGCAGATATCCTTCACTTAGGCCAAGATACTGGCCTATTGTGATGCCATATACAGCTTGAGCTAACTGGGTTGTTCCTGGTCAAGCCATCTGGACGATGTTACGAAGAAGGTTTTTGACATCTATGCAGGATGTTTCTGCTAGGTTTGAGAGGAACGGTTGTCCAAGGATGCTTCTGCAAAGTGCTGGGCAGTGACAGAGGAGATGCTGTACGATTTCTTTCTCTTCAGCACAGTCGCAGCTTCTACAGAAGTCCTATATTAAAAAGTCTTACTATTTTTTGCCTACAGTAGTATTCTATTGTGAGTCAAATTATATCAAAAGAAAGTATTGACTTATGAATTAATGTCTGCTTGGTGAATGAATAATTTTTACTTTCAAGGGAAGCATCCCATTGAAAAATCTTGAAGCTATTAAAGGGACAGTCAGTTTAAGTTCTCTCGTCTCTATAATATTTTTTAAGTGGTTGATAACTTTTGATATATGCAACCCTTCTGGGCTTTACTTCTTGGAAACGGATTCATCTTACCCAATCCGCAAAAAACCAGACCAGACTAATTAACAGCTCATCCTTGCATTTATCCTTCCAACCATTGCATTTTTCCCACCAATGGGAAATAACACAAACTAGAAAAAGTTTCTCACTCTGTTCAACGCTTCAGACACTGATCGACATTGAAAAGGTCAATGGCGACCAGCACCAATACGCACACAGATTTGCCAATCGATTTGAATAGTTTTTCCAGCGAACTTTGCATATGTTTGCATGTACTTCAATTGTCTGCCGCTCAGAAGGAATTCGGCTGAGTCAGCGCTCAGAACGCAGACGACTACGACTTTGGCGTTTGCTGTTTTCCCCAGCGTGTGAATATTCAAATGTAGACAGACAGACAGCAGAAAGCGTGAATTCTGAACTTGTCACAGTTGGCGTGTCGTGAACAAGCCAAAAATTGTGCAACTCTTCACCAGAGCAAAGGACTTGGAGGCAGACGCGCACTCGACGACGACATACTGTGCGCGATTCTGCTATTGACCAGGTCAAGCAGGCTGCCAAAGCGCACGGAAAATCACTCAACTCGCCAACGAAAGACGCGGCCACTTCGTATGTGTGTGCGATCAATTGCAGCAAGTTGCGACCGCATGCAACATTGCAATTTGCAACTCTTGCCGGCTTTTGCCATTTCCCCGACCAAAGAACAAGTCGGAGTCTTGTTCTACTGTCGCTGCTGCCGCTGTGTGTTTGTGCGCATGGACTAAATGTAAGCAAATATTTGCGCAGTTGTATGCAGCCAGGGTGGCCTGTTGCGTCTGCGCAGCTTTGGCAGGCCACGCAGCAAAAGGCGCAACACAAAATAGACAAATAAACAAACAAGCAAACTGACAAACAGCGCAGGCGCGGTGGAGGCGCAGCCAGGGCGCGGTAGCAGAAAATAAAAGAAAATTGTTTTATTTGCAGCACGATCGTTGGCACGACTGAGCTGCCATTGTTCGCGTTCGCGGCGGTGCGCGCGCAAGCTGAATGCAACATGCGTTCGCTGCTGCTGTGGCTGTCGTTTTCCTTTTCTGGATCGCATCACATGTGCGTTCGGTGCAGCCAGAAGACAAATGGATGGATGGATGGCCGAGCTGGTGTGTGCTTTTGCCAGTTGCTGTGGGACCCTTTGTCAGTGCTGGCGACTGCACACACACAGACGCGGTGCATTTATGGGAAATAGTGTTAAAGACTGTTGCTGCTAGTTTCTCATGCGGTGAAAATCAGCAACAGGCCGCAACCTTCGGGTGGCAACAAATGGAGGGTGGGAATTTTTAATTGGAATGTGGAGAATGGAAAGGAAGGAACGAATGGCGACACAACTAATTGGGGGTTTCGTAATACGGAAATGCGGAAGAGGGCATTTCAAAGGAAAAAACCCGTGAAAGGTGTAAAATTCTTCTTCTTTCATTTTTATATAATTGTCCCTCTTTCTGTTCCACTACATTTTATTCTTTTTTTTCGATCGTAAAATAAATTAGTATCCCTCTTTCTGTTTCACTACATTAAAAAAATTTTTTTTTGATCGACAAATGAATTAGTATCCACTAAATGATTCTACTTTCTTGTGAATCATTCGTTTCCCATTCAGTTGTGTGCTCAATTTCATTTCCATTTCCTTAGTTATGAATTGCCGTACGACGAGCGAGAATTTCCCCTTCTAGCTCCAAGAAATTCCCAGTTGCACGTAAATGGGCATTCACGTTCGACTTTCATTCATTTATCACATGTTGCGGTATGGTTTATGGTGTCACGCATGCTGTCCCAAAAGCGACGGTAACTGCCCACTTATTTGGACATAACCTAAATACAAAGGATTCTTCTGCCATCTAGCTGCCAAGAAGATGATCTACAACAACAATAAATGCAACAACAACAACAACCGCAGCTAAGCTTCACCATACACATCAATAATAGTAATAATAATAATAACAATTACCACTTGCAACGCACAAACATACGAACAGATAGACAAGCAAACAAACAAAGCCATCCATGAATGAATGAACGAAACAACAACAACAACAACAACAATAAAAACAAACACACACACCATATGGGCAATTATGCACTCTCGCAGCAACATACACACACACATATATATATACAAATACAATGCTTGATTCTATAATATAAGCAAATGCACACACGACCATAATTGAGGTTCATTAGAACAAGTGCCATTTTGGCCAACTGCCATCCAGCCCAGCTAATTCCACTACCAGCACACCGGTGAATTCATATTCATACATACGTATACGTACTTATGTACGTATGTAGCTCGCTGCGTCAACGCGTAGTTGTTGTCTCTGTCGCGTTGCTTCCGTTGCAATTTCAGCTGCGCAACAATTGCAGTTGTTGTTGACGATTGTTGTCGTCATGACATCTTGTCATCAGCTGCTGCGGCTGCGACTGCGACTGCAACAGTTGCACACTGTGCCGCATTGGCAAATCTCGTTGGGGCAATCTGTTGCTGTTGGCGACCTGTTATTGGTTGGTTGTTGTTGCGCGCAACTCATCAACCTCTTTGCGGTTGCCGTTGCGCTTTCGGCGTTTGTCGCCGTTGTCAGCGGCGTCATTGCTGT
The DNA here is from genome assembly GCA_963668005.1 of Melieria crassipennis. NCBI lineage: Eukaryota > Metazoa > Arthropoda > Insecta > Diptera > Ulidiidae > Melieria > Melieria crassipennis. The sequence goes on from OY764961.1 coordinate 121,000,709, forward strand.
CATCGTTAGGCTCATCACGCAGCGGTGCAATTTGTGCCGCGCACAGCGGGTTCGCACAGCTGCGGCCCGCACTGGCAGCCAGAGCGCAGCTTCCCCAACATCGACATCGACATCGAGTACGACTCAATTCTAATTGCAATTGGCGTACGGTAGGTGGCTAGATCGGTGCTTGTTTGTTTGTATGTTTGTTTGTGTGTTTCAATGCTTGTGCAAGTGTGCGAGTGAAGTGCTCGTGTATGTAGAAGTGGGGCTCGGCTAGTGGGCTGAGCACTTGTTGCACTACATTTAGAGATAATGCGCACACTTATTGGTTGAAGGGCTGCCAAGGCGGCCGACTATGTAGCTGTGAATTGCATTTACGTAATAAGTGCGCAGCTGAAATTGTATTGATGCAATATACAGTTTGAAATATATGCAATAACTATGTATCTGCGGCTTACTTGGACAAATATCGAATACAAATATGTTTAACATTGCATACTCCGAAGCACTCTGAAAGTTTAGAACAATTACAAAAATACTTTGAAACTCTTCACAACTATTTCAAACAACTCTGAAACTTCAGAATTCAAGATAGCGTAGAATATGTTCCGAATTGTTAAGAATTATTCAAAGAATTCTCAAGCATGCCTATAGTAAAAAGCAGGGACCGGAAATAAGAGTTATTTATGAAAACTATAATTGCAAATTTTACTATGAAGGAAAAATCATGCAAATAAATGAAATATACCAATAGATTTCTTTTCGCACGGAGAATCAAACTTGGCAATAAAATTTTTTTTGGTAATTTTTACAGAAAAATTAAAAAATAAGAATTATTTTTTATTTATATTTAGAAATCCTTGAATAACAATTATTTTTGATTTTTTTCATATTAGTCCACAAATAACAGTTTTATTTTGATATTTATTTTAGTTGTCCTATGATAACAATTATTGGTGACTTTTATTTTTTTTAGTCATCAATAAAAATCATTCAGTCAAAATCATAAAAGTCATCAGTAAAAATCATTCAATGACTTTTTTTTTAAGTCATCAAAAAATCATTCATTGACCTTTATTTATAAAAGTCATCAATAAAAATCATTCATTGACTTTTATTTATAAAAGTCATCAATAACAATTATTCAATGACTTTTATTTTTTAAGTCATCAATAAAAATCATTCAGTGACTTTTATATATAAAAGTCATCAATAAAAATCAGCGAGTGACTTTTATTTATAAAAGTCATCAATAAAAATCATTCATCGACTTTTATTTATAAAAGTCATCAATTACAATTATTGGTGACTTTTATTTTTTTTAGTCATCAATAAAAATCATTCAGTGACTTTTATTTATAAAATTCATCAATAAAAATCATTCAATGGCTTTTATTTTTTAAGTCATCAATAAAAATCATTCAGTGATTTTTATTTATAAAAGTTATCAATAAAAATCATTCAATGATTTTTATTTTTTAAGTCGCAATATAAAAGTAATTTTCATTAATGCATGCAAAAGTTATGATTCTTCCAGAAAACAAAATTGTCAGGTCTTCTTAAGCCGATCAAGAATATATATAAAAAATAAAATGATAAAATAAAATAATTGTAATTATAGGATTTTTAAAATATAAATAAAAAATAACTTTTATTTGTTGAGTCAATAAATAAAAGTAAAAAAATAACTCTTAAACATTGATTTTTATAATAAAACTTATAACTGTTACGGTCCCTGGTAGAAAGATAAAAAGAGAAGAAAAAGAAATTGCTGCATTCTTGTGAAATCATAAATTGATAGAATTTCGATTGCAATCGTTTTTGTCTTCTGTCCAATCGTGAAATGATCATCATCTATCTGTCATTGGCTGCGCATACATTAATACATAATAAATTCTAGTTTTGCTGCAGTTTTGCCATTGTTGACATTTTCAAGGTAGCAATGCCAACATTCGCACACAGTGACACAACAACATTGACCGCAGATTAGCTGAACTTGTCAATTATCCAACAACAATTGAACCACTGCAAGTGATCAAAACAGAATGGTTGTAAAATTCACAAACACATTTGTCAGCCTTGGCAGCATTTTCTCTCCTGAGTATTGACAATCCGTATATTTTCCTGTGTGATCTCAAAACGAGTTGAACTGATTGTGTAGTAACGAAAGCAATTTAAAGATCACACACAAGTCCCTAAATTGTCTGCAACTTGCCAAATCCATCAGCGATGCGAAGAGATGCAACTTTAAAATCCAACACCTGTAGGCATTACCGATCTGCCCGTTTTCCACTTCTCACTTCCCACTTCACTTCCACGTATGTTATATAGGCGCTGCCGTTTATTATTTGGCCAATGTTTTAAGTCAGTACATTTGTCAATTTGTTTAATGATCTTGTCTCGTCGTCGTCGTCGTCGTCGCCGCCGCCACGTTTCTGCTCAAACAGCGGTGCTGTCTGCTTTGCCAGCTTTGAACTCTATTGCCACTTCATTGGCATCTGAATGTGCATGTTTGCAAATAAATAACGGTACACAAGTTAACCATTAAACATGGCATACGTTCGCTAAGCAAATTGAGTGGAAGAACGACTTCTTTGCTATTTTTGCTATTCATTTTTTGTTGGTGCTTATTTGGTTTTTTGCTGGCTGCACGATCATTGCCACTTTTACTGCTTCTTTTTGTCACCTCAGTGGCGGCCGAAGTTGTTGTGTAAGCTGCTGCTGTTGTTGCTGCTGTTTGCTAGTTGCTGCCGCCACTTTGTGTGTGTTTGAACGTGTCGATCATGGGATATGAGATGAATAATGCGGAAGCAAAAAACGTGTTAGAGTGTCGGCAGCCAAAGTCGCTGGGCGCCTTGGCACCCGCATTCGAGACAGCCAACTCGCCAGTCCGCCGCGTTCGTTACACAGCGGCAGCGGTACGAAGGCATTGCGCCATTTTTAGTTTTGGTTTTGAATAATTGAGTTGCACGGCTGCAAGGATTGCAATATTTGCGACGCGGTTGCACTTCTGATTGTGAGGTTAAGTTCTTCGGAGACCAGTGCTCCACACTTTAGTGAGAGAAGTTTACTTGATGCTCTGCGCTTGCGAGTTAATTAGCGGTTTCAGACTTTTATTAAGTTATTTGCCAAATGATCCACTAATTGGGTTTTGTGATTGCTTGCGGTTCGATAGACATAGTTCAATGCATAGCAAACAGTTGCTATGGAACAATATTTCACAATTTTGCTGCGATTTTTGACAGCAGCTGAGCAAAACTTCTAGGAAGCGATGCAACAGCTCAACGCCGTCTGCGGCCAAAGCTTCCTGGACCAGACAGTAGTCGACATGATGTGCAGCGCTTCATGTTTTGCTTTTCATTAAATTATGTTATTAAAGTTTAAGCTTTAAATATTATGCCATCAATTAGAGATAATTAAAAACTTTTGAAAAATAATAGACAATTTGCGTTTTGGCAACAAGCAACAAGGTCGGCAACGCATCACAAGCGCGCCCGGCACTAATCGCGTCGCGGCAGCCGAGTTTGTGTCTGTTTGGAAATTTTTGGTCTGAGTAAAGTCAGATGATTTAGTTGGACGAACTGTGTCGTTTTGCTGCTGAGCCCGGAGTTTGCTACAAAAAGCAGTAAACAATTGTTGGTTTTGTGCTTAATTACTTAACCCTTTCGACCCCAAAGTTGCCTGAGAGCAACTTCACCTATTAGTCATCTTATAGCAAGAGCTACGATTGATTTATGGGTTTAATTTAAGTAGGCAACAAACAAATGAATATTTTTAGAAGTGAATTCAAAGCAAATTTTCAAATTTTTTCTGTTATCCCCAAAATAATTTTTAATAATTTGCAGCGATATCAGGGAAAGTTTGTGTTCTAATTGAAGTCTACGAATTGGGCGCGTTTGATCAAAACCCTGTTTCTTTAATAATGGTTAAACAAAATCAAAAAGTGATAATTTTGTATTTTTCCATAAATATTAAATAATTTTTCTGTAATTAAAAAATATTGATACAAAATTTATTTAACCCGTTTTAAGCTAAAAATATGCAAAAGTAAACTAGCTCTAGAACTCTAACAAAGAGGCGTGACGGCTTCAAATGTCGTGTGCACACTTCTTCGGCAAATGTTTCATGATTTAAATACCAAAAAGTAATATCGGGACACAGGATAAAGGGTCGAAAGGGTTAATTAAATTTTTCTTTGCATTTATGTATTTTTTTCTATTCGTTTGACGCCATTGCAATTTCTATTACATAAACAAATTAATTAATAGTTTTGAGAAAAAGCTGGCAGAAAAAGAACAAACTGCGCAGAAAGAAGCCATTTCTTTGTAGTCTGCAATGTTGCTGATGGCAGCGGCAGCAGCAGCGACGTGCGTTGCATGCGCAAATGCCCAAAGCGCGCCGAGAAATTGTCTGGTAAGTCAAACATTAGTTTGTGCCAGCCCTGCTGGCTTTAATGGCAAACACGAGCTGTGCAAATGTTTGCCCGCTCGCGGCAGAACTGTTGCCATAGCTCGAACGCAGTGGTGGGAATTTTGACGTCTCCCATTTCGTTCAAAGCATAAACCAGAATAAATGAATTAGCCGAATTCAAAATGAACAGATTAGCAATTTTGGCAGCCATAGTTGCGCGGGCGTTCCGAACTGGTTTAAATGTAAGTCACTGGCCAGCAACGCCTTAAAATCGCTTGAAACAAAGCCAAAATAAGAGTCATGAAAGTGTAAATTTGTGAGAGTAGCGAAGCACGCAGTGACGCGCACGTTTTTACGAGTTTTTTCTGCGGCACTTGAGTGCTAACTATTTTTGGCGCTGCACTGCACGACTGGTACGTGGCGGTGTGAATGGTGCGGCGGAGCTGGAGCTGGAGCAGCAAATAGCCAAAACGTCAAACAACAGCCAACGCCGAGAACAGTTATCGCAATTGTTTACATGCAAATGCAGACGTGATGTGGAAATATCATGACCACACTGCTGGCTTCTTGCTCTCCGCATCGAACCAATTCGGCTCAGACCACTGCAGTGCAATTGTCACCAAACATTATCAAACCTTCAGTTCACATGTGCGGTGCGTACAGTTGGCAACAAGCACCGTCCGGTGGCTGGTACGTAACGCACGCGCATGCGCGCGCCGCCCCCTGTCCCCGAGTCGTGTCTGGCATGCGTACAGAGTGCTCGCGTCGCTGGGTATTTCAATTGAAGCTCATTATTATGATTACTCATACGCGCTGCGTAATTCATGTAAAACAAAAACCCGGTTACTGTACGCTGGCTACCACATTTTTTGCGCTTTTCGGCAGATTCCAGAGCAACAACAGCCGCCACTATTGCCTATTTTTTTTTTTGCTATTTGCTGTGGTTTTTGTTTTTTTGTAAATGTTTAAGGTTTGAGCGCTTTTATATGGAAATTCCATGCAAATTGAATTTGGTGCGATCGTGTACATTTTTCTAGTTCTTCCATTTTTTGATACGAATTGTTCAATTATAAATTGTTATGTCATTATTTAATGACTTTCAGGTATTTCTGTCGACAGGTGAAGATGTTCGGTGTGGCCGAGAAAGAGGCGAAACAAATGTGTTAAGCAATTAATTGTTTAATTTGTTGTTGTTCCTTCATTGAAGAAATCTCCATTGAGTGGCGAGGCAGTGCGCATGAGTCATGACTGGCTGTGCAGACAATGAACAAAAGGACAGCACAATTTTGCATGTCAGCCAAGAAATTCTGAATGTGTAAAGGGGAAATTATTTACCGAACTTTTGCTGCAATCATGAAGTCAGACGTTGATGAAATCATCTAGTCAGACATTCAATTATGAATTGGACAAAGTTCGCAACAATAGAACAAATGTTTTGAGCAAAAAAAGGCTTATGAAATATTTCGTTGAGGGGACAGCATGTTAGAAGCTAAAATAAAGTACTATAGCATAGTTTCTTGTTCAAATTAAAATCACTTTTTTTCCAAATTTTTAAACACACTGCTTTGAGTCTTAGATCCGCAAGAGCTACTGAGAATACTTAATCACGCAATTTTTTTAAGGCAACTTGTGCAAGAATATTTACAAATGTTGTTAAACCTTCGCTGCATGTTAACTTTTTATAGAACTGGAAACTATTCTATTCACCATTTTACAGTCATTCATTCTTCATTTTTGTCTTTTATGTTAAAACATGTGATTACTAACGGATTTTTGCGAATAACATTGAAAGTATGGAGTCAGAACTTAACCCTTTCCGGAAATTTGTACGATATATTGTACAATTTTGAATTTTTTTTTATTTGACAGCGAACGCACTTTTTATGGAACGGCTTTTTAATTTTCATTAAAAAGGCTGTGTTGTATCATTGTGTTTAAAAATATAAATCATAGTAGCCGTAGCTACACAGTATGAATGCGTTTTGTAAGCAGCTTTTTGCAAGAATTTGAAAAACCAGCAAATGACGGTACTTCTGCGTAGAAATGTTTAAATATGTAATACTTTTTGGTACCAAAAAGCGAAACAATATCAAAGTTTGAATCTCAGATGATTTATAGAACTTACTAAATTAAACAGTTTTTGCCACTAAATATTTTTCCCGAGTCTTTAAAAAAATTTTACGATATATCGTACAAATGACCAAAAGGGTAAGAAAGCAAAGGTTGCAAGTTATTTTTTCATTTTTTTTAAGTTATAGGTTTGGTAACAGATTTTTTGCGTTTGTATGCCTGCCACGCCCATCTGTAAGCCACGTGATGAATTAAATTCGACTATTAGGCAATTTTCGGTTAAAAATAAGAATTAATAGACGAGTTTGTGTTTTACTGGGCAGGAACAGATTATGTAAGGTTAGACATGCGTACTTGCCACTCCCACTACTATAATAAGAATGGGCTATATTCAGCGCTTTTCTGTAAAACTGTACGAATTTTAAGTGATTCTTTGTTTTATTGAGAGGAAAAGGGCTTTGCAACAACAACAACGGTTATATAAGGCCGAATAAATGTGAATCAATTGTTTATATATAAAATTTATATAACTTTCGATCAAAATGAAATCACGTTTTGATTTTTTGCTGTTATAATTTATGTTTTCTATAAAAAAAAATCAATGAATTGTTCATAAAACTTAAAAAACCGAAACCTAAAATTCATGAATTTTTGCTCCTTTGCGGATCATTGTACGATATATCGTACAAAATTGATGAAGCTATAATTCTCAAGCAAAATGATTTTTTTGAAATTTTTTTTGTTATTTTATTGCAAAAATGTTCAATGAGAGTCAATATTTTGAAGGAAACATTTTTATCTCAAGAAATGTGGAAATTGACCGGAAAGGGTTAACAAGCAACAAGAATTATATGACAAAAATGAGTTTGCTTCACGAAAATTAAATCGTGCAACGAAGGGTTAAGGCAACTCGTAAGGAAATGAATCTTCTTGCAGTACAAATGCAATGGATGGACGAGTACATGAAGGCGCTGCACACAAGAACTCGGCGAACCCACTAACTACCGATCAATGTTCAGCGCAGTGTCTGTGTTGTGCGTCAACATCCTACTTCGCGCTTCGAGGAATTCCAATTGATGGAACATGATTCAATGAGGCATCAACACCAACAACCACAACAACTACAACAACAACACGAGCAACTGCAGTGGCAGTCAACCAGGAAATGCCAATCAATATAGAAAAATGCCAATGCTCTAGGCAACCAATAACTACAACACCAGCCAGCATTTACAAGAATAAACGCATACATAACCGCACACACACACACACACACATGCGCGACTGCATAACGTTACGCGCGCAACTTTGGTCAGCGGGAATAAATAAATTAAAAATTGCATAAAAGTGCAAAAGGGTTTTCTTTCATAACTTACGCGCGACAGCGTCATGAAATGGATGTACAACACACACACAGATGCATACGAACAGGAAGAAGAAGAAGACGCAGACGCGGTGGTAAGTGCAGAAAAATTGCTGCAAGCGCGCGCACATGACTGTCAACTTAAAATCGCACGTTTTGCTGACTGTTGGCTGTTGAGTATGGCTGTTGTTGTTGTTTTTGTTGTTGCATTTTACGGCACTGCAGCCGGTCAAAAGCAAAATAAAAGCACTGAAACCAAAACAAAAAAGTGCAAAAATTCGCATAAAAGAAATGTCTGCAGCAAGAAAAATAGCGCGGCGGCATAGAGACCCTTAAGCACAACGACGTCGTGCGCATGCGCGAAAGCCAATACAAAGCTGCAGCAGCAGCCGAAGAAGAAGAAGAAGAAATGCTCTAAAATATGCGCAAACAGCAGGCGCGCACAAGAAACACTGCACAACCTGCGTGTGTGTATATTTTCAAACACACACACACACACATGCAACGCCTCGGAGGTTATATGGGAGCCGCAGTCGAGGATGAGTGTTTTAAATCATGTGCCGATGCCAAAGTCATGATTCATATACCGTTATCTGCTTATTTCCACACAAATAAATCCCCAAAGAAATTTTTGAGCCGCATTCGCCGCCGCTTGGCCAGGCCAAGTTGTACAAATGCTCACAATGTAACCAGCCGTTAACACACACACACACACGCACGCACAACTCAAACACAACTACGATTGCAAGTGCGAGTGTGTTTGTCGCCCAAACAAATCTGTACACCCTCTGATGGCATTTGGTGCCGTTGTCGTTGTCGTTGGTCTGGTGCAGTTGTAGTTGTTGTTGTTGCATTCATTGCGCATATGATTTTGGCGCAACTCAGCGGCTGCAGTTGCAGTCGCAGTCAAACGTCGTCCAACTGTAAACGCGGCGCATGCGCGCCAACGATCTTTCAACACGTTTTCAGCGGCCACATTCATCCAGCAGTCAGCGCCACGGCGAGCGCGCTGGCACTTGGCTCATTCGTGTTAACAAATTTGTAAATACACATCGCAGGTGTTTGCCCAAGGAATCAGCACAGCGCGTCACGGCAGTGCGACCGGGTCGACGCTGTGGCACTGGCAATGGCAATGGCAATGGCCGTCTCTAACATTGACGAGAGTGCCGCTGGCCGTCAGTCGCCAGTCGGCAACAAATATCGAAAATGCCACGAACGCGTCGTGCGGCCATTCCGACAATGCAATGCAACACAGTTGCAGTTTGGTTTGTTCGTTCAATTGAAATATTTTTACTAAACATTTTCTGACTAAATTCTTTAATCGGATATTTTGTTAGCAATGTTGGCAGCATTTTGCGCTGAAATATAATTACAACAGACATTGGTTGAACTGTAAGTAAGAGTTGTTGGGCTTGTTGAGGTCGACAGCAGTCGACAGATTGCCGATGAGATGTTTTGGTGCAAAGAAAGAAATCAAAACTTAACGTTCTGTAAAAGTTTCTAAAGATTGAAGAATCGATACGAGTTTCAGTCGGGTTAGTTTCAACAGCAGTTTTTCAATTTAGATAAGTTCAATTAAATCTCATATTTAACAATTTTTTCTATCTGTTTTTTTATTCGTTTTATGCTTCACGAAAAGTCACAAAATTTCACTCTATTTTCACTATAAAAAGCATTACCTGGCACTTCAATATCGCCGATTTACAATTCTTTGCTCGCTGTCAACGAGCTGTGAAAACTGTAATTTTCATATTGCACCAAAATCGAATGCCACCACCAACAACTCCAACTCCAACTCCAACTAAAAACCCAAGCAAATTGCTTGCAATAGCTTTTCGTTGTATATTTTCCGCATGCCAACACAGGTGAGAATCGCTGTTGGCTTCCTGCTCTTTTCTTTCATTTGAAAAACAAACACAAAACCAAAAAAAAATGAGAAGAAAATTTGAACTATTGCAAAAAGGGGGCAAAAGAGCGCAAAGCATTCGATGCTGTTAAAGTCAATATTTGCCGTATTTGATGATTGTTTGCGTTGAAAAATCACAAGTCACAAAGTTATTGCAAATGTTTGCGCTATTGTTTGTGTTGTTGTTGTTGTTATCGGAACCGTACATACCAGCCACTATTTTTCGTTTGTTCAATACGATTTTATTATTTCATTTCTCTGTGTCGCATGACACTGTACATGTGTGTGTGTGTGTTTGGTCGTGTGTGTGTGTGTGTGTGTGTGTGCGTGCAATCGAAATTGCTTTGCCACCATTCGATATTTTTTTGCATCATTTTTGACCAAGGCAGAGCGTAGCCAATTCGTCTCGTTAGTTTGTTTGAAGTTTCATTGGAGTTTGATTTTATTGTGAAGCTGAGTGTGAATCTTTTAACCCTCGGCTGATTGAAAAGACTTGATGTTCGAAGTAAAAGCGAAACGAAGTGGTGGATTAGTGACAACACCAAAATGGTGCACAACGTGTTTGATGAGCCATTTGTTACACACACACAAAGTTGCAAAAAAGCGAACACGTACTTCGGTCTTTAAGATTGACTTTGTTTTCGATATAGGTTGTTGTTGTATAAGTCAAGTGGACTTTGTTTAAGCAGATGAAGTAAAAGAAGAAAAATAGTATTCTTTATTTCATTTTCTAATTTCTCCAAAAATAGACATGAGAATGTTTTTCCGACCCACAGACCAATAGGAATGTAAGAGAAGTTTAAAAGTTGGCCTAGACATAGCGAGAAGGTAGTCAAAGCGTCTTTGGAGAAGCTGTCCAGATGGTCTGTAAAATGTTGCACAGTTTCACTTTTGTTTAAGCTTTGAATGTTGGAGAACCCAGTCTGGATTGTACATTACATTGTACCTACTTTCCAATAAATTCAGGCTGTGTATTCAGTATTTAGTAGCACTTGGTTTTTACTACACGCACTTACAAGCTGAACTTTTAGTTCCTCTACTGATTCATAAAAAGTATTGCCTTACCTGAAATGAAAAAAAGAAAATAAAAATATTAAAATTTTGAATATTTAAAAATCGAATAAATCTACTAATGCACATTAAAATTTGCTTTTGGAAAACATACAAAGTTAGGTTAGACAGGCACCTTGCCCCTTGCTCAACTAATATACTCAGTGGCGTACGTAAGGGGGGGCTTCAAACTCCTTCCAAAATGTGTATCTTGCCAACAAATATGGTTTTATGGTGGCAAATATGGTTTTAACTGGCATTGGGTTCAAAAGAGGTCTACGTATCCCCACCAAAATGAAGTCCTGTGTGCCCTACTAAGTATACTACAAGGCCTCAGAGGCCCACGTGATGTCCAAGTGACACTATTTACAAAATTAAATAGCACTGAAAAATTTCCCCGCCTTGTAAATGGACAATCCGAAAGATCATTTGTTGGCCATCTCAAAATGTCCCGGAAGCCTTTATTACCATTGAACAGATCAGGAAGTATGTAGCGTTTAATCGCGTCAGATGTGCTGACAAATCGCAATATGAAAGTGAAATATGTTTGCCAATAATACACAACAATTCGTCAGCAATTAAACACAGACAAACGTTAACAACAAAAACTCAAATAAAAAGACGCCGGAGATTTGTGTGGTGCGATATGGGGAAATGACAAATGAAAGTGGTTTAAATGACACTTGAAATAATTAACATTAAATGAAAAAAAAAACAGAAGAAAGAAAGAAAATAAAAGGCAGCCAAAGCAGAGGCGGCCACAAAAAAGCGTTCAAAAAAAGAGTAAAAAATAAAAACAAAGAAATTTAAAGCGAAAATTATGCTAAAACTTGACAGCGCACGCATACGCGTCATAAAAAGCTAAAGTTTTCACTTATGCTCCGGCTTAAGTGCTGAGCGGCTGGAACTTTGCTGCGCTGCCTACACATGCGGCAATCGGTTCGGATCGAGCTGCTCGTTACAATTTGTGCGGTTGGCGCAATTGAATCGAAACACGTTTTCAGTTTGTAGTGAAATGAAGTGCGTCAGCGTACTCAAACTTTTGGGCAGCTCAAATGAAAGTATTCTGCAAATAAAAATTTCCAAAAACGTTGCAAATAGAAAGAAAAGTGGTGGCGCGGATTAGCTGGGACCTGAATTCTTTTCGCTTGGCCTTTCCAACAATTTCCAATCTGTATGTGTTTTTCTTTTTCTTTTTTACAGTTTTAGCTTCTTGTATTTGTACGCTTAATTTTTTGGTTTCTTGTATGATTAGTAAAAGTTGAAAAGGTGTTCATGATGCCATGGGATTCTATTGAAAAGAAAAAGCAATGAGCCACTGTCGTTGCCTGATTAAAGTCGCTCTTATAGCTTTTTCACATTTCTGCTCATTATTTGAAGCAAGTACTTTTGTACTTCAGTACTAAGAACTGGTTTTTTTTCGTGAATTCCAATGAATTTATGTGATAAAACTATTTATGAACTTTTTGTCAAGGCACCAAGAGGCTTGTTTTTAATTTTTTCAATTTTAATTTTATTAATTTTTACCATACTTAGTGTAAATAAATAGCTAGAAGTATCTAAAACTTCATAAAGTGCCATTTTCACACCGAAATTTTGCTTCTCTTCTCGCACAAACAGGTCTATCTGCCTCTCGATTGGCCTCGTTGCAGCGATCGATTGCATTTGTTTTTGGCGTCCAATTTGATGGTTAAAAAATCAGTAATCTAAAACCCACTTCCTGCCGTTGCTAGCGTCGGGGCGAGGAAATATGGTTACATTTATTACAGTCACATTCGACGCGATCGGCGGCGCGTTTGTGACGGCAGCGACATAAGCGATATCGATGCAGCAAACATTTTTGTGTGCACCAAGTAGCGGTAAACCATACCTTGTTGCAGTTGTGGCAATAATAAAACTGTTTATTGGCGGCATGCCGCTTCTATGCCAATTTCACCCGTTCAATTAAAATTCATCTGCCAGACAAAGTTCTTGGCTTTTTCTTCATTTCCATTGAGTTGGCCGCAATAGATTTTCACCACATTCGCCAATAAAGCATGCACCAGTCGCAACTTCCTTATCATAAAAAATCATGTAAATTACCACTGTTTTTTTTTTGTTCTGCTGCAACATGATTTCGACCTTGCAAAATTCGATTTTCCAAGTTCTAATAGATTTTAATACATTTTCTTTGAAGCAGACATATTGTGTAATTGTTTTTGTAAGGTTTTAATTTCTAACTGTTGTTGCGGTTAATGGCATTTCAATGCAGTGTTTATGTGCGCATAAAATTGTGGTTGTGGTTTTGAGAAATTATGTGAGGAGTCGCAATGCGCCAAATGGCACAAAGTTCTTGCAATTTGAAAATATCCGACTGGAAGCAGGGCAATTTGAGAACGTAGTGCAGTGTAGATGTTGCTGGCATTGCTGGTGCAGTTTTCGTTGATTGCCTTCCAAACTATTTTGAGGCAATTTACTTCTGGTATGGAATTTTGATTTAATTTTATTTAATTTATAATAGGTTTGTTCAAGAAATTTGAACAATTAAAGTTGGCTCAAGAATAATTTGATTAGTTCATTCAATTGTTGTGTCTGGGTATTTAATGTCCTAAAGCAGGTGCGTCCAATACGAAAAATATTAAAAGTTGCACTAGTAATGGTTTTAGAACAAGGAACATCAAGTCTGTAGTCTGTCAGAAAGACTGTTCCAATAAAGAAAAAAAGGAGAAGATGAGGATTGAGACCTGAGCGTAGGTTCGTTCCTCAGTTGAAATGAAGAAAAACTGAATTGTTGTGGTTTGTATATCGGCAAGAGACATCAAATAATAAATACTGCGCTCAAAAGTTTCAATGTCCTTTGAGAATGGAATTAAGGAATGACTAATTTGCTGTATTGTTGGCATAGATATGCATTCTATGAAGTGTAGAAAGCTTTATGGATTGAGACAGTAGCGTCTAAAACTGAGCATAGACACCTTCTGATCGGCCATATTAATCTGATCATATTAACTTCTTCTTTTTTTCAAACTGTCGGGCTGCCTTCAGTCAGAACTCAAGCTTCCTGCTAATTCCGACAACCAGAAGCTGAACTTTCGAATTACTTTAAGAAATCGATTTGGTTGGCTTCGCAAAGGACTTATGGGTCTCTCCTTTTTAAAGTTGGATACTTCACATTGGGTTGTTTATATATCTGCGAGTGGAATTACGACCCATAATGTAGACTATTTTCTTAACCCAAGCTGACTATATTTTTAAATTTTTGTTAGAAAAGTTACTATTATTAGTTATACCTTATTCCTACATTGAAAGACTTTATATTTCAATTCAAATTTCTGTGTCAGTATTTTTTAGTAGATAATGCATATATTTTATTTGCAATTTAAACTTTCATTCGAAAGATTAATATTGAAAATGCCATCCCAAATACTCGAAGTCCTCCCAATTTTGAGTGAACATTTTTCATATTTAAAGCTATGCAAACAAATCTTCCCACTTTTACGCCGCTTTTGCTCCAGTCAACTTTAACTTTACTCGAGTTTGTAACTTTTACTCAGCGTCACTGTCACTTAAATATTTTCTCCTAATTATCCAGTCGCTGTGACATCAAAATGTGTGAAAAAAATTGCCTAGCAAACAATTTTCAAACGCTTTAACGACATGTTTGCCAGCAGCTTGGCAACAACATTTCGACAAAAAATCACGTTCCTCCTTCCTAATAATTTTAATAACTCGGCTGATATGGCACTTGACAGCATCGCACACACACGCACGCACCTGGCGTACTTGTTAGTACGTCAGGTGTAACCCAGTAGGAAAATTATGCAGCTTTCATTAAAAATATTAATAAGTAATTTAAAATTCCAAACAACATCAAAACAAAAAATGTACAAAAATGCAAATATTTCGTCACTGAATTTTGTGAGCCTTTTTTTGTTTTTGCCGAAAATATTCCGGGCGCACAGGTGTCTTTCTGTGTGGGCTGCAGTCGGCGTGCTCGCTGCCATGGCGGCCGATGTTGCCTGCAGCGGTGAGGGTGGCTAAAATAAGTCAAACTGAAATATTCGCTTTCATAGAAATTTACATTTTTCTAATGTTGTTGTTGTTGTTGTTGTTGCCGTGGGTTGCTGTTGAAAGCTTGTTAAGCCACACACAAGATTGATTGAGTGCGATTTTAGACAAGTACAACACTCAGGTACGCTACAGCACAAGCCACACACACACACACATACGCACAGCACACACACATGCATACATATTGCACATAGATCCCGTCGCTGTTCTGCTGTCATGACTTTGACAGCCGCTGAATTCGATGCTCCTTTGATTTCGTTTTCCTGCTTTAGCTCTGAGCCGTTCGCTGTTATTTCTTCTCGGTTCTCTTATTGCTATTTTTGTTGTTGTTGTTGTTGAGGTTCATGATTTTTCAATAAAGTCGCATGCGACTGACGCTTTTTTTCGTGGCAGCAACTTGACACGCTGTTGTAATTTAATTTATTAACTTTTCGGCAAATTGGCTTAAATTTGATTTCGAAGATTGAGCCGTAAAGCAATTACGCTCGCGGCTGGCAATAGAAATCCGCGCCGGCTGCATCTCATAGCGGCCCGAGAGCGATTCAGAGCGAGTATTTAATTTTTAATAAAATCAACACAAAATGAAATCGGCCACAGCGCACAAATCTGACAGCACGTGTGCGACGTTCTGGGGTCTGTCGGGTGGCTGGCGGCCACAAAGGGAGACCTTAACACGCTTTCGCGTGGCCTAAGGTTGTTCACTAACGGTTACATCAACACGCAATGTGTTTACAAATTGCCAACGAACACTTTTTCAAGTGTGCTCGAAAAACTAACAACAAAAAAACAAATAAGAAAAAAATCGCCAACCAAAATAGGTTTGAAAAGTGTTCAAAACAATCAAGCTTGTTGTAAAAAAAAGACAAACAGACCTAATCTAATTTGACCAAATTGAAATTGGGCAACAAATTGCACCCAAAAAACTTAAACTTCAACACACTTTAGTGAGCATTGCTGCTGAAAAAAAGTTGCACCTTAAAATGCAAGGAAAATTTGCATTTAATTAGTTTAATTTGAAGTGTACAATGTCGAATGCTTGCAGCTAATGAATCGTCCGTGGGTGTCGAAACCCATCGAAAGTGGAAGTTGAAATCCTAACTAAAACCGCTAATAGATTTATGAAAATTTGCTGACTGGCTTTGGACGTTTGAATGCATAAAAGGCATTTTGAATCTGGTATGGTGCTGCTGAAATGTCATGTCAACAATAGCGACAGCAACAACAACGATAACCGGCTCTTTCATGTTCTAGTCGAAAACGATACTAACGGTTTTGGAAGCTGACGCAGCGATGACTAGTCACCGGCCGTGTGACATTTTGACTATTTTAGCGACTATTAAATATTGGTGCGATGCATAAAGTTAATGACTGCAATAATTATGAGATTCACAGTTAATATGGACAGACTGATTTCGACGCACCATGTATGCCAGGCTTCCAGTTGATTGCCTGATTGTTGGTATTTTCAACTTGGATAACACTGCACAACAAAATCAAATTTGTTTTAAATAATAAGGTTCTGACAACGGATTCTGGTAGAGGGGGCAAACAAAAATATACGTGTATCGGCGTTTTGAAAGTTTACGTCTGCATTTTTTTAGAGGGGTCAAAGTTTTCCCCTTTTTGCACAATCTTATGGTGAATCGGCATACGAAAACCATGTAACCTCACATTTTAGGTATATGATGTGTTCAGCAATTTGATGTAAAATACTACGAAGTACATTTTTGAGGAGCATTTTAACCCTGTAGCTCCTATTTGTATGAGTCAAGTTGACCCTTTTTTATAAAATGCCAAAAATGTCCTGTAAAACAGGACTTTTTAAGGACAAAATGTACCGCGAAAATATTTGCCATAAAATTCTACTATAGATCTCTGAATACATCAAAGCTCAGAAATTAACTTGAACGTCAGAATTAAGCCAAAACTGAAAATGTGTTTATTTCGTACTTAATCAAAATTGGTACTTTCTTTTTGTGTTGTACAGTGTAATTATTAGAAATACTCGTAGTACATATTTGGGAATAAAATGGGTTAATATTGACAAAAAAAAAGGAATATAAGTATAAGGCATTAACAGTATTGAGACTTGAATATGAATCAAAATGTTCCTATATATCAGCCAGGCTCAAAGGAAGTTAGGCCTCTGAAAATCAGTTCTGATATCTCAATTCCTTTAAAATGTATCGTGCATACCTCAAAGAAGAGCAATTCATGTGATATATAATACAATATTAACAATGATAATACAACGCTAATCTATGTATCTATCTATATATATATAAAATGATTGCATGTTTGTTTGTTTGTTGGTCACACGGCACTAAAACTCAGAAACTACCCGGCCAATTGAGTTGAATCTTTCACGGAATGTTCGTCTTAACTAAATCTCGGTAAACCATATAGTGCGGATACGAGGCGACAGGTGGGCGTGGGACCTCCTATACAAGCTAAATTTTTAATATGGAATATTTTCAGAATTATAGGTCGGACAGCATTGAACTTTGGTACAGGACAACCTTTTAGGTGCGCCATTTCACTGGTAAATTTTTATAAAAGTTGGACAAGAGGCGTGGCACTTTCAAACTTACCCAAATGTTTTGAATAACTTTGGAACCATAGATCACACATCAATGACGTTTGGCACAGACTGGCACAGACAGGTCAATGGGGTGGGTATTGGACGAGAGGGGAGGCATGGCACCGCCCATACATAATTTAATTATAATAATAATTGACTGGCACGACAGCCCGCTTACGCGAGACTAAGGCCTAGCTTCCCGCAACCACCCGTGTTGTGCGTGTGAATTTGTACACGGGTTGGAGGGACCTACAGTTTAATGCCGGTTCCGAACGGCAGGTTGGGAGCTTTTTCATAAGCAATTTTTACTCTCAGAGGTTTGCCATTTCCAGCTGAGAGGACAGCCACCGAAAGAGAAAACGAGTTTTCCCGTTATTTTTTTTAGGTGTTATTACAGGCAGTATTTGAACCTGAGGTTGCTGCCTGCGACTCGTGGTCCAACGCACTAACCAACTGAGCCACGGCGGCTGCCGCCCATACAACCAAAAATTTTAATAAATGTAGATATAATTTATAATAATTTGAATTTTTATAATTTTTTTATATATTATTTTTAATCAGTGTAGAGTTAAGAGAACCCTGATTTATTGGGCCCATTGACTTCAAAATTGCAAGTAAAAATATAAAGTATTCGTATATCAAAATGAGGAACTACTAACGAACAGACCGACGACCTTCAACCGTACACAATTTCAATGTCCAACTGAAGACCTAATTGCAAAAGACCAAAGACTTTTTTGTATATACTTTCAAGTACGCAGCAGTGGTCTTCGACCGCAAGACGACAGTGCAAAATATTTTCGAATTTGCAGCCAATTGATGCGAAATTTTAGTTGAATTTATAATCGCTGCCTCTTTTTTTCCTGCTAAGTATAACTCAACTCTTCACTACTCTCCGCTTTCCTTTTTGAAAAGCACCAGCAATTCCGCAATTCATCAATAATTTACATACAAATGCCATTACGTTCGTTTTTGTGTCGTTCTCTCGTTTCGTTTGACATTCTGACATTTAGGCATGGCCCAGACTTGTTCGCGCTCCGCACTGCTGCACACAGCTCGGAAAATGAAAATGCACTTTTCTGCCTCACCATGTCGGAGGCAAATTTTAACTGACAATTACGAATGAGAGCAAAAGGACTTGTGGTGGCAGTGGCTGTCAAAGTCGAGGATGCAACTTTTCATGGTCAACGCCGAAAACGCCGAAAAGCCAACGCCGCTGTCAAGCTTGCAGCTCTTGTTGGCATGTCGTTCATGCATTCGTAATGCCTCACGGCGAACGAGCGAATCGAGACGAACGGGAAATGGAAACCCCCAAGGATTGAATTAAATACGTCAATTTTAATTATATAGTACCGACTATATATGTAGTGGATGTCGTGTAGCACTTTGCTGGCGCTTTTGCCTGGTTGCAACTTGTGCTTTCGCGGGGCAGTGGGCAAAAGTTTAATAAATACTAATGAGCCAACAGCGGAATTTGTGGAGCAATACGGAGGTGATTGCACGACGAAAAGCGCTCAAATAATGCTAATTAAATTTCTGCACAGTTTTGTGCAGTGGGAAAATACTATGTACCTATGTAGTAATTTTTGTTAGCTAGTTTGAAACTGAGTGAAATGGAATAAATGTTGAGATATGCGAATACAAATCCTCAACGACGTTCAATGGAGTTTTGTTTGAGAAATGTGAAAATAATGATTAACATGACTTCAAAGGCATTTAGACCAAACATCATATTCTCTAGTCTTATCAGGTCAGAGAATCGCCAAATAGTTGAATTTGAATCTTTCATGCACTCGTCAATTAACTTCATGTGGGATTAATACGGATGACCTAAGGGATTTTTACAACCTCTTTTTCTTTTCCTGGTCATTCTTTTCTCTGTTCTACTCTTTCTTCTTAGAAACTCGACTACTATTCTTCTTAAAGAACCACGCCTCATTGGCTTTGCTTAACCATTCAATTGCAGAAAGTGTGAAGCAAGTGCGCCTGTTTTTTTAAATTGCCGCCATTTTGTGGCATAAGCAACCCAAAAACTTCCCCTTGCTTTTGTTTTCTCGCATCGTTCTTTGCCATTTGCCACTTTTAAATCAAAAGTTGCAAGAAATTGCACAAAGAGAAACATAAAATTGCACATCCTGACTGCGTTTGTCTGGAGTCAGTCGCTTGTGCGTGCACGCCCACCACAACAGCGGCGGCTCCTGCTTCGACTTTTTCTTCTTTCCTTACTTCGTCTTCTTCTTCTTCCGCACATACTGACAAGACAGTGACAGTGCATGTAGCTTTTCTCTCAGGTGTCTTTAGCGTTCGGTGCAATTCATTGTTATGCGACTTGCCTCGTCTTCGGTTGTGTGTGTGCTCGAGTGGTTGTTGGCAAATATGACTTACAAGTGCAGCTACGTTACGCTTTTCTGTCTCAATTAAGCTGCTCGAGTCCTGCTCCTGCATCTGCATTGTTTGCATCTTGCCGTCAATTGTCTCGCAGCCGCCCAGCCGCCTTTTGTCTTGCCGTCGGTCCAGTTGTCTGTTTGTCTGGCTGTCTGTAGGCAACGTTGCTCTGTGCTGACTGCTTTATTAAGTCTTTCAAATTATTTATTTATGCAAATTAAAGCAATAAAATCCTGAAGTAACCAAAACGGCGCATACAAAATGCGCCCGCGAAAAGTGCAACCGGCGGCCGGCGTTTTTATTGCAGTCGCCCATTCTAATTTACATTCGCTTCAGTTCGCCTTTAATGGCCCAACTTCTTTTACGGCGCAAGAGCAGAGCAACTCAATTTCTGTCACACGCGGTGCATTTATTATAGTAAATGGCGTGGCCGTTTGTTTATTGTCTAATTAAAATGGCGCGTCATAAAGCGCAGACCGATTAAATTCGCTGCCAACGGCGCTTACCCATAACTCACATTGGCGCTCGATCGGAAGTGTGAAGTGTGAACGTACCTGCAAAAAACATAAACGGAAGAAAAAATCCAATTAATATTCAAAGCGCACAAAACGGCTGAGCAAAATTTTTACTAATATAATATCAGCAAATTGATTTGAGATGGAAGGCAACGAGCCGTGCCAGCCGTTTGACTGGCAGTCACAACACGCAATTTGCATAGCACAACATTTGGTTAATTTATGCAATAAATTAAATGCAGCCAAATTCAATTGAGATTTTAATCGAAATTCAACGCTTAACACGATCTGACATCAATCTGCCTTGAACGAGCTGCAAAGTGTGCGCTGCGAAAAGGAGGAGCCGAGTGTTAAATTGTGCGCTGAAAAAATCATTCATTTTAAATGAAAAGAAACATAATGAATAATGTGTAACTAAAACTAAAAAAAAAAACGAAACAGCATTAACCAGTAAATGTGAAAGAAATGTCGGCTGAAAGAAATGCGGCTCCGAAATTGAATGTCAAGTTGAGCGGTTGAATACGAAAAATCACGTTAACTGGGTCACTACAACAAATGCAAAACAGACAAAAGGACCATATACTCGTACAAAATAAAACAATACGAAAAAATCACATAAACAATTGGAAAAAAGTGCCGAGCAAAAACAAAAAAAAAAATGACGCGTGTGCTTCACGCACGTCTTGACAGCGCCGCCTCCACGCGTGCGCGCGAGTTAATTGAACTGATTTCTTTATTGTGGCAATTTGACTTGTTGTTGTTATTATTTTGACTTTAACAACAAAAACAACAACAAGCAGCAGCAACAACTACCAAAATATGCCAAGAAACGAACACACGACTGCCACATTGACCAATTGTACCAACGCAAAAGCATGCCCCACATTAACGGTGAAACGATGAACAAACAGGCAGTTTATAAACAACAAAAATACATAAAATTAGTTTAATTCACTGTGAAAATAACTGCAGTAATTATTGTAAAAAATGTTTTATTTTAGTGTTTGAGACTTGAAGGCGCCGAGTTGCAAATTGCAGACAAATTTGTATGTATTCGTGTAAGCAAAAAACGTGTAAGTTGCATGAAGATATTTGATAGATTTAGAATAAATGTGTTTAATACAAATCTGAAATTCTTTCGGAGCCCTGTGCGATTTTATGTTGGCTTCGTGAGGACGAACAATGCTCTTTCCAGAGCCTTGTTAGAGCTCAATGAAGTCTTTGTGTCATCGGACATTGATTTTGCGCTCCCTAAATCGGTCTTCCTTGAGTCACTCAACCTCGCCGTTAATTAATTAGTTACATTTTTCTCAGAAGTTGTTACCTTAGTTTATAGTTACTGCCTTTAGTATGTAAGGACATTCATATTTTTATAGTCTGTAAGAACTCTTGTTCATAGATCGAATAAATAAATAAATACATAAATAAATAAATAAATGAATAAATAAATAAATAAATAAATAAATAAATAAATGAATAAATAAATAAATAAATAAATAAATACATAAATAAATAAATAAATAAATACATAAATAAATAAATGAATAAATAAATAAAAAAATAAATGGATAAATAAATAAATAAATAAATAAATGAATAAATAAATAAATGAATAAATAAATAAATGAATAAATAAATAAATGGATAAATAAATAAATAAATAAATGGAAAATAAATAAATAATTGAATAATTAAAAAATTAATAAATAAATAAATTGATAAAAATAAATGAACTAAATAAATAAATACCTAAATAAATAAATAAATAGCTGTAAGTGATCCTTTAAAACTTGTATATAACTTTATAAAAATGAGAAATTAAAAAATAGTTTACTTATACCATAAATGAATACATAAATAAAATAATAAAAGAATACGAATTCATTACACAGGATATGGTTCTTCAAGACGTGATAGAATTAGAAAAAGAAATTTGCTGTGCATACGATTATGTAAATCAGTTTCATTGCTGCCTTTGGGTGACTAGTGTTGACCGCGTTTGAGCCAATTTCTAAAGAAAATATCTTTTAATCTGAATATTTGCACATCGATCATTTGGTCCGCCTACCCCAATTTTGGGTAACTCTAACAATTCCAGTCAATTCATATCCAAAATATCTCACAATCTCTCAGCATTCCATCTTTGCATTGCCGAAACCACAACGACAACTGCCACCAAGTTCATGTTGTTTTTGTTGTTGGTGGCACGGAAAGTGTACCTCGAATATCTCAATTTGCAAATGCGCCATTCTGCCTGTCATGGCCAATTGCCGAAACAAGGCATTGTCCATTCGCAAAAATGGCATGACCAAAGTTCTGTATGTGTGTGCGGCTGTCAGGCGACTTTTAAGCGAAACCAATTTGAAAACGCCTCAGCAGGAAATCGGAACAGCGCCGGCAACGAGAGTCAGAAGTCAGCGAATCGGCACAGGCGGCCGTGTATGGCAGCGCGGCACAATCAGCGTCGCGCAGAACATCGAACCAGCGCAGCCGCCGAATACTTTTCACTTGTTTGTGCGACGAAGAAAAGCAATTTCTCCAACCCAAATGCATCATTGTCTGCGCGCCCATTCAGGTTTTGCAGCGCTGGCCGCCTGGCCATGGCAGCGTTTTTGCGTGAGCGTCAGCCGAGCGAGTAAGCAGAACAAGCAGCGGCCGCGTACCAGAGCAGCAGCGGCAGCAGCAAGGCCCAAAAACAAAAACACTGCAAAAAGCAAAAAGCTTCTATTCTTCTATGGTTGCACATAAATATCGCTAATACGATTAGTATTGATGGCGATCGTAAAGTCGCTGCTGGCTGCCGATCGCCGATTGGCGTCGTCGCACGGCGAAAAACTGAACAGAATCGCGCTGCGGTCTGTGCGGCCGCGAAAGAAAGTGTCAAAGCGAGCGCTGTTGAAAGAAAAAGTTACAACGGGCCGGCAACAGCGCGCCAGCAACAATGCCAATGGCAACAATGCTGCTCTGCTGGTTGCTTGGAAAAAGTGACACATTATTATGTGATTTATGCGACACAAACGCAACGAAAGTACAAAAGGCGACGCGGCGCGGATAATCGGGTTAAGAATGATTCTGCACTGCTGCTGCAAAGGTCGCGCATTGCAGGCAGCAAAGTCGCGATTGCAGTTGCGATTGCGCTATAGAAATTGAGATTCGTTGCGAATCGGTTGTGGTCAGCGCACAACAATCTGCTTTTGTTGCGGCTTTTTATGGCGTCACAATTTATGTGGTCCCCTGAAAATTCGCCACAGCGCGCATTGGGTGACATTTCTTTGTCTATGACACACTGCTCTCGATTCGCACACATTTGCACGTTTACGATCGAGCGCCGATTGGCAGCCGGCACTCGGTAATGGCCAATTGGCGACAGCTGATTTGAGGTTATGAAACTAAAATTAAATGGTGCGCAGCATTAGCTCAACCAGAGGCCGTAAAAAGTACTCGTATTGTGTTGCTGCGAATTGGCCATTATCGGCGCCTGCGGTGCCGGCGACCTACGCGCCAGTCATTTCATTTTCCTTCAAATACAAACTAAACGACGTGATTTGCTTTGGACATTAAAACAACACACACAACAAATGTTATAAAAACTAACAAATTTAAATAATAAATATTTATGACATGCTTTGTTGCATTAAATGGTGGCAGGAAAAGAGTTTTCATGGAGTGACAGTAAAGTGGAATATGATGCATTATTTGTCATGGCTTGAACAATTTTTGTTTTATCAATAAAGAGAACGTAACCTATTTGAATATCTTGAAAAACAAAATTTGATTTTACGATACTTACATATGTTTCCTTAATTAACCCGGTAGCGCCTACCGTGACCATATGGTCACACAAAACATGCAGTAAAAACATGTAATTTTTCAATTAATAACAGTGAACTTGTTGCTCGCAATTTCCTAAACCTAAAACTAAAGTAAAAATGGCTTCCATTGTGTGCCGAATTACAAGTCATAGCGTTGTGAATTTAATATCGATTCAATCGACACTCAAAATATGAGATTCAAATATCGACTTGGACCGCGTCTTCAGCTGTCATTCGGATGCAGCATAAAACTGTACAAAGTCGCACTTTCAACAGAAATAACTGCGGGGCGCTCGGCTTGTTGTCCTAAACCTGGATACGTGTAATCGACATGCAGTGTGGGCTCACGATTGCACTGGAAGAGGCTGCAGTCGCACCATAACATGACCACTGATGTTGTTTGCCGCATACTCGATGCATGTATGTAAGTTTGAACATTCTGCTGAGATTGCATTCAACGAAAGACGCGACTTATAATGACTCATAAAACTGACCTTATTTTACGAGCATGCCGATCAACAGGCTGTTGCTTAATTTTCTACAACAACAACAACAACAACAGCATCAACGAACAACAAAATCCGCCATTGTGTATTTGTGCATTTCACTTGCACTTCTCAGAAACGGCAGAACGACTGTGTGGCATGCGGCCTCATCTAATGATGGAACTTTTTAATGGGTCCCTGCGCATCGATTCGACATTTCTATATAGTTTTGCTGTAAGGACAAGTCACTCGCTGTGGGCATTAGCGAACCAACTTAAATGCATCGATTCGGTTTTTTATGCTGCTAGGCTGGGCTCGCAACAATTAGCCATTTTTGTTATTGTAATTGGAATGAATTTTATTAGTGCCAGGCGCAGTAAATTGGCGGCTATTTGTTTTAATATCCGCTGCACAGCAATTCGCAGGCCGGAAATTCCCCATTGCACCATTGAGATGCGCACTTTTATGTCTGCAGTTAATAATTTCATTAGCTAGAATCGACTTGGCCGCGTGTATCGA
Organism: Melieria crassipennis; assembly: GCA_963668005.1. Classification (NCBI taxonomy): domain Eukaryota; kingdom Metazoa; phylum Arthropoda; class Insecta; order Diptera; family Ulidiidae; genus Melieria; species Melieria crassipennis. Next base: position 121,025,837 of record OY764961.1, read on the forward strand.
CTCGAAAACGCAGTGGCAAAGTGCTAAGCTTAAGCAGCCAAACTTTATTGTGCAGTACAGTTAATTGGAAAACTTCAGTGTTTAGGCATAAAATGTGCATTGAATGCAAATCAAATTAAAACAATAACAAAACCTGCACCTGCTGAAATTGCAACCTTAATGACGTTTTGACAATGGCAAAGCAGCCAATTTAATTAATTTGCCAAGACTTGTTTAAATCGTGACAGAGCGCTTTGGAACGCCTGTGCCTATATTAATCATGCCCATATATTTTGCTGTCTCAACCACCCAGACAGACGTTAGACATTAGTCACAGGCAATTAAATTTCATGCAGAAGTGTTCACTCGTTGGCAAAATAATGTCTAACAAAATAGTTGGGAAGAGTCAAAGAAGCAGAAGAAGAAGCTTTTGTTCAATTAATTTCATAACTGATTCTGCTTAATTACAGATATAGGCAGGTATTTACGATGTCTGGCCAAATTAATTGATTTTTGCCGCAACATCATTAAACGTTCGTGGAATTTATGCGAATTCTATGTTTTTATTCAAAACATTTCAACAAGCGACGCCCTGCCAAAGCCAAAATATGCCGATTTCTTCTAATGAACTAAGAACAACAAATTAAAATGTGTAGTTATGATGAGGTGGAAAATTTCAAGTGTAAATACCATTTGATCGTCGCCCGATCAACAGCTTTGGCGCGATCAACGTTCTTGGCGATATTATGAAAGCCAAAAGCGGTGAGATCATTATTACGCAGGCACCGAAGATTATGTTGAGTATCAGCAGCAGCGAACAATATTAAAATCCTATTTTCATAATAAGAAATAATGAATGAATAAAGTTGATCTCCATTAACAGAGACCAGTAATACTCAAACAAATATTGTGATTCAATATGAACAATGATCATCATAGATGCCGCATCAGTGAGCGTGAAATGTAATGGTTATTGTTTATCTAGTTATTTTTAATCTATATGTGTGTGCGTATATGTGCTTATGTTGGTGCATATAAATAGTTAGTAGTAGTGGTATATTACTAAAAATAAATACAACGTAAAATCATAATATCTCAGTATAAATAATATATAATAAATATATAATATAAAATAGAAATATATAATAAAATATATAATAAATTAATAATATAATAACTCTTTAACTAACCCTTTCAGTGCATGTCCTGCCTTCTCTAGAACGAGATTGCGCACGCTGGGTTCAGATGTAATGAGAATGGATGAAGTTCATTCTCTCACCCTGTGTGATCTCCTGAGATTCATTAATGAGTCCGGGAAATTTGCACAGGAGACCTCATAGCCCTTTCTCCCTTTCCACCCACTTTCTCTTTTTCTCTTTCCCATTCCAATCTCCTCTATCAACCTTTTTCCTGAGCCTTAAGTACAATGGGCTATAAAGCCTGAGTGCTTGAGGTAATGACCTCCCTTAGGTTATTTCCTCGGCTCCCCCTCACATCCATCCATCCATCCATCCAACCCTTTCAGTCACAATGTCCAATATATTTGACTACAGCCCATACAATTCATACAGAACGGGTTTATTTTCATGTCGGAAAGGGTTAATATTAATTATAAATAATTTCAATAAAATATATGATAAATAAATAATATAATATTTATTTAATTAATAATAATTTAATAATTTTTTTAATTTTTTAATAATTTTTTAATAATTTTTTTTTTTTTATAATAATTGACTGGCACGACAGCCCGCTTACGCGAGACTAAGGCCTAGCTTCCCGCAACCACCCGTGTTGTGCGTGTGAATTTGTACGCGGGTAGAAGGGACCTACAGTTTTTATGCCGGTTCCGAACGGCAGGTTGGGAGCTTTATCATAGGCAATTTTTGCTCTCAGAGGTTTGCCATTTCCAGCTGAGAGGACAGCCACCGAAAGAGAAAACGAATTTTCCCGTTATTTTTTTTAGGTGTTATTACGGGCAGTATTTGAACCTGCGGTTTGCTGCCTTCGACTCGCGGTCCAACGCACTAACCAACTGAGCCACGGCGGCTGCCGTTTAATTAATACTTAATAATGACTTAATTAATATAATTCATTAATTAATTCAGTTAATAATTATAATTTATTTCAAGTAAATATGATCAGCAACAATCAAAAATTTTCTACAACAAGAAGTGTGTTGCTTCAGATCTATTACAAAATACATATATGAAAAGTTTGTTTAATATATAAATAAATAATAAATATTATTAGACCATAAATATTATCGCATTATAACAGTTAATATTATAAATGAATTAATATTAACTATAATTTATTTCAAGAAAACATGATCAGTTGTTGTAGAAGAAGGTCGTTTAATTTTCATGAAAAATATTGAAATTGAGATGATATATAATTTATAATTTTACTATATAAATAAATAATAAGTATTATTAAACGATAAATATGATCTCATTATAGCAATTAATATTATCAATTAATTAATATTAATTATAATTTATTTCAAGCAAGCATAATTGGTTATTGTAGAAAAATGCTGCTAAGTTTTCATTACAATTATTGAAATTTTAGTTAATTTATAAATAAATAATAAATATTAAATAACTATAAATATTATCGCATTATAATAATGAATTAATTAATTAATATTATTAGTAATTTATGTCAAGAAAACATGATCAGTTGTTGTAGAAGAAAGCTGCTCAATTTCCAGTAAAAATATTAAAATTTTAGTTAAAATATAAATAAATAGTTAATATTATTAAACTACAAATATGATTGCATTATAATAATTAATTAATTAATTAATATTATTAGTAATTTATGTCAATAAAACATGATCAGTTGTTGTAGAAGAAAGCTGCTTAATTTCCAGTAAAAATATTAAAATTTTAGTTAAAATATAAATAAATAATTAATATTATTATATTATAAGAATTAATTAATTAACTAATATTAATAATTAATATTAATATTAATAATAAATAAAAAATATTATTAAACTATAAATATAATCGCATTATAACAATTAATTAATTAATTAATATTATTAATAGTTTATTTCAAGAAAACATTATCTGAATGAGTATTGAATTAAATATTTTAGTTAAAACATAAATAAATAATTAATACTATTAAACTACAAATATTATTGCATTATAACAATTAATTAATTAAATAATTGTAGTTATAATTTATTTCAAGAAAAATTTATAAGTGGTTGTAGAAGAATGATGCTTCATTTCTATTAAAATATTGAATTAATAGTTAAAAATCTGAAAGATCGAATAATATTTAAATCGCCTTTGCTTGTAGGGGTAACAATGTGATTCCAAGTTTTGCAGTTTTTATGAAATTCAGTTTACATTGTATCCAGTTTAACGGAAACTCGCCAGACGCACCACAAGTTCAAAATATCGATTAGAATTTTGTGTTGACACACACTGACCTAACAAAAATAGTTCAAACAACAGTTTGAACTGGGGGTTACTGATTGTTGTTAATTTATTATTAAATCAAAATTGTGCCAAATTTTCCAATACGATCCTTTTGAGCGTTTTTCGCGCACATTTACAATGAAAAAATAATATTGTGCCGAGAAGTTGATGGCTACCTTAAATGTAGTTGTAACGGTTGGATCATGATAGCTAAGATCACCTGATCAATAGTGCGGTAACAGTCAGTACAAGTACAGTTAATATGTGTAACCATCAACTCCTCAATTCATATGCACTCAAAATGATCGCCAGAATGCAATTCATAGTGCAATGAGCGCAATCTGTACGCCATAGAACGCGAATAAACTCAATGGCCGAGTGCTGTGTGTGTTTTCAGCCCATCCACCAACAACATGGCCAACAGTTTCTTAATCGCCATTACGTTGTCTAACTAATGCACAGCACACGTCGACACGCCGTTTAGCAGCATTAATCGAACCCATCAAGATTGTCTACGGCGCAATCGTTTCAGCCGTCAGTTTAACTTCAAAATACTGCAATTGCTGAACGCTTTTGATCAGTTGTCGGCACATTGCCAGCAACAACATGCGGCTGTGAAGCAGACGCCGAACGTGTTGAGGATCGCCCGCTGCTGCATCGTTTTCGATTAGTTTTCATTAGCTCGCATGCGTGTGCGTGTATATCTATAAATGAACTAAGCGACTTGAGGTTTCTTGATTTTTTCAGTATTAAAATCAACACAACAACAAGCATCGAAGACAACTTACACACCATGGCGTTTTGTTCATAATCGCATTGAAGCATTTGAAAAATTCATGGAAATTTGCATAAATTACTGCTCACGGCCTGTGGTCATCGCCGCCGCTCGGCCTTATCACTTATTGGCCGTATTGGCTTATCAACCAAGAAAGATCTGCCTTTTCCGCATTCGCCCAACAATGATGCCAACTAAATACAAGCAACACTCGTTTGCGTATTGCCGCCAGTTGAGCGACGCATTGCGTGGCAGTTCTTGAAGTTTGATCATTTTATGCTCGCACTGCTCATCCGCACTGTCGGCTATTTCCATACGAGTAACTAATTTTGGCTGCCGCAGTTTGATTTTCAATTTTGGTGGCTGTGCTGCTTTTGGTGCGCCGCTTCTTCGCCATTGCAAAATGCTATAATTATGGCCTGGAAAACCACTTGAAACTTTCTAAATGCCGAATTTCTACGCGGCTTCCGCAGATTTAGTTGATTTGCGATGGTTTCGGGTTTTTTTTTTTGGTCTCTGTATGGCAGCAAGCAAGTTTCATTTGTTTGCCTAGACTTTTCAATAGTTTCACATTTCGCGTTTCGACAAAACAGACCGAGGCAAGTTGCAAATTTGCAATCGAAGCGATGCGTCATTGGTGAAGTGTTTGGCATTAGATGGGCAAAAGTTTTAGGCGCCGAAAACAGCTGTTTTCCAGTGAAAACGTTCTGGCTGCATGCAACTGCAAACCGACTGGCCGCTACGCACAATTGAAATGTATTATTCACTAATGCGAAATGTCAAAATTGACAGGAGATTTCAATTGGCTGCTGGGAAATTGAAAACCATACAGAATGTTCGAAGTGGCTAATTGGAAATGTTTACGGGCTGTCTGCTTCGTTGTTCAATGGCACGTTAAATGCTGCCAGCAATGGTGTCAAGTTCAGCGTTCATTATCATTCAGCGTGCAGTTCATTAACGCCAACAGATTATTTTCAGATCAGAATTACGGTTAGTAATGCGTTAGCGGCATGTGAGCAATAATTGAGCCGCGCTGCTTTTGTATTTTTGTTGAGGATCTGAATTAATGGATTTCGAAAAGTTATGGGAAATTAGAAATTTATGGAAAATTTATGGAAAGGGCGTTACACACGTTTATTGCTTTCTCAACAATCTTTCGACCATCTTTAAATCGTATCACACAGCAACAAGTCCCATAAAAAATTATTAAACAAAAATTACGCACTAAAAAGCTTCAAATTTAGCAGCGAAATAAAGTTAACGCAATGAAACGTAAACAACTAAACATTTTAATGCTTTTCATGCTGTCCAAAAAGTTATAAACAAAGTTTATGCAATCATTAGCGTTGATATTTTTAGTCGACACACAATTTGCATACCAACAATTTACATACCGAACAGCCAAGAATGTTTCTCAACAACGCAATTTCTAAACTGATATTTAAAAATTCGTAGAATCGCGAAACCGATGACAATTGAGTGAGTTTTACCATCAAGCAGCCACAGCAGACCAAATGAATCATTTTACATCGATGGGAACAGCAACAAAGCAGTCACAAAAGTACAAATTATGTAATAAATTGTGGAAACTAACTGCCAGCAAATCCCAAGAAATAGCTAAGCACACCGACCGAAAACCACTAAACACGTAATTGAAAAGCGGGACGTCACCAGCGGCCACAGAAAAGCAAGCAACAACAACAACATCGTTACTGTGGCGCGTTCCCATCATATTTAAAAATAACTGTTGCCAAAGTTGAACTAACTTATAAAATATTTTAAGTAGCATTATACGTTTTTGCGTGCTTTTTTTAAAACATTTTTGTACACGACTCTTTTAATTTATTTGCTGGCATCTACACCAAAAATTTGGTTAAGTAAACAAATACAAATTTAACATACAAAAAATTTCATATAAAAAAATGTTGAGCGCTCGAACGATCTAACGAAAAAAAAATGTTCAAACAAGATAAATATTTGTAACCAAAAGGTAGAAGAAAAAAATATGTTGTGGAAAAAAAGTGTTTAGTGTAAATTATAATAAATTAACATAATTATCACTATGACAAAATGCTGTTTTACAAAAAAGAAAAGCTTGAAGAAAGGTGCGCAGCATAGTTTGTGTTTTTATGCTGGCAGTTGAAATATAAGAAGAAATCTCAAATCTCATTTGTTGGCTCTTCCCAAACAAATTCCGTGAGATGAATGTTTATTAAAATGTTTTTAATTCTATTTTTATAGCAGAAGGACATTGTTGCCACATGCATTTTTTGAGGCCTATAAGTTGATTTAAGTTTTAATCCTTAACCCGAATGTGTCGGAATTATTTTTCTTTCGAATTTTGCGAAAACACTTTTTGAGCGATTTAGTGTGAAGCGGGTTAAATATTTTTTACATAGTTTTTGCTCTACTGAATGTTCTTAAGAAACATACAGGAATTAAACAAACAAACAAAAAAAAAACAAAACAATAAATAAATAAATAAATAAATAAATAGAATAATTAATGTCTTCTTTTACACTTTGAAAAAATTGTTTTTAATGCTTATAATATAAAATTCATACACCTATCTGACTGCAGAATTGATTTGTAAATCGTTTCTTTAATAAAAAAACCAAACTGCAGCAATTATTACCAACATTTTTCAATTTTTTTTCTGTGTTGTCTAAAATTTTTCTCAACAAAATTTTTCAATTTTTTTTCTGTGTTGTGAAATTCAGTTTTGCAAAGAAGGTTAAAGAATTGTTATGCCAAATCACGACAGCTGGCAGTAAAGTGCGGCACGCCGCACAACGTTCGAAACAATGGCCACAATAATTGCAATTTTTGTGAGTGAAAAAAGCGCTCAAAACCTCCAAAATTGTACAAATACGCAGATCAAAGCGCGCTGAACGGAAATCAACGCACAATCGAATGCGATTCAAAGAAAATCGCGCTTAGAAAAACACAAATGAAAAGCGCACACCAGCCAAAAAAAAAGCTTTAAAACAAAAACGACGCCGCGTGCGTTTTTGTGCGTTCAAAGTACTTTTTGCAGCATTCAGCAGTCAAGATTTTCCAAAAAAACATGCATACATATATCAATACACAAAAATGGAAAATAAGAAATAAACAAAAACAAAAACAACAAAATCAAAAGGCACAGCGGAAGCAGCAGAAAATGTCTTGCAGCAAATGGCATTAACCTTGAAAGCGACGACACAGCATGCTGGCAGCCCATAATGATGAACGAAATGAAGACATAAAATAATCGGCAGCAGTGGCAATTTGAAAGCCAAAAAGGGCCATTCGTGCTCACTCGCATTCACACTCACCAAAAATGAATAATAAAATGCTTGCACATTGAGTGAAAAACGCGCAGCATAATTTAATTTGTTCAGTCGCCTTAGCACTACACACACCAACAACAATAGCCAAAGTAGCAACAACAAGAGCAAGAAAAGTTAAAACTACACCGAGGGCCAAGTTCATTAAACTTGCCGCACTTCTGCCGCCACCAGCACACACACAGCCGTCATGGGACCACGGCAACCTGGGCTGGAAGTTCAAGAAAAGCAGCGAAAAAGTGCCATTTTTAATGTATTTCCTGTATGGCTTTGCCAGTATTGTTGCCATCGTTGGCCCCGGCAACCTTAAGCCAAAACCAGAAAATGTTGCTGGAACTCAAACTCGAGCTGGGCCGCTGCGGCGTGCGTTGACGTACGAGTATCTAAACGCCGAAAATGACGAATGACAGTTGACAACGTGAACGTTGTCTCGAAAGGTACATAAGTACTTTTGTGCAAAGTTCGTAATGCGCTTATTTTGCTTGATTTGGTTCTTTTTGTTTGAGGCTCGTTGCTTTTTGGCAACACATTCCGCCAACAAGACAAACCAGAAGCGGCAAGTTGAGACTGTTGGCGTTTCACTTTTTAACTGCAGTTGCAGATAAGACGGAAATGCTGCCGGCATTTGCTCGCAATTTCTTATTTATTTATTTATTTATTTTTGGCCCACACTATTCACTTGTCCAGCGCCGCTTGCGGCGAGGAATCGCTTCCATTGGCAGCGCAATTGTCTGCGCACAACTGCTGCCAGCCAAATTTTTGGCAGCGCGTTCTGTCTCTGGCGCATAAATAGTGCGTATGGCTGGCACGCCGAACGCCTCCCACTCCCTGCAACTCTTTAGATGTGTGTATGTGTGTGTGTCGGTTGTGTATGTATGGCGCCCCTTTGTGGAGCAGACAACGACTAGACGCAGCATTCCGTTTCCTTTTTTTTTATCTGTATTGCTGTTCTTGTTGCCATCTCCTTCCATTCCGCGTCTGTCTGTCCGTCTAACTGTTTGTCTGTACCGTTTGGCGGGTCGGGCGTTATCTGCGTAAAAGCTTTTGCGGCATGTTTTGACGGTGAATGTTGCGTTTTTGTTTCCGTTTCTTGTTTTTTTGCACCCCTTTTTTTGTTGTAGAAAAAAATAAGTGAAAGTTGTAAAGTGCTAGCCAAATATTCCAGCAAAAAACAAAAAAAAAACCAACTCGCCTCTTAGCAAAGTTGCTCAGAAACCAGTTAAAGTTACCACAAAGGCGGCAAGTTGCTGCTGCTTTTGTGCTTAAAAGAATTGGAAATTTAATTATAACGTTAGTGCTTGCAGTCGAAAAACAATCGGGGGAAATTGCTTGCAATCAGGGCACTAATGAGAATGATGCACTGACAACTTGGCATTTAAGCAAAACTTTTATTAACTTTAAAGCTGTTGGAATTGTCTGTTGTGTTGCTGTGCTCTGAGTTTACAGATAGTAAAGTGATTTACGGCGTTGTTATTGTCGAATGCGAAGCTATTCTGTTATGTGAGAAAGCAACGTTCAAAATTGTTCAACTAAATAAAGATGGGGTTTTGGTTTTGTATGAGAAAGCAATAAAAGGAGTCATTCATTCGTCACTCGGAATATGCCAATAAGAAACATTTTCTTCAGTGACGGCAAATCTCTGAAAGAAAAATAACTGCATACGCAATGCTTTCAACTCGACAAGCCAGTCGGAATCTGTGTACAATTCTGTCTTATTTGCGAATAGGAATATATAAGGCATTGATTTAGAAGCCCAGGGACTCTCCAGTCACTCATGAAGCTGCGGTGGTTGTATTTGAATTTGGGTTAATTTTCATTGTGCTGGTTTGAGAAACTAACTTTTGGAAGGTAGTTCGTGAAGCACTCAGGTTAAGCAGTGCACTGCACCTAGGTTAGGTTAGGTTAAAGTGGCTGCCTGGGCACAGGACTTGCCGAAAGACAACCTTAGGCCCCAAATAGGTCCCAGTGTGATACCACAAGGAAAAAGTGATCTGACTTACTGCAAGTCGAAGTGCCTATTTGTTCTGTAAATAAAACATGGCAAGTCTCTTATGTTGACTGGTCTGAGGTCGTTCAAAATGTCGAAGAAAGAAGAGCTTAAGAATTTCCACCTTCGTCTAGAGAGAGCTGGACAGCGACAAAGGAGGTGACTTATAGTTTATTCCTCTTTCACATTTTGGCAACTGCAGCAAAAGTCTCAACTGTCAATTCCTAATCTGAAGGCATGACGACCGAATAGAGAATTTCCTGTCAAAATCGCGATGATTGTACTCAGTGGCGCACGCAGGATTTTATTTCGGGGGGGGGGGGGGAGGTTTCGAGAACTTTTTTGAGAACTTTGAAATAGAATAAAATTTAGATGTATGTATGAATCTATAGACTGAGATTCAAAACATGTATGTTTTCCCTACCTGACATATTTTGGTCCTGAGTTTAAAATAAAAAATTTATTTAAAAGGAGATAATTTTTCTCTTTCATTTGATACCCATATCTTCATGATTGCACAACCGCAAATATTACAAAAAAAAGATTTGAAATGTGTATGTCCTTAAAATTTGTAAGTCCTTTAAAAAGGACTTTGGGTCAGAAAATGTAAAACTGACTATGTCAAGTTAGTATAAATTATCTCTAGTTTCACGCCTATATCAACTTTAGGATGGGTCTCGGGAAAAAAATTTTTTTTTCGCACGGTGTAATAAATGTAAAGTTGGTGTTTTCACTCAGTGGATCATAACTTTGTCATTTTTCCTTCGATTCTATTGATGTTAGGCTTAATATTTGCACAAATTATATATCTTTCATCTTGGATTTTAAAACCAAAGGATATAATTTAATTACACTGATCAACAGCAAAATGGCTTTTCTGGTTCTGACATCAGTTCTAGGGTAATTAGGGACCGCTGATTTCGAATCCGCAAACCGTTTTGAAAACTTAGTTTCCGTTTTCGCAAAAAATGGGCGTGTCACTTTTTCGGATTTTCCCTGACTTTTTTCACGTTTGGGATTGTAATTTCAAAACCAATAAACCGGTTGACATGATTTTCACTTTGTGGCATTTACAACACCTCACGGTTTCATTTCCGATGCAATTTATTTTTATAGGTTTTAAAATTCCGCGGCAATTGGACCTCAAAGTCGGAAAATATGGAATTTCAAGGCGTTTTCTTTGATGTTAAAAAACAAACACATTTTTCGTAAATCAATTATCGAGTTATGTATAACAAGAAAGCGGAAACATGAAATTATACAACACAGCCAAATTTTTTGGCGTGAGTCCCATTCTCATCGAAATAATAGCAAAAATGTACCATAGTCATTTTCATAATTTTTGATACTACTTCCTTAAAAAATTAAGGGCCTCAAAATATGCTCTTTTATATATTCCATTCACTGTCTGGAATACAAGTGAAAAACAACAAAATTTTGAATTGCTTCAAACAAAACAAAATTAAAAACTTTGCATATTTTGAGGCTCTTACTTTTTAAAGGAAAAAAACGGAAATCTGTTGAAAATGACTTTGGTACATTTTTGCTATTATTTCGATGAGAATGGGACTCACGCCAAAAAATTTGGCTGTGTTGCATTACTTGATGTTTCCGCTTTCTTGTTAGACATAACTCGATACTTGATTTACGAAAAATGTGTTTGTTTTTTAACATCAAAGAAAACGCCTTGAAATTCCATATTTTCCGACTTTGAGGTCCAATTGCCGCGGAATTTTGAAACCTATAAAAATAAATTGCATCGGAAATGAACCCGTGCGGTGTTGGTAATGCAACGAGGTGAAAATAATGTCAACCGGTTTATTGGTCTAGAAATTACAATCCCAAACGTGAAAAAAGTCAGGGAAAATCCGAAAAAGTGACACGCCCATTTTTTGCGAAAACGGAAACTAAGATTTCAAAACGGTTTGCGGATTCGAAATCAGCGGTCCCTAATTACCCTAGAACTGATGTCAAACCCAGAAAAGCCGACCAAAAGTCGAAATTTGTTGCCCTGTGTTATCTAAAAAATAAAATTCGAAAATTTATGATTTTTAAAAATGGTCGAAAAATTCACTTTTTTACAACTTTCACCGTGAGTAATTTCACCAAATTTCATCTGATTGGGACTGTATATCGCTGGAAAGGCTAAGGTATTATCTTCTAATCGACGGACAGTTTGTGTTAGTCAGATGATTCGTTTACGAGATATGTGCTCATAACTAAAACAACAGTGAAAAAAATGGTTTTTCGAAGATTTTTCGAAAAGGCTTCTTACAAAAATTGTTTGATCTTCCGTTTCGTGTTCAGCGGCCCAAAGTTAATCTAGAAAACACTTTTATTTTTAGGAGCATTTTTTGTGTCGAGTAGTGTTATTGATGATTGAATATTTGATGTTTGATGATTTCTGACCTAACTTAAAGATATTTCGAGGCACTAACACTGCTCTTTTGCTAAATTTTCTCCATTTCTCTGTATGTTGAAAATGTTGAAATTTGCTCTGATCCACAGCGAGCAAATAGCCACAGTTGCTTGCAGCAATCGCTGTGGTTGTCCTTCAGCAGGCACTTAAATCCTTTTCGCAAATAACACCAACAATTGTCAGTTAGACAGTCATTGCAACGTGCCGTGTGCGCTGGCGTGCAACATTCGACAGCAACACTGCACACAGAGACGACAACTCAATGCCAAATGTTGGCATGAAGCCGACAAGGCAGACGAGCTGATTTGTATGCGGCCATTGTGCGCTGCAGACAAGCGGACAGCAGCATTGGCCAATATACATACAGCCACACACATACATTCGTGTGTGTGTGTGTGTGTCGTTTGGGTATGTGAATTTGGCCGCAGGATTTAACTAGTCGCAGTTTTTGCGTCCTTTTATGTATTTTTTTGAGCACTGTTTGCTTGCTGCATGCGGACATTTTGAAGGTTAACGAAATAGCAAAACATGCGCGGCTGCCAGTAGTTGAGTTCATGTTCAACGGCGTGGCAGACGCAATGGTAGTGGCGTGCGAGGTGTGACCAGAAGCACATTAAAATTAGTTGCAATTGAAGTGTGCGATGCCTGTGGCGGCCAACGTTAATCATATTAAACAGCAGCGGCGGAAATTTTAATTAAAATCGTCACACTGCAACCACATTGAAATGTTTGCCAACTACCATTTGCCCACTCCTATTGAATTCCTTATATATTTTTTTTAATGTTTCTCATGCCTGATGTCGTTCGTTTTCGTTTTTTTTTGTCCTTTTGCTGCTTTTGCATTTTTCATAGCATGCTTTGAGGCGGTCACAGCTGCGTTTGCCTTCATAAACAATGGACCCAACGAGAAATAAATAAAACAAAATCGCTGTGCGCTGTCGCTTTAGTGTTTTCGTTGTGTTCATCAATAAATCTCGACTAGTTTTGGGTTTCGGGTTATTGCATTTTTTTTTTTTATTTTTGGTTTCGCTGTGGCACTTTGCGGCTTTTGTCCCAAAATTGCGCAGACAGTGTTTTCGTACAGAAATAATAAAAGTGCTCAGCAAAAAAAAAGAAGCCGGCGCAGAGTGTTGTCGTTGCATATAAATCACATATTTGCTGCCAATACAATGCGCTATGTGTGCGTGCGAGTGTGTGTGTGTGTTGGTATTGGCAACATTTGCCCAGGCTAACACAGCATTTTGCATTAAGCACAAACAATTTGTGCAGTGGACAGACAGACCAGCCGCACACCTGCCGCCAACTCCCGCCACTTCGATCTCTGCCCCCTTCCCCCTCTGGCAGTTTATGAATGTTCTCATAAATGTGTGCGCGTGTGTGTGTGTGGAAGCGGTAGCAGGAGGCACGTTTGTCAGGATTTCGAATTTTATTTTCAGTTAGTTTTGTAATGTCTAGTCCACTCCTGTGTGTGTGTGTGTATCTGCTGCATGCATATCGCACAATGTGGCAACACTCTGCTTGGCCGCATGTATGTGTGTGTGTTTTTGCCAAAAGGATCTGACGCTCCAGTCGCTTGGCTTTTATTTTGCACAATCAATTTTTTCGTTTTTTGCTTTTGCGTTCGTTGTTCATGTGAAGTTTTAATGGTGTGGTCTGTCGGCCCTTTAAGTGATGGTGTGTTGGTGTGGCGTTGGCTGAATTTCGCTCGGCGAATATATGACATTTTGCAACTATAAATAAATCCTGGCCCTATATGCATTTAGCGAGGCTTTTACGTGTCCTTTTTTTGCTAGGCTGCTCGTTACTCTGTGACAGTCGGAATGCTCTTGCGGCAACCAAATGAAAATGTCATAAAATATTGAAAGAGTTGACTGCAGCGCTGTGTGCCTATTTGAATGACCGGCCGTGGAATCAGCTGCGTTGTGAGCGCCCAGTTGCTGACTTTGAAATATTCAGCAGCATATTTTGCAAATTGAAAGATACGAATGAAATACAAATACAGATAGATTACAACTTATTGTGCAGGCGTAGGACTCACACTTTGTAGGTGATTTTTTTGCAGGAGGTGCAACTTGTGCTTTGAAGTTGTGTCACATTTTGGCAAACGATTCAGTTGTTTGATATGTCAGAGCTGATACTCGTTGTGGTATCACAATAAGCCATCTGTTTGTACTTTAGTGAGTCTAAGTGAGCCTAGCCTGGACCTCAGAGATTTTTATTTCAAACTATTTTATTCGCCTTTCAATATTTTCACAGAATATTTCACAGCATGTAAATTCATATTTTCTCTGGTTTAATCCCTTCAGCACCGCTGTGAGTGCCATCGCTGCTTGTTAAGTATCTAAATCATGTAATTCGATTTAACGGCAACAACGTTTAAGTAATAAATTTCTATGATAAAAATTACTGCTGCATTTTTTTTAGTCTTTTTTGGCTTGTGTTACAATTTGAGCAAAACAGAAAATTACTTTTTATAAGTACAAATAAAAAGTAAAATTATTCCGTTGATTTGAGCGTTTCAAACGTTTAACAAATAAATGAACGTTTAAATAAAGGTAAACCAAATTTTTTTTAATAAACTAAACTACATAATTTTTTGATCATTTTTAGATTTAAGCCTTCAGTTACTTCAATTCGATCTCTAAATGGTCTGAGACTAAAGTTAAAATAAAATTTATTAAATTATTTTAATAAAAATAATCTCTAAATGGTCTGAGACTAAAGTTAAAAATAATTTATTAAATTATTTTAATAAAAATAATTTATAAAATTATTTTTTCTTTATTGTTACGAATTATTTAACTTTTTAATCACACAATCAAATAATTTTGAGTTAATCTTTACTTTGAGTTTATCAAAATGATCAGCGCGTTTTTCTTAGAAATATGGAATATTTTAAATATTTGTAAATATTTGTTTTATAAACATTTGTTTGTTTTTTTTTTTATTTAATCAAATTATTCAATCAAACTCTGTGTTTAATCACACAATCAAATAGTTTTCAGTTAATCTTTGCTTTGAGTTTAACAAAATGATCAGCACATTTTTCATAAAAATATTACATTTTTTGTTTTTAAATGTTTGTACTTATTCAATGCATTTTTGTATTTTTCTCATATTGTTTTTCTGTTTGTTTGCTCCATTCATTCGCAGAAGAACAAACAATTTTTAACCGAAGAATGATTTTTGCACTTGGCAAAACTATTTCTTACAATTTCATACATTTTCACTTCTGAAATGTTGCTTATTTCTTACACTTTGTTCTGGTTTTCTCTAGACTTTTCATAAATTATGCCTACTACATTTTTCGCCACAACCTTCACCCATAAATTTTAATTAACTCACACCCATTTGCGCGCACTTAAATTCTCAAGAGCGCCAACAGTCGGCGGCGCGTCTTGAATGCGCTTGAGAAATGTAATTCATAAATTAAGTGCCAGCCCGCAAAGGCGCTCAACAGCCCAGCAAAGGCCATGAACTTTCATTGCATGCACACACACACACACACATACACACATACAAACGCAACGCACTCAGGACGAACGTTGCGAGTGCAGGAGTGTAGTAATAAGAATCTACGAGCGCTGCTGGCCATAAAGCGGCGACGACAGGTCACAGGCAGCAGAGTGTCGAAGAATGCACTGCAACCGACCAAAAAGCATAAACCAAAAATACAGCAGCAACAACAAAATCACCCACTCAATTTCAACAACGTTAAGAAAACAACGAAACAACGAGTTGCCATTTCGAAAAATCTGTTGTTGTTGTCCTCGCCTCGTTTTGCAGCAAACCCAAAGCGCACACATCACACAGCCAAATGTTGTTGTTGTGTGTTGTGTGTCTGCCTAAATGTGCTTTAATACATGCAACATTTGCCATAAATTTTGCAACTCCCTGCCAGCGTGTTCCAGGGATCGCCTACTCCGGCATCCGGCAGCACCCTGTATGCCGCAAATTCTCGCAATGCTTTTCAAAGTTTGTGTAAACTGTGCACGGGGGAGGCTGGCGACATTTCTAGTGAAGCGAAACCATCTTTACGAGACATTGAAACATTGCCATTCATCGCGCTTCTGTTTGTCTCTTTGCACTGGTCCTACAATTTTTTCACAACGCAACGTTGTGATTTTAATAGTATTTGCCTTTTGCCTTTTGCGCGCTTATTTACCGTTTAACTTCTCTCCCCCACCCCTCGCCCCACACTCGCTTTACGTTTGAGTAAACGCAAAGTACGCTGTGCTGCGTTTGATTGAGTGCGCAAGTGGCAGACGCGGGTGGCGAGTGGCGGCGCTCCCGCACTTTTTTATGAATGAACGAACGAACGAGTGCGAGCGTGAATGAATCAAAAGCGAGTGGAAAGTATGCACAAAAAGTACCCGCCAAGCGACTCATTGATGGCCAGGTTTCTTTGGAAAATAGCGCGGTTTGTGGTCGATGCAATTCAGCAAATTACGAAATATGGAAAAAAATTCCATTTATTTATATTTGAATAATTCTGCTTAAATTCTGCTTTTTGTAAGAGCCAATTGACAGAACTCAAATATGCGGAAATTAAAAAAAAATACTAACTGATTTATTGACGTTCAGAAAAAATTCATTCAGAAAGTATATTTAACAAAAAATTTAAATTTAAGTTTAATTTTTTAATTTCCTTAACACAATCAATGTTGGTTGTTTTATGAGAAAACATTAGATTCACTACTGTTTGGTAATATCCGGAGAAATTTAGTAAATGTTTTAAAAATGAGAAAGTAAAGAATAAAAAAATTCGTTTTTCTGAATTCGAAAATCAATCAAAATTTTTTCAAACCCATTTGAAATCAGAATATTCTTTCGAAAGTATTCAAATATCTTTGAAATAGTAATTGAAAACATATTTTTAATGAAAATAAATTTAAAATAAAAAAATGTTTATAAAAATGGACACAATTTATTTTAATAATTTTAATAATTTAAAATTTAAAAAACTTTATATGAAAATGGACACAATGTCGGGTACTAATACTTCAATAGTGTTTTGTATATTACAGAAATTCAACTCAACTATTCAATAAACTCACTCAATCAATTCAATTAACAAAAAATTAATTTGTTTTAATTAATTAAGTTAAAAAATAATTTAATTTTAATTTGTAAAAAACATATGTAAAATTATTTTAGTTCAAAATAAAATAATTTAAAATTCATACATTTAATAATTTCTCAAATCTGAATACAAAATTAAAAAGTACAATTAAAATCGAGCAGTAAAATTATATTTTGAAAAATGCATTATTAAAAATATAAAAAAGCAAAATACTGTTATTAAAAAATAATAATAAAATGAAAAATAAAAAAATAAAAAATAATTTAATTTAATTTAAAAAAATATTATATATGTATTATATGAAATGGACATAATGTTAATAAAATTGTGAAATACATTATTTGCATATTTATTGTTAGACCTCATTATTATTGTGTGTTAATAATATTCATATCTGAAAAGCTTTTAGCTCATTTCAGAATCCCAATATATTTTCAACTCATTATTTTTATTCATATGCATTATTTTTACTCATATTTTTTATTCATATGCATAGATCACTGTTAGAAAGTTTTCGTCATAACAGAATCGAAATTTAATAATAAGTTTTCAGTCATTTTTTTCAAAGATCACCAACTTTACTTTCAAATAGTCTAAAAAAGACGAATATTGTTTAAATGTTCACTAAGTGTTGGTTAAAAATGCTCATTAGTAAAAAAAAATTATGAACTCGAAACCAAGAGAAATATTTTTGTTTAAACTCCTTCAAGAATTTTTAAATTTGTATATCCAAAGATAATTATTTCAAGTATTCTTTAAATATTTATTGCTTTGAAATACTAAAAAATTATCCTAGCAGCCACTGTAAAAAATTAATTGTATGTTTTTTCCACGTTTTAAATAAATAAATTTTATTTATTAAATAATGATTAACAATAAACACTACAAAAGCTACAGATTGGTTAACATTAAAGAAGCCATCGAAATTTTGATCTCAAAATAATTTGCTAAATTATTAATTTTTTTAACAGAAAAATAAAAATATTATTAACAAATGATTAACAAATAAATAAATAAATTATTAAATTAAAAAAATTTTAACAAACTATTTTAAGATCAGAATTTCTATGGCTTTTTTAGTGTTAACCAATCTGTAGCTTTTCAAATTTGCTATGAAAACAAGTAGTAGTAGTTAAAGTAAATTTAAGGAAGTAATTTTAATTTAATAAATACTATTTTTCAAGTAAATTAGATTAAACAAAATAAATTATTAAGAAATAAATAAATAAAAGAATTAATCGTTAATCGTTTAACAAAATATTTTAAGATCAAAATTTCAATGGCTTTTTAATTTGTTAACCAATCTGTAGATTCTCAAATTTTTTATGAAAACAAGTAGTAAGTAAATTTAAAAAACTAAATTAAAATGTAATTAGTAATTTTTTTTTCAAGTAAAATAAATAAAGTTTTTGTGACTAGAAATTTCATTAATCTGTTACTAGTTTAAAAATTTCAGTTTTCTAAAAAATTTCAAAAATTCAGTATTTGTTGCTCTTAACTATAAATAAATAATGGCTGCTCTCGAATTGAAAAACCAATTAAAAAAAAATAGTTCTTTGCTATAACTGACGATAAATGTTTTTTCTTTATTGTCCTTTCACATTCTTTTGAAACTTTTTGAATTAGTTATGCTTCATTTTTCAAATTTATACTAACAAAGACTTTTTCATATTAAAATATTTTCAAAAATCATCAAGTATTATTAAAAAAAACGTTACGAAATATTAAACAATGTATCACATTTAAAAAAATTGTTTGACCAGATTTTGTAAAACTTAAAAAAACACCCAGTCAAGTAAACACAGATAAATTTTATAAAATTGATTTCATTGAATTTTTTTTAAAAGATTCAATAAAGGATATCTGCATATCCTTTTCCACTACCCCCACTGAAACATTGAAGCACATCTCACTCGCTGCGTTAAAACAACTCAATTTCAGGAATATTTTTCATTGCTACATTATTTTCCTCAATCACGTATTTCAAATAATTTCTGCAGATTTTCAACACAATTTCGTTATCCTTTTCAGTTGCATTAACACACTCACCTTTTTCACTTGCAAGTCGATGCAGAACTGGTGAAATTTCTAAGTTCTTACGTTGATCGTGGCACATGAACCGAAATGGCTTCTTTCAAAGTTCTCTTTCGGAAAAAAGGACTGTTCTAAAATCCTTCAAGTGTTTCACTCTATTTCGCACGCACTGCAATTGCACACAAAAATGCGTTAATTTTCGAAAAGGAAAATCTCGCTTGGACGTTTTCACTGCGATTTGTTAATATCCATTTTAGTGTTGTTATTTTTGCTTTTTGATTTTTTGTTTAATTTGTTTTTTTGCAAATAATCCTCGGCGCTGTTCGTTGTGTGTGTGTGTGTGACTTTTAGCAATTTGTATTCTTTTTGAACTGGTTGTCAAAACTTCAGTGCACTTTTTGTGAATTAGAACTAAACTAAGAACTTGAAACTGTCGCGCCTTTTGCGTGTTTTACTTGAATTCGTTTCGGCTGAACTCTTGCAAACTTCCACAATGCAACTTGCAATTGTTGCGTTCTGCGTTCGTGGGCGAGAGTTGGTCCGTTGCTTAGCAAAATCAAAGAAAAAGCAAACAGAAAAATTGCAAGAAGATGTTAGCGACGACCAACGCTGTTGGCTGTTGACACCACCAGATACAACCGCTTCATTTAATTCAAAGAGACTCGGAGTAATAACTTCTCTACGCTTATTTATATAGCCTCCGTAGAGCGGCGACTTGGAGAAAAGCGACAGCAATAATTCCAAACCGAACCGCAGCGGCGACAGCAACGGCAACAACTACACCAACACCAACAACAGCAGCAGCAGCAACATCGCTAGTAGCGGCAGCAGCAGCAGCAGCAACAGTCGCAAGCGGCTAAGTGCGAGCGAGCTCCAACCGAAAAGACCCAACACCACACCAAACGAAATCAAACCAAACCAAATCAAACAGACAGCCGGACTGACAGACCAGACCGACGAATAAGCGAACTTGCGGCGCGAGAGCAGAGAACATCGCATGAAGAACCGGTGAACATCGAACGCGATGCTGCTTCACACGCGCACCGCACAACCAACCAGCCGCACCGAGCGGCGGCCGAGCGCTAAAGTCAGCGGCGACGCTGGCGTGGACGCGAGCTTTGAATTTTGTTTGATCGCAGCGCTTGTGTTGACGCGCTTCTTCGGCGCTGTCCTGTTGCGGTGCCCGCCGCCGATGGTCAAGTTGAAGAACAAGCGTCGACGCTGACGCTAACGCTGATGCTGGCGGTGGCGGCGTCAGCGCCAACAGCGGCCGGCCGGCCAGAGAGCGCTGCGAGGCGTTAGCGACGCGTGAGAGCGCACAAAACGTGGAAAGTTTATTTAACCGGCTCGGCTTGGTTTGGCTGACGGCACTCGTTGCGACCTGGTCCGGCACGGCACACCACCGTCGCGACGGACCGGCATTTGGTTGGTTGTGGTCGCTGTTTGACGCCTCTGAAGCCGGCCTGCAACAGCGGCGTCAAATGGGTTTGACGGTCGGCGATGGGACGAGGGCGAGCCACTCATGCGCCGACAGCGGCTGCGACGCCTGCAGCGCGTTGGTCAGTGCGACCTCGGCGACTAGTGCGGCGTCGCGTCGTTGCAACTTGGGAACTCGGCTTTGGTCGGTCGGTCGGCCACATGTTCAAGTTCGTGGTCACGGACAGGGACAGACGACAACGCAGATTTTGCAGATGCTGAAGCCAATTGCTCGAAGACGAGCAGCCACAGCAACAGCAGAACGTTTCGTTGGAGAATTGGTAAGGCGAAAGACCACAAGCAGAACTGCAGACAGCGCCGGCGCGGACGCACAGAGCCATGAGCCATTCTTCAGCGACGACACAAGAAGTGCGATGGATGGCGCGATCGTTCGTGTAGCACGATCGGTGGCTTTTGGTATTTGTATTTGCTCGTTGCTGGCTCGTTGTGGTTTTGTAGTCGTGTTTACGATCGCTTTGTTGTAGGAATTTTATGTGTAGTCCGTACAAGTAGTTTCTACGCATCTCGCACGTACGCGGCCGGCGACTGGCGGCGGGGCGCTTAGTCAGCGTCAGCGTCGGCCGCCGTCTACGGGGCCAGCGAACAGGTGTCGACAATGGCAATGCCAGCGCTGATGGCTGTGACGACAGCGTGTGTGCAGTGCAGCGACTGCGATTGAAATGCAAAAGCGAACAGCGGCCGAGCAAAAGTTGCATTTTGCAAACTCATAAAGTCGGCTAAAGCGTCGACATTGACACATATCAAATGTCTTCAAACCTTTGCACAATAATCTTTCGATTAATTAAGAAGTAATTTCTATGGATTTCGGAAATAATTCAAATTGCATCTTCTTTTATCCGCATTCGCATCTTTCTTCAATTTGACTTTGAATTTAATTTGATGAGTTTTTCAAGCTTCTAAAATTGTTGACCATAGCTTGCAGGAGCTCTGTACGCGTTTGGCCAACCCACACGTGCCATTACTTCATCGTCCCGCCGCCCAAACCATCACCGGTTTTTTTTACTTCGCACCGGCCAGCGTCTGTCCGACTTGGGCTAAAGCGCGTTCGCAATTATTTCCAATTTATACGCACTTTTTGGCTAAGCAGCCGAGCGCTTTTTCCGCGCTTACAGCGCTTCGCTGTC
Source organism: Melieria crassipennis (assembly GCA_963668005.1). Lineage (NCBI taxonomy): Eukaryota > Metazoa > Arthropoda > Insecta > Diptera > Ulidiidae > Melieria > Melieria crassipennis. Next base: position 121,047,501 of record OY764961.1, read on the forward strand.
GCACAAAGTACGTAACCGGTTTCTGTGCTGTCACCGTCGCTGAATGGACACGGCTAACTGAGGTGGTTGGCTAACTGGCTGGCCGGCTGGATTTTGACCTTTGCTATAATTAAACCAAACAACACATTACTAATTGTTTGCAATTTTTGACTACAGCTTCTGCTGCTTCGCCGCCGCTGCCTAAGCTGCTCCTAACCTCACAATGGTTGGCAACCATTTTCTTTTCCGTTTAATTAATTAATTACAGAACTGCGCTACTGTTCTTGCCCAGACACGCATTTGCAAACTCACACACACACACACAGTCACACCTGCCTCGTAGCAATTGCAGTGCGTTTCGGTCGCACTTGAGCTGCGTTCAAATGTTGTGCGCGCAAATTGTATTCACGAGTTCTGGTTCACCTTTAAGCCGGGCAGCACCGCACAAGATACTCGACAACCGTCAGCCGTCAACCGTCGCTTCTGGCGCACGTTTCGCTAATGAACTCGACATTTCCGCACTCGCCGGCTTGCCAGCAGCATCCTTTGACATCCTGTGCAGCATTTGCGCCGGCAACAACCGCCACAGCAGCGGCAACATGCAGCCGGCCAGCCAGCCAGCCAACGCCGGTGGTGGTCCTGAGCGTGGCTGCAGCGGCTGCTGCACGGCGCATGCCCATTGCCAACATTTGAGCATTCGACATTGTCGCAACTTTCGACACAGAGGCGCGCTCTGCCTGTGCGAATGTGTGTGTGTGTGTGTTGGCTTGTCGTGTATTTTTATTAAGCATGTGTCGGCGTATTGCCGGCTTTCTGCCAGACCGGCTGTGTTACATTTTCGGCATTGCCGTAATAGGAAAAGCGAAGAACGAAGTCGCGTGGTGTGCGCGTGCAGGGCAGCGGGCGATGTCAAGTTGCCGGCCAGCAAACGTGCTGCTGCTGGGGGGCGGCGACGGGTGCGAGTGCGAGTGCGGGAGTACGGACGACATTGTACAAAAAGTAAATGCGCTGGCTGGACATTTGCGTGGCGTGGCGATTGCGTTAAATTTAATATGCAGCAATTGGTCTCACTTTGCAAGTGCCGGAAAATTGAAAACAAACCGAATTCAATTAGATCTCGAGTGATGGATCTAGTTTCTTCAGAAATATGTTGTAAAACGAAAATTCAGGTTTTATGGTCAAATGTATTTATTACTAGCTGACCCGGCGAACTTTGTCTCGTATAAAATTTTTATTTTTTTTATGATGAAAATGCAAATTGACGAAGAAAACCAACTAAAGGAAGAGGAAGAGCTACTGATGAACGCATTTTAGGCCCACAAATCAGCAGTGTTGCTGCTAAGTTTCAGTAAATCGAATTTCAAAAACCAATTTTTATCGTTTTTACTTACGCCACGCCCCCTTGTTCAATACCCAAGCCATTCCCTCTGTCGAAAGGGAAAATGGTAGGTTTGTACCAAGTTTCATTGCTGTGCGACATATAGTTCAGCGAAATATTTGGGTCACAAAATATGTGCCACGCCCCTTATCCAACGCCCATCAAATCTTACGAGTAGAATGACACATCTATGGGACGACGCTATACTAAATTTCAGTGTTGTACGACTAACAATTTCAAAGATATTCTAAGTAGATATTCTATCTAGATATTATAAAGATTTTGCTTGTATGGGCGGTGCCACGCCTCCTCTTCTAATACTCGCACCATTTCCTCTGTCGAAAGATATGAAGCAATGGTAAGTTTGTAGTGAATTTCATTGATGTGTGTTTTATGATTCTAAAGTTATCGTCTTAAAATTTCGGCTGGTGAAAAGGTGCCACGCCCCGTTTTCCTAAAATGTTCTTTCATACAAACCTTGTTCTGACAACTACGAATACAACCAAAAATACCAGCCAAATCGGTTCAGCCGTTTTCAAGTGATTCGCGGTCAAACATGGCAGGGATTTTCCGACTTTTCCAATAGATTTTTCGGAATTTTCTTTTCACATAAACCCGAACTGACTCAAGAAGAATCCAACGAAAAAAACCCCATGGAAATCGGCCGGTCCGTTTGAGTGTGATGCGCTTACACACATACATCCACTTTCTTTTATATAGACTTACGATTTAAGACATTATGTTTTTTCAGTTAAAATTACCTAAATCTATTCAAGCATTAGGCTGTACAATGATTCTTATAGACTAGACAACAAAACTAGTTTACTTACTGTATGGGAAACTAGTTAAGCTTAAGTATCTCAACTCTTTCAAAACACACGCACCAGACAACCCACAGCGCCCAACTGTATTAAAACCACTAAATCCATTTTCAAATGAAATTCTGAAATCAATTTAAAAAGCAGCGTTCTTACGATTCAAAAATGATTAAACTTTTCCAACTCAACTTTGATGCCTCAGAAATCCATTTCGCTCACGAAAAGTGATGATCCCTTTAAAGTGCAATGCCAAATAGACACAACGATTGAAACAACATCACTGCAAAGCATTTAAAAGCGTATAGCACAAATCCATTGAAGCAGCAATCGATTGAATTTTCCCGCATTCGTCTGCCCCCGTCCACGACCGAGCACTTTCCATGCGCCGTGTGTCCGTTTGCTTTTATGCTTTTATTGTGGCATTCTGCGCCGTTATTGTAGCCGTGTGTGCTTCTGATTTCCTGCCGTCAGATATATGTGTGTGTGTGTGTGTGTGAGTGAGTGTGTGTCCTGTCGTGCGGAATGGCGGCGTACACGTCAAAGCCAATATGTGCCGCTTGGCAGGTGTCATGGCGTAGGGAATTTCGGTTCGCTTGTAGGCGGCAATGCGCTCGCCGTGGCGCCACATTGTGCGCCAAGTGTTGTGTTTGCTTTGCTGTGTCTGTGTCTGTTGTGCCAGTCAATTCAACTGTATACGAATTGTTTTCGTTGTCGCCGCCGTTGCCGTTGCCGCTGCCCAATTAGCGTTGTTAGGCACAGTGAATGGCGTGAATGATGCCATTGCGGCATGTTGCGCAGCTGATGGTCGGATGCAGCACTGGCTGGTTGGTTGGCTAGTGCCATCATTGTGTTGTGCACACCATTGAGCACACACACACACACACACACTAAGAAGAAATGAAAACAATTGATTGAGACAAAAAGTTTAAATTGATTTGGACAACTTGCCTGCTGCCAGTCAGACAGTCACTCAATCGGCCAGTAAGCGTTCACAAAGTGTGGCTGTCGTTCGTTTTATCTTCCGTTTATCTTTTATCAGCGCCGCGACGTCTACATCGCATACCTACTCAATTTCCACTTAGCGCAGGCCCCCGCCCGGCGGCCCCACCGCCAATCCAGCAATGGCCGTGCCGAATTTCGTCTGCTCGCATGAGTTTTATTGTTATTTGTCCACGCTGCCAAAGTGCAATTTTTGGTCGTCGTTTTCATGTTTGCCACCAGCAACACAGCCAACGATTCATTTTTCATCCCCGAATTCTACGTCTTTGGGGCGGCTGCTCGGTAGTGCAGAGGGTGATGACTGATGATGGGAGATTTTCGCAAAAATCGCGACGGCATTTTCCATGCATTTTCGCGTATTTTCTGCAAGGTTTTCGCCTACCCACTTCCGTCGCTTCTGGCTGACATTGTCGCTGGCAGACTGAGACTGGTCTGGTGGTTGCCAGACTGTTGCCGCTCAGCATCAGCACAGCTGCAAAGTATTTATTTACTTGACAATTTCGGTTGCTTCGGTAGTGTACACTGAGAGAAATTAAGCAAAGTTGAGAAAGTGAATATTTATCAATAAACCTTCGGAGAACACACACATTTTTTCAATCAATGGGAACCTGACCTTGAACCTTTTGACTTGAAAACATTTCTGGAGTGAACTTGGAACATTGTTTCAACAATTTTAAAAATATTATAGGCCCCTCTGAAGTTTGTAGGTTAGGTTAGGTTAGGTTAGGTTAGAGTCGCAGCCTTCTGTGTGGTTTTGAACCTGGCTAAATACTTATATGCCAGGATAATCAGTGATAGTTCGGTTAGGCTAATGAAGAAAGCTAATGAAGAAAGCGGATCCAAGAAACTTGTGTCTTATTCTGGCTAATGAGGGACAGTGACACAACAGGTTGAGAACGGTGTCTTTCTCCTCCTCCTCCTTTCTCCCCCCTCCACAGAAGTAGTTGGATTGCAGTCTTAGTCGTTCTGCATTCTTACCCATAAGACTGAGCCATGAGCACCGAGACCGTTATGCTTATTGAGTGACGACTAAGGTTGAACAGCTGGTTGGTCCGTTTCATGTTATAGCTTGGCCAAGTTAGTAGGGCGATATAGCAGGTCTCTTCCTCAGACCACAATTCGTTTGCTTCCTTATGCTAGTATTGCTTGCGCATCAGTTTGACCAATGCAAGTGGAGTCCCCCACTGAGAGAGAGGACGAAGCCTCGTCGAGCAACGTGCCCGCTCTGGCAAGTTCGTCCACCTCGCAGTTGCTTATGATACCTCCGTGACCTGGCACCCAGAATTGAAGTCTGAAGTTTGTAACATACTTTAAAAATTCGCCAAAAAACAGATTCTTGAATAGGTATTGTCGTAGGAGTATGGGTCCACATGACCCAGTGTGTTCTCCGAAGATTACTTTTTTTTGGTAAAAATTATCAGGAAAATGGCAACCCATATGTAAAAGAAAAGATTTTGGAATAGGTATTGTCGTAGGAGTATGGGTCTACATGACCCAGTGTGTTTTCCGAAGGTTAGTTTATGTTTTGGTAAAAAATTTCGGAAAAAATGGTCACCAGTATGTAAAAGATAAATAATTAAAGAACCAAAGCTGTTGTTATTTATTTCATTTGAAATTCTTCCACATCATTTGATTTATATACAAATCGCTATATAACTCGTATAACTCCTCTTTATGTGTGACTCATTCTCCAGGGCTCGCAAGGCTTCCTTGACAGAGGTTTTCCAATTTTATACATTTGAACAAGATTTTTTCTCTCAGTGTACATTATCCACTCGGATTGAATCCACAAGTTTACTTGTATTTTGGCTTTAACTTATATCGCTCCATTGCGGTTGTTGTTATTGTTTTTGCGATTGTATGTTAGTACTGCGAGTCGTATTTTGTGTGGACTTTGCGAATTAGTTAGTCTGGACCATTTTCATTGTTTCTCTTTATTGTTTTTCATATTTATTGTAGCTGGTTTTGCAGCTGTAATTAAATAACCAACGGCAGGGCTGCCTTTCGTTGTGATTTTAGTGTTTTCAACAATATTCTAGAAACAATCTGTTTAAACTAACTAAAGTTAATTAAAGATGCAATATTAACGTCAACTAATTATAGATTGAAAGACCAACGAAAAATTTGATTTAATGCAAAGTCTGAATAGTAACTTCACACTATTTGGTAAACATAGCAGCACCAACACCAACGCCAACACATCTCGAATCGAGCAGCAGCAGCAGTCCTCCAACTGCAGCGCGAGTCCACTTTGATAAAGCAATCTGCAAGTCTGCTTAGCATTCACTACGGTGCGCCATAATTTTACGAGAAATCGAATTCACAACTGATTTTATTATGCCCCTTAATATGCCAGACATTGCCATGCCCTGTGCATGTTAATGATTTTTCCAGCGTTTTCCCGCAGCAATGCAGCGACTTGACCACAATTCACCGCCAGCAACGCCATTAGCCGCCGCCCTGTGCAGAGCAAACTTCCAACACCACAGCCCTCGCTGCCGTCACCACTTCTAATCGACATTGTCGGCATATATTATGAGCTTTACATGTGTGTGTGTAGTGCACATATATTCGCCGGACTCTAAGTAAAATATTGACTTGTTGTGAAAAAAGGCTGCCTTGTTGTTTTGCTGCTGGCCGCTGGCCAAGTTGGTGGACTTTAGTTGCTGAATAGGAGGAAGTTTCTGCAGAAACAAGTCACCAGCCAGCCGAGTCCCGCCACTGCGGCCAGTGCCTGAAGTGCCAGTGCGTCGGTCTGTGGGAAGGCGACGCGCGTACGCGTTCTGCGAACTGTCGTTGCGGTACAGCTAAATACGCTCAATGCGGCACACTCCCCACCGCTTTTCAATTATCCCTTAACAATGTCATTCATTAAATTTGTGCGAAAAACTGAAACGGTGTGTGCGCGCATTCAGTAATTTTTCCTGGGAATTTGGTATTTCACAGACAGTGACAAGCCGCAGAAAGTTTACACGCGGCGAGAAATTGCCAGCACAGAAACTCGTTCAATGACGACAACTGGCTGCAGACACTGAGCTGAACTGTCAGCGGGCAAAATTTACATCTGTCCGTGCCGAGCGCTGACGCAAAGCGATTAAGTCGACCACACACACACATGACGAGCGGATGAATCACTCGGAGCGCCGAAAGCGCCAGTTCAGCGGGCTGCTGTCGATTCGTTCTTTGGCGTCGCCGTGCCCTGTCAGCGTCCTGGTTTGCCCTGCGGCAGCTATCTGCACGCCGCTGGCGCCCGCCAACTAGCGCAACGAATTAGCCAAAGTGTTCGATAAGCGATATTCGCATGCAACAATTTACATGTTGGCCAATTGTACTCGTACACCGTTTAGACGTGGCCTGCATGCAATGCGCGCTGGCAACCGACGATTTAATGAATGGCTGTCGAATGCAATGAAACAGCAACAACAAAGCGCACTAGTGGGAATCATGGCTGAAAAACAAAAGTCCAACTGCGACAAGGTGTTCTCGAGTGCAGTGCGTGAGTTATGTGTGCGATTTGATCTGAATTGGCAATTGCGCGCTCAAGTGCGTTGCACTGCTGGGTCAGGGAGAGCCATCAGAACTTTTATCATTCATAAAGTTGTTGGCTGAGTTAGGCACTCGATTTGCTTTATATGTTAGAACAACCAACGTGCGCATGCAGAGAGCGAAAGTAGTATTTTCCCAACTCAAAGTTGTGCAACTGACAATCGCATCGTTCAACTGTAATCTGTATACAACTCGCTATTCATGCGAATCTGTACCTAAGCACTTAACTTAACCCTGATATGCCGGTCGTAATACATGCAGTACACTTGTTTGAAGGTGCTGCGGTAACTGTGCTTTAAATTTGTTAACCGATGTCCTGAAATGTAGGTGTAGTTGCATAAACGACCTTCGGCATATCTGAGTTAAGAAGACACAACACATTAAACTCGAACTTAAACATTCTTTTCTCCATACATACTCGTATAATTATTTGTCCTGACTGATTGACTAACTCACTGACTGACTGATTCATCATCGCCCAGCCCAAACAGTTAAAGCTACAATATGAAATTGAAACAGCATCTTGAAAAATGAAACTCACCTAAGACGGGATTTTTTTAAATTCGGGGTCTAAAAAGGCAAAACGTGGGTTAAGGTGTTGTATGAAGAAACGCGTTTTAATGGGCCTATTGATTTCAAATTTAATGAAAAAACTTTAAACAAAAAATAATTCGACACGTATTTTTTTTTTTCGAAAATCAAAATTTAACTGGGTCAATAATGGGTTAAGGTTCGTATACGGAAAGACTCCGAAACAACGTTGAACCGATGGGCCTATTGACCTGAAAGTTTGTAAAAATACTTGAAATCAAAAATAATTTTACACGGGTTTTTAATTTTTTTGATAATCAAAACTTAAAGGAAGCCGATAGCCCTGGCAGCTAGTGCTTTTTTTTTAATTATAATTTTAATTGTAATTAAAAATAATAAATAAATAAAACTTAAAGGGGCGACCCAAGGGTTAAATGTTTGTATGAAGGAACATTATATTTTACGCCTTTTAACTTCAAACTTGCTGAAATTACTTAAAATGTGAAATAATTTGATACGTGTTTTTTTATTTTTTCAAAAACCAAAATCTAACAGCCATCGACGGGTGAAACGTTTATATGGAGAAAGTGTGAAGAAACATGAATTAGTGGGCCTATTGACTTTAAACTTGGTGTAAGTACTCTTAGTGAGAAATAATTCGACATGTGTTTTTAATATTTTCGAAAATCGGAAACTGACCGGGTCAACGCTGGGTTAAAATTTTGTTTGGGGATATATGGTGAAAGCACTTAAATGAGAAATAATTAGAAAGGAATTTTTTCATAAAAATTTAACGAGATTAACAAAGGGTTACGAAAAACTTGATTTCGTGGCCCCATTGACTGCAAGCTTGCGTGCAAAGCCGCGGGGCCCTGCTAGTAATGCATATAGGACCTTCGGCATACCCGGGTTAAGAAGACACAACACATTAAACTCGAACTTAAACATATTTTTATTAAATAATTTCAACTTTTTATGCACAATTCAATAGCCAAATCAAAAGATTAAGTTTTAACTGACAATGTTTGTTAGCAGATAAATCATCCAAGCAGCAAACCTCCTTCAAACTGACTCATGTGGGCTTTAAATAAAATTTGCATGCCTTTTAAAATGCGCTCTGGTCGATTTGGTCGCTGAGAAAATCCGTAAAAAGACATCACTTTCTGTATTTGTTATGCAAATGTCAACATTTTTTGGTCGCCTGATGGTCGCTGAGGGGAGAAAATACAAATCGTTGTGTATATGTTTTAAAAGATAATTTGCAAATTTATATTTTGCATGTTTTGCAAATTTTTGTGCCCGTAAGCACAGCTCGCCGATTAGTTAGAAAACGAATCGCTAAGCAAACTTCTTACTCATTCACTAAAATTTTAATGACCGTTGAATTGGTTTGTTGTGTTTTGACAATTTTAATTGATTCATCATTTCGCTTGGCATTTAATTATTTAGCTTTCAAACCGAACTTTTAGCTGTCGTCATTCAATGTGATTTTGACATCGCGTGCTGCAAAATGCTGCAATCTATTTTAGACAAATAAAAATATACATACTGACAGGTATATTAGAAAAGTTAAAAAAATAACCACAACATTAAACAACACAAATTCCCATAGATCTGTTTCATGATTATTTTATTTCGCCGTGTCTCGACATTTATTTGCTCGCTCCATCTGAGTTGCTTTGTATTTGGTTGTTGTGGATTTTTGGTTACATATGCAAATTAGTACAATTAGTTGTTTGTTGTTGTAGTATGTTTTTTCTTGTTGATTTATTGTCAACGTTGTTTTATTCCTCTCTCGCTTGGTTCTATTTGACTAAGCGATCGCTTGCATGCTCGATAAACCTCAAAGGGCGATTGGGGTCAATCCAAACTGATACATTGCCACTTTGACAGAAATTAACTAATTCGGCATTATTAAAAATGCATGTTCCAATTTATTTGAGTTTATGACCCAATTCCCAAACCACACACTTCAACCTTCCAGTCAGCTCGAGGTACGTTAATGAATGAAACGGGTGGGAGTCGAAACGCCGTGTCACATTCGCCCATTTGTCAAATGCTGTGCTCGAAGAAAGATCTTTGAAAATTTCCCTATCAAGTTGGCGGCAATTTTTCTTGCGCTGTCAATGTTTTGTCCGGCCACGGCGGCTGTGCGCCTGACCAGCATTTTGACACTTGACAAATATCCGCGCGATTGGCCGTGGCTAATGTGCTTTGGCAGGTGGCTGAGTTATGAGTTACAGCTATCTGGCGAATTTCTGCGCCACACACGTTCCCTATGAGTTCCAAATTTAAGCGCTCATTGGCTTTGACTAGACGCGCCCACAAGTCGCAATCGCTGTTCGGTCGCTGTCCAACTAACGACAAAGCATTTAAATTGATTGTGGAATTATGCAAACATAGAACATTTAATATCCACAAATGTTGCTACTTGGTTGACCTAATTCTGAGCGGTCTCAAAGCACTCACACTGAGGTGAAAAACAAAACTTCAGCATGCAACAAATCCCAAATGTTATCTCATGTTTTCGCATTCTTGCAAAAGCACTCAGTGCTCGACCCATTTGCCTGCTTCTTCTTCGTTTAACTTCACACACATCTTTTCCATTTAAGCCCAGCTTTCATTTCGCATTTTCCATGAACTTGGCAGAATTTATTGTATGCGGTTGCGCTTAAGTTGGGCCCTAACTGCGCTTCTGGTGTCTTCAAATTCTAACGGTTCTCGTGCATAAAATTCCAACTCGAAATCAACGAATTACGTGCGCTGACCTTCACTTTATGGCCATTTTGCCGAGTGATTTAATGTGGGAAAATGCGCGGAAAAGTTGTTAAAAATGTTTAAATTTAATTCCCATTGTGTTGAAGAGTTTAATTTATTTTCTATTTGGCAGTTTGGAGAGTTTATCTATTTTACTAGTTTTTTGCTGCTTTCCTTTTTTGGCTTGAACCAACTTTTTCAAAAAGTAGCACACAAAATTCGAGAACCAAAACATATTTAAATATTTTTTTGCTTAGAAAGCAAATTATAAAATCACTGAAAAGTATATTCCCCGTAAAATTAGACGTGTAAAATATTTACTAATTAGCTGCCGAAGTGATGTGGGCAGCCAAGCGAAAAACTGAGATTTGTGCAGAAGTGCGGAAAAAGATCTGTTAAATTAAATTTGCCAAATTGTGAGCACATTAAAATTTTTTTGCCAACATGCTGATGCTTTAAGTTTTTCTTTTATACTCGTACTTATTCCAAGATGCTATCGACTAGTAATTGTGAGTCATGCGATGTGGTGATGACAGCATTTTTGTAAACAAAATCCCAAATTAAATATTTACTACCGGATTTAGAATATTTAATCGTTTAGTGATCCATGTTTAGCCACAGATTTTAAAGCCATTACCAACTTGTAGGCCATAACTAACACATGTTGGTAATAATATTGAAAACATTATTCATGACAGGCAATAAGTTAAATTCTTACAAGAAACTAATTTCTAATATAACACACAGAGACAGAAGTAACAACCCGATACCGGACTACGGTCCACCGCAAAAGTTCTCTCCAGCCATCGTTGTTAGCGCACGCCTTCGGCAATTGGTTACACCAACAGATGACAGGACGTTGACGTTGAAATGTCTCAAGATGGTCCAGCAAGCTTACCTTACCTTCCAAGTTTACCAATAAAACATTACTACCAGTGCTAGAACGCAAAGAAAAATGATTACTACTGTCATTACGGACATGAATATTTGATTTATTAGTAGTTTTATTTTTATTTATACTTGTAAGTACTGCCAGCTCTAAGTGATAGCGCAGTGTACTGTAAACTCGCTGCTCGCTTTCATTAACATTTCGGACTGAATGTAGAGGCCACATAGTCCAGAAGACAACACAGTAATATACCATATAGTATTCACCGAGAACAGTGGTATCAAAACAACGCCACTGCGCTAATGAGATGCCGGAATATTAGTTTCAATATTAGTTCCAATATCAACAACGTTAGTTATCATCATAACTAATGCAATTACTGACACCATTACCAACGTAAATATCATTTTTTTATATATTATTACGCATATCATTACCAATACTAATGTAAATTCCAATGCCCAAACGTGATTTCAATATGATTACCCATAATAAAACCAATATCATTACCCTTACAACAACCATTACATTACATTACAATATTAATATCGAAACCAATACCAAATCCGATTTCAATATGATTACCCATTACAAAACCAATACTAATACCGATTTCAGTACGATTACAAATAACATAACCAATATCATTTCCATTACAACAACCATTACATTGCATTACAATACTAATATCAAAACCAATACCAATACATATCTCAATATGATTACCAATAATATAACCAATACTAATACCATTACAAAAACTATTACATTACAATACAATACTAATATCAAAAGCAACAGTTATACCGATTGCAATATGATTACCCAAAATATAACCAATTACATTATACATTACATTACATTATATTACATTACAACACTAATATCAAAATCAATACTAATACCGATTGCAAAATGATTACTCAAAACATAACCAATTCCAATACCATTACAAAAACCATTACATTTCATTACAAAACTAATATTAACACCAATACTAATACAGATTGCATCATGATTACCCAAAACAACCAATTCCAATACTATTACAAAAACCATTACATTGCATTACAGTACTAATATCAAAATCAATACCAATTCAGATCTCAATATGATTACCAATAACATAACCAATACTAATACCATTACAAAAACTATTACATTACATCACAATACTAATATCAAAAGCAATACTTATACAGATTGAAATATGATTACCCAAAATATAACCAATTACATTATACATTACATTATATTATATTACATTACAACACTAATATCAAAATCAATACTAATACCGATTGCAAAATGATTACCCTAAACATAAACAAATCCAATACCATTACAAAAACCATTACATTTCATTACAAAACTAATATCAACACCAATACTAATAACTACAGATTGCAGTATGAGTACCCAAAACAACCAATTCCAATACCATTACAAAAACCATTACATTGCATTACAATACTAATATGAAAATCAATACCAATACAGATCTCAATATGATTACCAATAACATAACCAATACTAATACCATTACAAAAACTGTTACATTACATCACAATACTAATATCAAAAGCAGAACTTAAACAGATTGCAATATGATTACCCAAAATATAACCAATTACATTATACATTACATTACATTATATTACATTACAACACTAATATCAAAATCAATACTAATACCGATTGCAAAATGATTAATCAAAACATAACCAATTCCAATACCATTACAAAAACCATTACATTTCATTACAAAACTAATATCAACACCAATACTAATACAGATTGCATCATGATTACCCAAAACAACCAATTCCAATACTATTACAAAAACCATTACATTGCATTACAGTACTAATATCAAAATCAATACCAATTCAGATCTCAATATGATTACCAATAACATAACCAATACTAATACCATTACAAAAACTATTACATTACATCACAATACTAATATCAAAAGCAATACTTATACAGATTGAAATATGATTACCCAAAATATAACCAATTACATTATACATTACTAGTGTCCGACCGAAACCACTTTTTTGGGCCGAAACCGAAACCGACACCGAATATTCGGTTTTTTTTAATATTCGGCCGAAACCGAAACCGAAACTTTCTAGTTCACCATATCAAGCACTTTTTTCAACAAACGAATTTTACATTAAGTAAATAAAGAACAAACAAACAAACATAGCATAAATAAATAAATACTTATTAATAAAAACAATTTATTCATTTTTTAAAAACGTAAACAAGAAGAAATCACCCTTTCGTACCTTACTCGATAATATTCAAAATTAAATAATTTAATATTATATGCTAAAAAAAGAAGTTTATTTACATTTCTGGCATCTAAATTACTCTTCCTTTTACTATATATCTGCTACACAATAAAATGTAAAAAATATTCTAGAAAGTTTCGGTTTCGGCTATTCGGCCATTTTTTGGCCGAAACTGAAACCGAAACCGAATCCACTTATTTGGGCCGAAACCGAAACCGAAACCGAATATTCGGTCGGACACTATACATTACATTATATTATATTACATTACAACACTAATATCAAAATCAATACTAATACCGATTGCAAAATGATTACCGTAAACATAAACAAATCCAATACCATTACAAAAACCATTACATTTCATTACAAAACTAATATCAACACCAAACTAATAACTACAGATTGCAATATGATTACCCAAAACAACCAATTCCAATACCATTACAAAAACTATTACATTACATTACAATACCAATATCAAAGCCAATACCAAATATCGATTCATTATGATTACCAGTAACATAACCATTACCATTACTAATACCATTACACATAAAATCTAGAAAACCAGGACCGTTCCTTGTATGATTACATGTACCGTTATTATACCACCAATCCAAAACCATTACTTATACCATTGCAGGTACTAATACCACTTTCAAAACTACTGCCATCAACAATACCAATACTTAAACTATTACCATTTCCAATACCAATAACAATACCCAAACCATTACCATTGATTACACCGTGCGACAAAAATTTTAAAATAATTTTCACACCATAAAAAATCCATATGCGCGTGAAACTAGAGACCGAATATAGTAATACTGCGTACTCAGTTTTTCATTTCTACATCCTTTGTCCTTTTAAAAATTTGAAGGGGATAAAAAATAAAAAAAATATTAAAACTACTTAACCTCGTTAGAATATGGCGATATTATATCAAATGAAAGAGGAAAGACTCAAGAATTTAAATGAAATTCATTTTTTATCTATTTGTAAAAAAAAAATATGAAAAAGGTTCTTTGAAAATTTTAATCCTTTATATCCTTGAAATTTTATATAGAATTTTCTTGAAAAGTAAGTATGTTAAAACAAAATCTTCTTGATCACATGTCCAAATTTCATTATTCTCGCTTCATTGATTTTGTATCTTTTTATTATTTAAAATACTGACACTCAAATAAATTAGAATTTTTATACTTGATTAGACTTGCAGCTTCCGCCTTTTTTTATAACTTTCGAACCAATAAAGTTGGAGTAATGAAATTTTGACAAGTGATCAAGGAGATTTTGGGTTTTAACATACTTATTTTTTCAAGAAAATTAAAAATGTGTGAAAAATGATGTCGTACGGTGTTATACATTACTAAATAACGAAAACCAACTTCAATACATCCGCACCAGGACCTACCAAGTGCAGCAACTTGATTCACCGTTAACATTTCCATTAGCCACAAAATACAATTACCAATCCAAATACCACAAATACCTAACATAACATAGCATACACAAATTTAGAGGTTTTTTACTGACGCACACACGTTGAGCGTCGCAATCGCGCGCCACCATCGTCGCTGCTCTAATATGGCGAACGTGCCGCGCTACTTGGCGGCGTGATTTACTGCAGAACCAGTGTCCAGTTGTACGTTTTTTGGCTATTTTCGCGTAACGTGCTTACGCCGCCAGCTATTACGATTTTTCGCTGCCAGCGAACAAATAAATAATACTTCTGCCGTTGTTGTGGCGACGATGCTTTTTTGATTTTTATTTTTCGCACAACAACAACAACAACGAGAGCCAGAATTAAACAACGTAACCGAATTTCGCGGTTGTTGATTCCATGCGCTGCTGCTTTAGTTCTTTCAATCCCCCTGCGTGATGCTATAAAATCTTTATTGGTGCGCTCACACAGAACAAACATACGTTCGTACGTATGCACGTATGTATGTGTGCGTCTAAACGTGTATGTAATTTTTCATTACGAGTATATTTTCAATTTCAATTTTTCATGTTTATTTTTTTTTTTTTGCAAAGCGCAGCCAACAAGCCGTGTAAATAGCGTGGGAATTTTTCACTAAAACGAATCGTAAGCTCTTCTTTTATTATTTTTACTCTAATTTGGCGCGTAGCGGTGGTGTGGCGCCCGCGTTTCATTGTACGCCGCTCGTCAATTGTGTGCGTGTGTGCGTATCAAATTTCTTGTAATTATCACCTTTTGTGTGCCAAAAGGTGTCAATCGTCGTAAATTGTTTGCGACGCCAATGACAAAATTCGTATGGATTTTGTTTATTTGGCATTTTTGCACTATTTTCGCTTCCCCAAATTTTCAATGTTTGCTTAGCTGAGTGTTTGATGTGATGTAATAAAAGTGTTAAATGCAATTCGAATCAGAGTCGATATTAACGAGACTCCATAGAAAAGAGTTGATTGAAATCATTTGAAATCGTAAAAACGGTGTGCAAATCTGGGGCAGCTCTTGAAATTGAGAGAGCAAAAAGTGCATAACGGTGAATTTTTGTGTGATTAGATAAGTGAAATGTTGCTAGAAAAAATTTGCATTTTAATGCTTTCGCACACTCAAGTCGAAATAGTCACTAGTCTAAAATTTAAAATTTTCAAGAGAGGCATTAAATTTTTGGACGTGCAAAGGCAACGCAATTAACATAAAAAAACACATAGCTATAGTATTTTTATAGTTAAAGAAGAAAGGGGAAAATAATGAAACTTTTGAAGTTGTTAGAAGATGCAAAAAGCATTTTATTTTCAAACACCTGGTGCAAGTACAGCTCCTTATTTACCCCCCAGGACTAGTCTTCCAGCCCTTTTCTCTGGACGTTTTCAACCATTTTTTCCACCTCAGACCTCACGACAGTAAACTTGCAAATTATTGAATTGATTCATGGAAAAAACTATTTGACAATTCGTTCGATTATGAACAGTTTTGAGTTGTGATTCTTTTGTAGTGTCTCTTCTTAGTAGTGTCCGACCGAATATTCGGCTTCGGTATTCGACGTATTCGGCCAGATTTAAAAATCTTCGACTTTGGCCAAAATAGCCGAAGGTTTCCGCCCCTTAATGCAAGTCAATTTGCTCTGTTTCAAAGTATTTTATCAAATATTGGGTTTTATCGATATTTCGCACTCAAGATTGCGATTAATGAAAATGGTCTCTAATCAGCTATTCATGTCAATTAAATTGTTTGATTTTTTGTTTTTGTTAGAAACGGAACTCTAAGACTATTCCTATATATTCTTGTATTAATATATATTCTTTTATTAATATATATTCCTTTACATCAATTTTTTTATGGAACAAAGAAATTAATAGAGAAAGAACGGCTAAATTTGGTGAGATTTTTTTTTTTAATTTGTATTAATATTCGGCTTCGGCCTAATATTTTAGTTTTGCCGAATATTCTGCTTACGCCAAAAATCCATCTTCGGTCGGACTCTATTATTTAGTCAAAGAAATTTTGACACGTGGTCAAGGAAACTTTGGGTTTTAACATAGTTACTTTTCAAGAAAATTCTAAATACATTTTCAAGGATATAAAGGATTACAATTTTCAAAGGACCTTTTTCATGTCCTTTTTTTACAAATAGATAAAAAATCAATTTTATTTAAATTCTTGAGCCCTTCCTCTTTCATCTGATATACAAATCGCCATATTCTAACGAAGTGAAGTATTTTTTATATTTTTTATCCCCTTCAAAATTTTGAAGTCCTTTTAAAAGGACAAAGGATGTAGATATGAAAAACTGAGTACGCAGTATTACTATATTTGGTCAATAGTTTCACGCACATATGGATTTTTCCCAGTGTGAAAAATGCTGTCGCACGGTGTTATCAGAATATGGTACGAAAAATTAATATATGTTATGTCAAATGAAAGATGTGATAATGAAAACTGAAATAGTTTTACCTGTTAACCTGTATTTCATTTTGTTTTCAGTTCCTCAAAGCTTAAAGGAATTCTTTATAAATCTGGTCGTCTAGGGATTGTTTTTGTGAAAAGTTAGAAAGTAAATGAAATAAAACATTGGTTGCAGACCTCCCACTTGCATCTATCGAAAAAAATTATTTTACAAACTGTCTCCAAAAACGCTTTTCTACAATTGTTGTGTACTGAAGACTAAGAATCTCACTTTTTTGCTACACTGCAGTGCACTGTGTTGAATTTGCTTTGAACTACATAACTATTTAAATTTGATATACCTAACTGAATAAAATTGATTAAAAAATCAAAAAATTTCGCCGAACCATTCTGATCCAAGTAAAGTAATGTACACACACACATAAATAATGTACACAATCTCTACGCGCTTATTTCTTATTGTTTGCCAAATATTGACAGTTTCTCGTTCATGCACTTTTGTATCCCTTGACACCCGCAAACTTCCTAATATTAATTACAAATGTTTTGACGACTTTATTGTTACTTTGCGAGCAAACAATGCCGAGATCTCAGTTTGCCGTCCACCCCAAACCAATTTTTGCTTCGCAAGCACTTTTTCCATAGTTACAGTTTTTTTTGCGCTGTAGTCAGCTTCGAACTACTTCGTGGCGTGTATTGATTGTACAAAGTCACGTGACAACGTATTATTTATTTAAGTCTGCTCGTGACACAGTTTCCAGTCAGTTCTTAGCGAATTGTAGATTAGTTTGATTGTGTGTGTGTGTGTGGAATGGCTGCACGCTCGGCCAAAGCAAACATGACTTTATTTGTTTTTGTTGTGTATAACTAGTGTTGTTTGTTGTTGGGTTGCCTTTTGTTGACGCTTGAGATTAGCCGACCAAAAACTTATTTAATACAGACTGAGTGAGAGTGACTGAGGGGGCGCGAACAACCACTACTGGCGGCCAAATGATTTTGACAGGTTTTCATTCTTGGCTTCAGGCCCATTAACGCAATGAATTTCTGGCAACAATTTGCTTGCAACGTTTTCTTTTTTTTCTGTGATTTTTGCTAAAAACAAAATAAAAATTTGCGGTAAAATGTACAGTGAAGTATTTCTTCGACAATTCGTCACATTGAATGTGATTCAGTTTTAGTTTCGCGATAATTTATAATATTTGTTAAATTAATTTTTTTTTCATTGACCAACACTTTTATTTTTTTATTTATTTTTTATTTATTTGAAGCATTGTGTTGCTATCTAAAGATTATAAGGATTGACAAATTTTATGAAACAGTGAGATGAATGGTTAAAAAGCAATCAAGCTGTTAAATATCAGCGAAAATATTCCTAAACAAACTACAATTTGATTTCGTTGAGTTCATATAACCTCAACAAAGTTTCAATGTCATCAGCATTTTCTCTTGAACAAACCAACCAATTTAATGCGATATTAAGATATTTCCAAGAATTTATTATTAAGTTATTATTATTTAAAAACATTTATTTAAATTGTGAATCAGAAAACTATTTCTGAGCAACAAAGCAGCGCAGCATTCACTCTGGCAAACGTTTTAATTAAAATATGCACAGAGCTCATAATTTGCATGTTAACTATGACAGTCTAATTGAAAAGCACAGCCAGGATATTAGCAGCAGGAAAACATTGGCATTAAACGAATTTTGCAAATAGCTGCCGTGCCCAGCGACGGCAAAGTTCGCGTTTCACACACACGCGCGCGCACGCAAATAAATACTGAAACTCTCCATTCGAACTCTACAAAAAAAAAACATTAAAAATCAAACTAAAATACAGCTTATTTAAATGTTTGCTCGCCAGTGTACAAACACGCACACACACACAAATGTAAATAGAAGGCTCACAGTTGCCGTATTTGCATGGCGCACTTTGCGACGGTCGTCTGCCATTGCGTCCACGGACCAAACTTCAACTGTTCAACTAACAAACAACGTCAAAACACACGCACACCTACACACAAACATTGGCCCAATGCGCGCAACACGGCAGCTGCCGCATACGCCACGTTGGCCCATCGATGTTGTACTGCGAGCAGAGGCAACAAATGAAAATCTGACTCTACGCCATGGCAACACGAAAACACGCAAATCTCAATATTGCCCACATTTTTGTTACCACCACAACTCGCAGCACATTAAAAATCACGCCCGCTCCGACTGGCAGCAATGTTCCAAGTTTATTTACCATATTTATGCCGGTGTGTAAATTTGCTTTATTTGTGTGGGTATGTGTCCGCAGAGCATTTTCACAGACTGACGCTTTTCGTGCGCGCGCGACAACGTGTCGCTTCAAATTTTCATTAAAATAAAGACTCGCGCAAATTGGCAGCGAACGCTGACAGCGCTGCCGCAGATCACTTTAGACGCGTTTAAATGCAATCTGCCGCCACTTACTGCCACATTCGGCGAGCACTTCAACTTTTCGCTAACAACTAAAGTAAATAAATGTTTAGGATTTGACATGATGAAAGTGTCAGCAGCGAATTGAGTTTCCGTACGAAAATTGAATTCAATTACAGTTACTTACGCTGCCGAGGTCGTTATGACACTCCGTTGTGGCCGATAACAGTTCATGACTATAGACACATGTCAAAGGTTGTAATGGTAAAGGTTGTTCGGTGTTCAATGTGTCGACAAGTGTCGCAAACAAATTTCTAGTCCTCATTCATTTGTTTGCTTGTAGTAGTGCGAGAAAGTTAAATAATAATTCCAAAATTCACCACCATTTTAAAATCAACGTTCACAAACACTGCACTGGGCCTGCCGGCCTCCACTTGCAGCTCTTTGTGCAAATTTATGCAACCATAATGAATTCGTTTCCACGCAATTTCACTACAAATTTATTGATTTTAATGCCATTACACGCCTTATTTATAGTGTTAATTATTTGCGCGGCGCATAAATGCCATTTATGCAATATGCGCTGTATTTGTTGCTGCACGCGTCGTATTTGCCTACCGTGCCAACGGTTCCGGCGCACAATGAAAGCTCAATGACTGTATTTACATTGCAATTATGAGCGTAAATTGGTTTTTATTGAATGGTGAATTTCGCTTCAAATTTTATACGCATTTATATGCAAATTGTTGCGTGTCGCCGTGTCGGTTATAAACCTTTAATTTGTACAGTCGATGTCCAATGCAACGAGAGCTGCTTGTGCGAGTGGCCAGTTTCAGGAACATGTGGCGAACAAAGCCAAAACTTCGTTCCATTCAATTCAATTCAGTTATGGTTCCGTCTCTTATAAAATATTGTCGGTGAATACTTAGTGATGTATATCAACATGTAAACATGAATGCAACTCTGGCATTTGTGCAATAAATCAGCCTCAACTAAAACGATTCTACACCACTAGACTAGTATTGCTCTTGCATTTTAGTTGTTGCTACAAAATATTTCTATTATGGCCCTATTCACAATCTTGTACAAACGGTCTTGCATCGTAAAATTTGCAAAATGGTTTAGTATATTTTTACTCTACACTAACAAAATACACAGAGATGTAATTGCTACATCCTTGTAAATATGCAACACTTAGAACCCATAGCTTATATTTCCCATGCAAATGCAACATCAAATTGCTAGACTGACAGCTGTTGAAAAAGAAAGCAATAGAGAAATGAATTGAACGCGATAAACTAAATAAAAAATGGAATGAGGAGGACATAAATAAGATACTAAATTAGCTCCAATTCTTAGCAAAATCACTGCGAGTTCATTCATAATAGTTGTGAATTTTGTGTTTTGCAACAAGTATGGCAAACTGTACAGAAAAGGACACAATTGGCTCACAATTGATGGCAAATGTTTGCTATAGCACAGATTTGCTATGGTGTAGTATCTCAAATGCACAAGATTGCGAATAAGGCTTTTATGTTTATATATGGTATGGCATAATTTTATGGAACTGATTAGCTTTGTCGATTCCTGCTGGCTCTAGAAGCCCAACTGCCCGATTAGGGCTTAGCTACCTACAATCATTCGCATTGTGCGTGTAAACAGTTGGAAGGAACCTGCAGCTTTATGCCGATTTCAAATAATAAGTCAGGAAATTTTTCATAGGGTAGGAAAATGTTACTCTCAAATATTTACTGCTTCCTGCTGAGAGGAAAGAAAGAGGAGATCTAAAGAAGTTTGTATTTTTTGTACAACAAAGATGTGAACCTGAGGCCAGTGGACTGACCACAGGGATCAACTGTCCCTAATTGTAATTTGCTTCTTTTTTCTGTCTATTTGACTATATTTGCTGTTGGCAGTTGCCCGATTTCAGCGCTCAAGATCTGCCAAACGTTACACTTGATGAAGTCAACTGGAGATTCTCATATGAACAGTTCAATAAGGCCTAAGCTCACATCACAATAGATGAGTTCGTTGATAACACTGTGCGTGAAATTTACCCTAAAAAATTGACACATGGGGGACCTACTGAGCGACTTTTCTATAGGTATACTGAGTTGAGATCTACCAGCCGTTTGGCTGGATTGGCTCTAGCTTAAGAGAAATCCGTCTTTGAAGTTTGCTCATTTTAGTCGAGTTCGTCGTTTAAGCCTTGGAACGTTTAAATGCTAAAAGGTCCTAAATCGTTCCGAATATCGCTTTACTTATATGTATGAGTGTTAATTATAATTAAATGACACTCATACGCCACGTTGCGCAGCGCAAAAAAATGCACATATCGCAATTACACAGTTTAAATGTATTTTTTTTTGGATTGGTGTTTTAATCAAATTCGTTGGTCGTTAAAATATCTACAAACTTGCCGAAGACAGTAAAGCGATATTCGGAACGATTTAGGACCTATTAGCATTTAAACGTTCGAAGACTTAAGCGACGAACTCGACTAAAATGAGCAAACTTCAAAGACGGATTTCTCTCAAGCTAGAGCCAATCCAGCCAAACGGCTGGTAGATCTCAACTCAGTATACCTATAGAAAAGTCGCTCAGTATGTCCCCCCCCCCCATGTCTGAATTTTCGACTTGCACAGTGTAATTATTTGCAGTGACCGCCAAACGTTACACGTGATGAAGTCTACTAGAGACTCTCATCATTTTCAGTTTTAGCTTCCTGTTAAGAGGAAAGAAAGAAGTCTAAAGAAGAAGAAAGTTCGTTGCTAATTGTTTGCAGTGACCTTTAAAATTACTTAAAATTACAGGATTTCAACTCAGCACTGGAAAATTTGTTCAAATTGTTTAGAGTAAAAAAAGGTGTTTGAGTTTATTTTCTAGTGTTGGTCTTTGCTTATTTTTTATATCAAAAGTCTATAGTTGGATCCCTTGGCTTTATTAAGAAAATTTTGTAAACGTTTCTGGACGATTAACAAAACCTTTGATTGATTTTTTAAAATAATTTACATTCATTCCTACAAAAAAGGTCTCACACAACACAGTTTTGTTGCGGGAAGCTGAGCCTCAGTGACGTTATTGGGCTGTCGTGGCACATACGTACATATATACATACATATGTATATATTTATTACATTGAAAGTACATCATACTTCAACTCTTACTGAAACGAAGTTTTCGCTTTTATATTCGACGTTTCTTGGGCTTTTCAGCATCACAACAAATGACGCATTAAAAAGGAAACTGTTCGAGTACAAAACAAGTCGCTTGTAATGGAATATCCCAAAGGCCTCACTTTCATAACGCTACCTATGCACTTATACTATGTGTATGTGTGTGTGTATGAAAAGCATGCATATCAAATTAAATTTATATAAAATAAATGCGTATAATTCTGTTTCAAGCCAAGAATAGAAATGATAAAAAACAACAAAATCACCCAGCAAAAAAATGAGTTACAGCAAGTCGACGAGTTATTACGTTTGTTGCAGCCCGCAAGCCAAATGAGGCGAACGCCATTCAAGCGTTGAAACAAGGAAAACAAACGCAGCGGCACGGACAGACAGTCGGACGAATGGACGGACGGACGAACGCATAAAACGCGTGCAATTGCGAGCAAGGTAAACAAAATAAAATCCACGTATGTACGTACGGACATACGCAACGCAAGTGCACATTGCAGTGCGGACGGCCGCAGACGAGGGCAGCAGCAACAGGAATTGCTGCAACCTCAACAACAGCGGCAGCGACAACAGCATCAGCATCGGCATAAGCGACAGCAGCAACGGCAACGGCAAAACAACAAATTGTATCTAGTTACAATTTGTTAAAGGCACAGCAGCAGCAGCGGCGCGCCGCGGCAGTTTGCGTACAAATGGTTCCACTCGCTTAGACGCGGTGCGTGTTGAAGCGCACATTTGCAAAATTGTTGTTGGCAACGATCTCGTTGTTGTTGTTGCTTTTGTTATAAATCTTATTGGCATTGAGCATGAATTGGGTTGGGAGGTGCTCAACGCATTTCCTGCACTTGAGTCCTCACGCACCGGCTCATGTCAGGCTTAGGCGACTTTGCAGCCAACTAACTATGCAGCTTGCCACATCTGCGTGTATGAGTGTGAGTGCTGTTGTATGTGCTTCAGCGTTTGTTTATTTATGCAAGCGATATGCGCTCGAGAAGCACCTGAGCAGCGTAAAAGGATTTTCTGCTTCTGCTGGCGCGTTTCTTGTGCGCGCGCACACACACACACACACACACCCCTACATCGGTATGTACGTGCTACGCATAAAGCAGAAACAACAATAGCAACAACAACCGCAGGCAAATTGTGGCCAAGTGATTCTTTGCATTAACCCTAATCCGTCGTTCGGGTGATTTTTCACCCATATTCAACTTTGGGATGCTATAACTTTCCTATATATTTATCAAAATGATTAAGGGGTCTTGTATTTGTGGCAAACCAATATAAGTTTTAGAAATTATCTACAACATATTGATTATTTCATTATAACGGTGATTACAAAAAAAGTTACGTGGGCGACGTTCGGGTGATATTTCACCCATATACAAATTGTATGGAAATTCAACACAACACATACAGAAAATGCGCTCAAATTACGTCATTGGAGTGAACGTTTTGAACTGCTTTTATAGGCAAAACCTTTTTATGGATCAATGGGGCTCCTGAACTCAACGGAAAAGTAAGAGCCAATTATATTTTTTGAACTAAAGTTGGTATAACTCGCTATGCTTGAAGTCGTGTGTCAGCAATACAAAATGCCAATGAACACCAATGTTAAAAATAGTAACTGACAAAACTAATGTTGAAGGTTTGGGAGTTTCTGGCAGTGCATGGATCAGCGTTGGTGATATTCAGTCATATTTTGGTATTTCAATTTTGAGTGGTGTTTATAAGTCGAATGGGGAATCTCTTGATAATCTGTAGAGTTACACAACAGGCAGACCAATTTTTCGTTCTGTCGGTGACAAAAACACTCGCCAAGAACGTAAAGCTTGTGCTGAAGAATGAAGCTCGTTAACACCCATAAGACATATATGAGAAAAGTGGGTTTAGCGACAACTGCTATGTACGTCCTATGAAAAGGACACACTAAGTAAACAATTGCCGGCTTTTCGCGGAAGATGCCCCTTTGAGCACTTTTCATCATAACCAGGAAATGTGGGTGACAAAAAATTATCCGAAATTACATCGTTTTACAATAAGTCAATAGCAGTAGTTGACACTTTAGACCAATTGGTTGTTCACTAACTATATCGGCAAGTAAAAACTAATCGCTGTCGATCCCAGCTGGAATCACAACAAAAAGTACAAGCGGCGAATTTTTCTCGAAGACATAGATTTGAGTTTAGTAAAGCTAAAGATTTTACGTAGAACAACGTTACCGAAAGGAAAATCTTCATGCTGACTTCTTATCTCAATACAGCCAATTTCCCAAACCTTGTCAGAAAATCAGAGTGTATAAAAGTGAAAAACTATTGAAACACGGTGCCAATTTGGTATCAAAAACGATCAAAAGACATATTCTGCTTGCAATTCTTGAAAAAACTATACATGTGGTGAACACAAAGTTTTAGTTAACTACTGCCCTTTCTTCCCCCCTTTCCCCATCCGCTTGAAATGTGTGCTGTAACATATGTTGGAAAAAACAGTGTTACATACACATTTAAAAAACAGGTGAAATATGTTGTAGCACAACGGGTCTCATAATAGGCCTCCGAGTGTGTCTCTTACAGAGGCAGCCACAATAACCTAACTTAACAAAACTGCCCTAATTGCAGAAAAATATAGAAAAATTTGTTAATTTATTTATCTGTAAGATAACAAAGATAATAAAGATTAAAGATAACAAAAGTTTTTTTTATTAAAATTGGTCAAAAAATGCATTAAAACATACAAAGTACCATATGGGTGAAATTTCACCCGAACATCTTATGTGTGAGTTTTTTTGAACGTCGGATGAGGGTTAAGCCAAAGACTTGCAACAGCAGCGCGGCTGTGTGGCATTAGGGAAGAGGTCCAGCATGAGATTCGTACATACATATTTCCTCATAGTAAATTTCAAGGAAAATTTAAATTGTGTATAAAACAAAAGAGCAAATCTTTTGGATTGACTAAGCACAACTGTAACCAGACCACATAGGCGCTCAACAATTGAGGTTAGGGCGTTCCAAAGCTGTGGTTGAGTGAATACTAAAAAAACAGGGACCGAAAATAACAGTTATTTACGAAAATTATAATTGAAAATTTTACTATGAAGGAAAAATCAAGAAAATAAATGAAATATACCAATACATTTCTTTTCGCACGGAGAATCAAACTTAGCAATAAACTTTTTTTTGTAATTTTTAGGGAAAAATTAAAAAAATCAGAATTATTTTTTATTTATATTTTATTTATATTTTAAAAATCCTTTAATAACAATTATTTTTTATTTTTTTCATATTAGTCCACAAATAGCAGTTTTATTTCGTTTTTTATTTTAGTTGTCCTATGATAACAATTATTGGTGACTTTTAGTTTTAAAGTCATCAATAAAAATCATTCAGTGTCTTATTTATAAAAGTCATCAATAAAAATCATACAATGACTTTTGTTTATAAAAGCCATCAATAACAATTATTCAATTACTTTTATTTTTTAAGTCATCAATAAAAATCAGCCAGTGACTATTATTTTTATTTTAAGTCATCAATAAAAATCATTCAGTGACTTTTATTTATAAAAGTCATCAATAAAAATCATTCAATGACTTTTATTTTTTAAGTCATCAATAAAAATCATTCAGTGACTTTTATTTATAAAAGTTATCAATAAAAATCAGTCAGTGACTTTTATTTTTTAAGTCGCAATATAAAAGTCATTTTCATTAATTCATGCAAAAGTTATTATTCTTCCAGAAAATAGAATTGTTAAAACAGGTCTTGTTAAGCCGAACAAAAATATATATACATTTCGATATTTAATGAATCCAATAGTGCAATTAATGAAAATTACTTTTATATTGCGACTTAAAAAATAAAAGTCATTGAATGATTTTTATTGATGACTTTTATAAATAAAAGTCACTGAATGATTTTTATTGATGACTTTTTTAAATAGAAGTTACGAATAATTGTTATCATAGGATAACTAAAATAAAAATCGAAAAAAACTGTTATTTGTGAACTAATGAGAAAAAAATCAAAAATTATTGTTATTATAGGATCTTTAAAATATAAATAAAAATAACTTTTATTTGTTGAGTCATTAAATAAAATTCAAAAAATAACTCTTAAACATTGAATTTTATAATAAAACTTATAACTGTTACGGTCCCTGTAAAAAAATTAAACATTTTCAAGCATTGTTTTCAAGTTACTCAGCCAAGCAGCCAAAACGAAATTGAACAGAAAATGCGGGGAACAAGTGAACGAAAATCAGGAAGAAATTCTTTCGCCTAACAAAAGTGTAAACAGAAGTCAATTCGAATCAGTCAAACGTCCCCGTGGGGCTCATTTCCTTCAACGGTGTTGAAGTGCTCGGTTTTGTTCTTTGCTGTCGCCGCACATCGATCGATTGTAAATTTGCCACAATTCGCTGCTGCTCAATATTCCCCGCAGCAGCAACCGCACATCAATAGCCGCAAAATTGCCATTCAAGCCACACACACACACACACACGCACACAGCCGCCTCTACTTTGGCTCATTTCAAACTTAAAGACCGCAGCGAAACTCTAACAAGCGGTGTGCGCGCGCGCTCCCAATCACCGCCAGCCACCAGCCACCAGCCGCCAAATGGCCAGCTCCATCAGCGTCAGCAGCAGCCATAGCGGTGGCAGTGGCAGTAGCCCGCACGAACGCCGCGTAACTAACGCGCAACATTTCACGGCGTTCAACGCAATTTCACCGACGCGCGCGCAACGGTAGCATTTAATGTCCACTGCGACTTTGACTTTGACTTCGTCTTGGACTCCGACTCCGACTCGGACTACGACTCTGGCAGCAACTCCCGCACCTACAACCACACTGCAGCGACGCCGCTGCTTCTGCTTAGATTAGAGTAGCCATGACATTTGTGTTTACTAGCCAACAGATCACAACAACAACAACAACTACAATGCACGTTTTGTTCGGGTGCACTCGCCGGTTTGTTTGTTTGTGTGTTTGTACAAACAAAAGCTGAAAATCAACTTGTCGCCTGGCGCAAAATTCCTGCTGCCTTTCGCTAGTTTTTTCAATTGTTGTTGATTTTCGTTGGTCGCATTGGTTGTACCTTCTGGTGGTAGTTGCTGCTGCTGCTGCTGCTGTTGATGTTGATGATTTTTTGCCACAAATTCAATTAAGGCTGGGTAATAGATACTGACGGATTTGTTGAAACAACCATAAACCATTCGATGTACAAGTTTCCTTACGCGGCCAGTCAGCATTTGTGGTCGTTCATTGTTGTTATTGGTGTTGCTGCATTTTTTTGTGCAGCCGCTGCTGTTGCCGGTGTTGAATTTCGCATTTCGTTACCTCCTCAGCGGTGGCCAGGGCGTATGTGTGTGTGTGTGTGTGTTTGTCTTTGGTACCTTGTGGAGTGGGATGGACGTGGTGGCTGTTGGCGTTTGATGGATTCTTTTTATGCGAACTTGCCGCTGCGTCCATCGTTGCTACCTTTAACATTGGCCAGTTTTATGCTTAAACTCGCTAGCGGAAAATGTTTGGCAGTGCGTGTCTAGGAAGCGGCAATCTTTAGTGCCAAATGAAAATTTGATATCCACTTGAAACGAACGAAATTCATTGTGTTGTCTCAGCCGTAGTGGCTTTGCAGGAGTTGATGGACACGAATTTGGTCTTTATTCATGGATTGCTGGTTGATTTTCAAATCTGAAATCATCTTGAAAACATTTAAAAGTTGAATTAAATATTAAATTGGTTGAAGCCAGCGTCAAAGCGTTTTTTGCTCAAATGTTAATTTTAAGATAGTGAAACCACTAAGGATTACAGCAGCAACTGAAGTCGCGGATTTTCGAATTAAAGGAGCACAATCTTGATTTGATATTGATTCTAGTAAAGAGTTTGAGTAAGTTGAAGTATGAATAACCATACCCGGATGGTGTCTTGTACGGAGTGGTTGCCTCGAGAGGAGCTCACCTAAACAGTAGAGACCAATGGTGATACGACATTTTGAGACTCAGTTTTGCTGTTTTCTTAAACCAGTTGGATCTTCTTACAGAGCAGAAGACTGCAAATACTTACGGCTCGAACACATACACGACAGCAGCGATACGACGATCTGTCAAAATATAGAATCAGAACGTTCGTATCAAAATGATTATTTTTACGAAACAAACACAGTTGTCACTGTCGCCAATTATAAAACTATTCTTTATTTTTTAGATGACAAAACCAAAGCAATTGGCATCACTGCTTCAAAACATATATTTTCAATGGAAGTTTTTTTACTTTTACGGTGTGCTTTGAACAACAATTAAAAATTTGTTAGTATTTCAGTTAAAATTTCATAGTTCTAAAAATTATTACTCATTTTAAATTGACTGTATTACGGTAAAATGAATATAGACGAATGCTTAATAAAGGGAGCACTTTAAAATTTGTGTTTAGGAGCTCAAAAATATGATTGTAATCACGTTACTGCCGCTTTCATTGTAGTCATGTAGTTGACTACACGGCGACGGTCGAAGTCTACGGCATCTTGAAGTAGTGAGACCGTGTCGCTGCCGTCTTGAATGTGTTTGGGCCATTAGTCTTGCCAGATTTCCTAGATTATATTTAGAAAAATAAGTCACCGAAGTGAGTTCTCCTAGAAAGTTCAGTGCATACTGCTCCTCGTTTATGTCGCTAATCCTACAGAAATCATTTAAAAACAGTCCAGCCCCCTGAGAACACCAATCATGGCTCTCAGCTGACCCTTTTTAAGTGTAAGACATTTTCTGGGATGACGCAAATTCAGGGATGACCACATTTGTCGCGATTGGTAATTGTTTTCCATTGATTTTCTGTAAAACCCAACAATACTCAATGATGGTCGCACAAATGATAGAAGTATCTATGAAGCCATATTTATCCCCTTTCTAAGTAGAATTGTGGGAAATGAGATATAGAAAATTTGGGACAATCTGTTTACTTTCCCGTGTATAGTCATAGTAAATAAATATTTAACGAATATCAAACATGTTAAGAGCGATTTATAAGTCCATGGTGCTAGTGGCTTCCCCAAGGCGAATTCCATTTATTCCATTCCATTTCATTCCATTCCACAAACAGTCAAACATAGTCCAACCAGATTCAGAGCGGCCAAATTTTTGTTTCCAAGCCTGCAACCTTTGCAACAGAATTAAAGTTATATTCCACAATCACAAGAAAGTATTTCCTTTTCTGTTTTGAATCAACTGATAATATAACAATTCAATTCAATTTGTATTCAGACATAAATGTATATGTTTTTTAGGTCTTTGGTGATCCCCAGTGCAGACATTTCACTGCGAATAAATTACACGAATTAGCTGCGGCACAACCAGACCAAACAATCCCTCAAAAAATACCGAAAGCAAACAACAAAAATGAAACAACTGACGTGCAACAGACGCCAAATAAATAGACGCGCTGCCTTGCCGTTCATCGCGTTGGCAGCAACGTTGTCCGAACGAGCGGCTGCGGTGTTAAATGTGCCGTCATTAAAAAGCAATTTTCTTGAATTGTACGAAAATTGGCGCTGTACGCTGTAAATTCGTAAAAGCGCTGCAACAACAACAACAACTGCAGCTACCAACAGCAGTGGCCACTATCATCGACACAACGTGCAAACGACCGCGCCACAATAGCGCCGAGTGGTGTCAGTTCTATGTCAAATACATTCGCTGAAATCCCTTAAGAGCAACGAAAGCCGGACAAACTGCAAAGCTGGCCAAAATTGAAACTGAAAAAACGAAAGGAGACACTGCGAAAATGAAGAGGAAAATCGACCAAAGCAGCTGCACTTGCAGCACATTTCTCATCGACCCACAGATGTCGCAGCGGGCCCCCACTGAGTCCACTGGATTTTTTTACATGTTATTTTTTTCCGCGCCGAATTCAGCCCGCAGCAGCGGCGACTAGTGCAACGCTTCCGCTGGATTACTTAAATGCTTTTTAATTGGAATTTTCTTTAATTTCAATTTAGCGGATCAAGTGCCGGCAGCGCCAAAGCCCGGCAGGCAGCCACTCGACAATTTATATGGCGAGCCAGGCGCTCATACGTCAGACGGCAGCGGCGCCAGGACGCGGGCGTTTCTGAGCGAGGGGCGGATATGGAAGTTGGCGGGACATAAGTGAAAGCGACCAAAGCTGCAATGCGCTTGAACTTCATTGCTATCGGCTGCGGCGTAAACATCATTGTCGGCGAAGCAGCAACAATTGCAGCGTCGACAGCGACCCTACGTCTGCGGCATGCGAGAACGAAAAAGGAGCTCCGGGGGCTGACAACAGACAGACCGAGTCAACCGCTACGCCCCTTTTGCCCGTCGAGCGTGCAAGCTTCTACGGCATCGCTGCTAAGCAAACTTCAACGCACAGCGGTATGTCCTCGTCTTCACACACACACACATACTATTGCTATGTATATGTGTGTGTGTGTGTGTATGGCTGCAGCTGCTTTCGGCGCAACCGCCTGCGGTGTACTGTCTCATGTAACGTATGAATTTGAAGTGGTGGCTTACGCCAACAACAACCACTGCAGCAACAACAATTTTCAACACATTCGGAAAATGCTGAAAATTTTCAATGTCTTTCCTTCCTGCTGTCATTGCTTATGATGTTGCCACTCTTCGTTGTTGTGCTCTTTGTTGCTGTCGGTGTTGTTGTGCTGTTGCTGCTTTTCATGTTTGCTTGCTGGCTGTCTGGCTGGTCGGTCGGTCGGTGCCACAGCTGTCTGCAACTTTTAACTAGTCTGATTGTGAGTGGATTTCGCATCTTGTTTGATGCTTCTTTTTCCATGTTTTTCTTTTAGTTTTTCTCGTTGCATTTTCTTGCTTTGTCAAATCCTCAGTAAAAGCATTTAACGCTGTCGCATTAAGCTTTTAAGTGCTTCAATTCTCTGCGCTCGACTCCTCGACAAATACGCAAAGAGGATGCCTCAATTTCTTCTTTGCCGTCACACTCTCATGTAATGTGCCAACGCCAGTTCAAATGCAAATGCATGCATGTGTGTGTGTGTGTATTTGTGTGTGTTTGAATGGAAGTGTGTGGTGATGAATGATACTCGGCAGTAGTGGCATTAGCTGCTTGTAGCTGTTGCATCCTTTGGATGTGATTAAAGTTATTTGCCTATTTACAGAGAACGTAATTTGCTTAAGCAAATTTATTTGCGCCATCACGAGACGGCGTCGAAAATACAGCAACAACATTGGAGAAAAATAACGCAGTAGGTAGTGAACTATGCTCCCCAACCGGGGGCTGTCTTTACGCTTTCCAAATTGTTCCCCCCTGCTAATTGATTCCTAAGCCATCAACACTTCTCAGCTTACAAGACACTTTTCTATTCCAGTCATTCGAACGCATTGGTGCGTAACTTCTTGACCATTTTCTGGTTGCCTTCTTATTTTCCTCTTTCAAACTTAGTGGAGAGATTACCTTTAATTTCATTGTCTAAATGCAATCATTAAAAATGGCTACATAAATTTTTCTGCAAAGAAAATTTTGTTATAAACAACTAACAAGGCCCCGCGGCTTTGCACGCAAGTTTAAGTTTTTAAGTTTTTCTTAACCCTGATCCCGTCAGATTTTTATGAAAAAATACTAAACTAATTATATCTCATTTCAAGCCAAAAGGCTCATAAAATCGTGTTCCTCCATACAAACTTTTAACCTATCGTTGACCCCGTTAGATTTCGATTTTCACAAAGTGAAAAACAAGTATCCAACTATTTCCCACAAAGAGTAGTTTCACTAAATTTGAAGTCAATAGGTCCATTAATTCTTGTTTTTTTCACAGTTTCTTCGCACAAACTCTTCAAAAAGTTTCAAGTCACCCCTTTAAGTTTTGATTTTCAAATATTTCAAGTATTATTACACCGTGCGACAAAAATAAAAAAATTTCAAAACACACGAAAAAGTATACTTAAGATATTGAAATTATCCATATCCTATAGAGAGAAGTATTAAATTTTTATATCTTAAACTAATAAAGTTAGAAAAACGAAATTCAAGGATGTAGTAGTGTACATATTATTCCTTAAGATATATTTTTTTCAAAAAACACTATTGGAAATTTGCAAGGATATTCAAGGATAAAGTTTTAAAAGGACATTTTCAATACCTCTTCGTCCTTTTGCACCAAAACATTAAATTTTCTAAGATTCTAGGGATTTTTCCCTTTCATTTGATACCCATAATCTTATTGCGCTCAATTTTTAAAATAATTTCTTGAAATAAACATGTCCTTGAAATTTCAAAGTCCTTTAAAAAAAATCCTGACGTCAGAGAGAAAAACTAAAAACGCAGTCTTACTACATTTGGCCACTAGTTTCGCGAGTATATCGATTTTTTCGTGTGCAAAATTTGTTGTCGCACGGTGTTATTTTTACTTTATTTTTTTTATTATTTTTATTTTATTTATTTTATTATTTTTTATTTTATTATTATTTCAAGTATTTTCACTAGCTTTGAAGTTAATAGGCCAATCGGTTCAGAGTTTTTTCGTAGTCTTTCCGTATACGAACCTTAACTCCGTTCATCCCGTAAAATTTTGATTTTCGAAAAAAATAAAAAATGTGTGTCGAATTATTTTTTATTTGAATTGTTTTCACCAAATTTGAAATCAAATCAATCAATCAATCATATGATACAACACCTTAACCCCTGTTTTGCTCTTTTAGACCCCGAATTTAAAAAAAAAATCGCATCTTACCGGAAGTTCATTTTTCAAGATGTACCTACAGTTTAAATTTCATGTTTGTTGCTTCAACGGTTTGGGCTGGGCGATGATGAATCAGTCAGTTAGTCAGTCTGTCAATTAGTCAGTCAGTCAGGATAAAAAATTATATGTATAGTGATTGTCTGCTTATTTTTTGGCACAAAATCTGCTATAAACAATTGAACAATTGCTGAATAATTTCATAAATGTTCAGCAAACTCTCTGAAAATTCATCTCATTCCTTTTTCCAGATTCCCAAATTAAATCGTCGAATGTAGGACTTTTTTTATGACCAACAGACTTACCAAATATTCGCTTGAACCGCAGCGTTTGTTTTTCTTCTTCTTCTCCAACTCATTTGAATGTCAAACTTGGTTTTTCCTTGGAATTTTTTCAAGAAAAATTTCATTTCTTAAAGCAAATGTTTTGAGAATCTCAACTCAACCAAATTTCTACAGCAAACAAACACTTTGCATTATGTACAAATTCCATCGCAAATATTTGCGCTGTGCACTCGGGCTGAATATTTGCCATTAAGCGCACAATTGCCGTTATCGCTCGCTGCCTGCACCAGCAACAATTTATCATCTGTTTTCAGGTCAGCCAGACGCCTCGGCGGACACTCACTCACGCAACATGCAGCGGCTCGAGGACCGAGTCAATTATTCGGTCGGCGCGTCCGTCGGTGCAGCGTTTAATCTAGAAATCTTAAAAGCGAAAAATACATTTGCCGAAATTTACCCAAGTTTGCAGCATTCTACAGCTCAACAACAACAAAAAGGAGCAAACATCCGAACGCACGAGGCAGCAACAGGCAGCGTGGTTAAGCTGCAAAAAAGCCAAAGTCACAAACTGCAAATCAGCTCCGCACGCGCATCCGCGCAGACCTTAACGCACAAATGTGCGAAATTCCCTGCCGAAAAAAACGTGGCGCGCATGTGGCGGAGCGACGGCGGCGGAATTTGCGCGTCCAGTGCAACGACTCCTTGTGGACTTTCGTACAGATTCTTGGTAATTTGCTTATTGTTGTTGTATGTTTTGCAACCGCTGATGTGGTGGTCGTTCGTGGTGCTTGTTGTTGTGGTTATTGGTAATGGTGGTGGTGGTGGTGGTGGTGGTGTTGCTGCTTTTAATCTTGACGGATTTTAAAATTTGCGCATCAGTTGTAATTCATGCGGCTGCGCTCTGCATCTTGGCGCACTGCTTCCACGAAGCGCAACAGCACAACAACAACAGCAGAAAAAGCGGCGACAACAACAACAATAAACACTTGCAGCAGTCTCAAACAACCAACTGCGGCCATAACAGTAGCAATAGCAGCAACAACGTGCACATGCAACACTTACATACACATAGAAACGCACACACTCACTCGCACATAAAACGAAAATTAACATGTTGCTGCTATTTGACGTATGCTGTTGGATGTTGGCTGTTGCTGTCCTCTGATATTGTTGCCGTAGTTGTTGTTGTTGCTATTGTGCCGCTTGTCGTTAGCTGTTGATGCTGCTGCTGCCGTTCGTCGCGCACACTGCTCCCTCCCGTTGCTGTCATGTTTCCACCAACCACCGCGGCCCCGCTTAAGCCGTTTTGTCTGCGCCGTCTTCGTACTTCGTAGCGGTCGCTTTATTCCCCACTTTGGATTTAATTCCGCGGATTTTATTATTTCGCTTGCCCAATTCTTAATTAGCATAATATAGTAGCCAGCCTCAGCTGCGGCTGCAGCCCGCAGTTAAGCGTTTCGGCGTTCCGTTCAGTACTCCGGCGCGCAGCAATTGCGCGGCTCATCGCCACTCATCATCAGCCACTCGGCGTTTCATTTACTTGAGCGCAATTTCATTTCTTCTCCCCATTACGATTTTCTTCGTGCTGTTCGTTCTTGCCGCTGTCCGCCCTCCGGTCCCGTCCGGACGGCTCGTCATATGCGGCGACGCGCATCCCGGTCCGCGAGGTGTTTGACCGATAGGCTTGATAAGCTTTGAGCCGTTTAATGAGCCACATGTGAGTCGTTTTCGCAACATTAATTGCGCAGAATGTTCGCCAATTGTCTGCCGACAATTGAGTTCCAGCTTCGGACGAAATTCAGTTCGGCAAAAATGCCGTACAAGCATTTATTCCAGTTGTAGCTTATTAGAAATATTCATGCTTCGCAAACTAATGAAGACATACAAAGACGAAGGCGTCTTGTATCAAAAATAATTTTCTTATAGAAATTCAAATCGATGAAGTTTGGTTTCAAGGAAACTGTTGAAAAATAAGTAAAGAACTATTTTGTCATTGAAAGTCTCCAAGTTGCCGATATGTAATTCAATCAAAGCGGCAACAATCATTGAAAGTGGTGAAACAGATTAAACACAGATTAACCTTTAACACTAGAAAGACCGCAAGTTTTTCATATCTACAAAGACTACATAACATATGCGCTGATATCTCGAAAAGTACACAACGGATTTGGCTAATTTTTCACTTAACAAATTTTTAAGAACTTTAAAATTTTTCACGATAAAAAATAAAAGTCATCAAAGCAAAAGTTGATAGAAATACTAGAAAAAATACAAATATTAAAAGATTAAACACCTTCAAAATTACCGCAATGGTCTTTCTAGTGTCAACTGCTGACGTGCGGTCTCACAGGACGTGCTAAAGTTAAAAATCGTAAAATTATACCCTTTCTTCGGCGCAGTGATCATAGACATCTCAGTAGAACAAATTAGGTGAGTACAATCGATTTGAAAATCGCATTTAAAAAGTTAACATAAATAGCGAATTCTTTTACTTGGGTTGTTTTTTATTACTTCGGCCTGAGAGACTGCACGTGAGTCATTCTGTTACAAAAATTTGACGTCAATAGTTAAAGGTTAAAGAAAAGAAAAACAATTTTGGTCCGAAAGCTGAACTCAACTCTCTCAATTCTTCACAACCTCAAACCTTTACTGTCCCAATCTTTCCACATTTAAGCACATCCAAACCTGAGAGACCGCAAGTCAGTTTTTCTATTACAAAAATTTGACTTCATTAGTAATAGGTTAAAGAAAAGAAAAACTATTTTGGTCCGAAAGCTGAACTCAACTCTCTCAATTCTTCACAACCTCAAACCTTTACTGTTCCAATCTTTCCACATTTAAGCACACCCAAACCTGAGAGACCGCAAGTCAGTTTTTCTATTACAAAAATTTTACGTCAGTAGTTAAAGGTTAAAGAAAAGAAAAACTATTTTGGTCCGAAAGCTGATTACTTGATCATGTTTTCAGCACATCTCTCAATTCATGACAACCTCAAACCTTTAAAGTCCCAATCTTTTCAAATTTAAGCACATCCAAACTTGAGAGATCGCAAGTCTTAAAGGTTAAAGAAAAGAAAAACTATTTTCCTCCGAAAGCTGATTCTTGATCATGTTTCCAGCACAACTCTCAACTCTCTCAATTCTTGACAACCTCAAACCTTTACTGTCCGAATCTTTCCACATTTAAGCACACCCAAACCTGAGAGACCGTTAAAGGTTAAAGAAAAGAAAAACTATTTTGGTCCGAAAGCTGATTCTTGATCATGTTTTCAGCACAACTCTCAACTCTCTCAATTCATGACAACCTCAAACCTTTAAAGTCCCAATCTTTCCACATTTAAGCACATCCAAACCTAAGAGACCGCAAGTCAGTCTTTCTGTTGAAAAAATTTGACATCGTACTTAAAAGTTAAAGAAAAGAAAAACAATTTTGGTCCGAAAGCTGACCATGTTTTCAGCACAAATCTCAACTCTCTCAATTCTTGACAACCTCAAACCTTTACTGTCCCAATCTTTTAACATTTAAAAGATTTGGGAACTTTAATATTTTGAATTGTGTTATCGGCACTTTCAACCTTGTCTGAGCAGGTCAGAATGTTAAACATTTCCAAAGACTGATAACCAGTTGACTTGACCACTCATCATAAATTCTGCACATAATCGCCTCAGCATGGCAGACTTTTCGAGCAGAGAGGTGCAAATTGGCTGGCTGCCAAAAAGCCACACAACAAAAAATGCCCAACAGTCGAGAACCGCAAGTGTGGGTTTTGCCACAAACCTGTGATATTTATAGAAGTTGCAATATAAAAATAGCAACCAACTTGCCGAGCGCACTTACCGCCGCAAATGATGATACAATATTTTTGCTCATTAGAGTGCGTTTTCAATAAGCACGCCATGTGGCGCAGATATAGTAAAACGACAAACCTAAAGCCACAGCCAAAGACAAAGGCAAAGGCAACGACAACGACGGCGGCTGGTAATGCAGCAAAAACTTTTACATGACTTGACAGCGCACGCGAATGAGGAGCAAAATTATACGAACATTAATAAAAATCATGTATGGTGTGTGTAATGGAACTTTGCAACGCCAGCACCAGCCCAAGCCGAAGACGAAGACGCAGACGCAGAGGGCAATGAAGCTGAGAAGGCGCACTAAGCGCGAGCGGCGTCGATCGGCGCAACGTGAGCGCTCGAACGCTCAGCTGTCAATATGAAATGCGCCCGAGACGCGGAGACTGAATTAAAACTGGACTTGTTACCATTTTAGAATTTAAAAATAGACACTCAGGTGCACGCCATGCCGCAAGCCGCATGCAGCGTGCAGCGTGCACTGTGCAGCGAGCAGGGCGCAAGTTCCGTGGAGGACTTTGGCTCGTGCACACACGTACCGGCCGAGTCAACTTAAGACGGCTTTGGTCTATGGTGCAGTGTTTTGAATTTATACCACAAACAGCAGCAACAACAACAACAACAAATCGCAGACAACATGATGCGACGACTACAACGACGACGATGATGATGACGACGACGACACCAACAACAACGGAGCTGGTGTTGGTGCTGTTGATGGCTGCAAAAGACGCTCAAGACGGCCGCCGTTCGAGAGGGAACTTGGCAGCTGGCTGCTAGAACAAAAACCTTCACGAGACGCAGCTCAAGAATTCGAATATCGTGCAGAAGAATTCGAATGCATGCCAAGCATTGCGGAAAGGCCCTTCGGCCATGGCCGTTGCCAATGCACTGAGAACGCAATGCAGCCGGGGAGTCGCAAGCAGGACGCAGTGCACACACGCATCACGTAGCCAACACCAACACAACGGTGGAACGTCACTTGAACATGAAATCACGCAGGAAATCATAACCGCACATGCAATGTGAAATGCGGCGAAATGTGCGCACAAGTTGGAGCGAGTGCGACTTGTAAATAAAAAGTGAAAGATGCCATTAGAAGTGGGAGATGGTGGAGCACTGGTCAATACCCGATAGACGGCCAGTGTAGCCTATAAACCGCACCTCGTCCAGCGCACTTATCCGCCTGACTGGCAAACGACATCGCACCGATGCCGTGTTGATAGTGTTTGCCCGGAGCGGTTATTATTGTGCCCCGTCGCTACAACGAAGGGCTGCGCGGCCTGCTGCAGCCTCGGTCGCTTCTAAAAATAGGCCGTTTCCAGCCGCTTTGCTCGGCGGCACCGGGCCGGGCTTTGCGTGTTGCGGCGGCCAACAATGCAGCTATCACACGCATATTTGTTCGATCCTCGGCGTTCGTACACGTTTACATGAATTGCGGTTGCAGTGATTCCTGCTCCGTGCTCGCTTGTTTTGCTGTTGATGTGGCTGTTGTTTGGACTCATCATCCTGGCAGCGGCCCATTCCAAATGCCCATCAAGCTGCGTACGTGTTTCTTTTAACAAAACCCACTGACGATTGTCCATTGACGGCGCTGGGCCCCGTTCGCTCTTGCCAAGCGCCGCACCATTGCCGGCCATTGCTTGCGTTATTATTTTTATTGTTGGCATCTTAATATATCAATTGCGGTTGCATTGTTTATGATGTGAAGCAACTTCTAGCAGGCATAATAAGTATTTTATTGTCGTATTAGTTGCGGCAAAACAAATGACAAAACGAATAGCTCAAGAATGGCGCCAACCATTCCAACCTACCGCCACGATATCGCTGCAAATGTGGTTTGTAGGGGAACTAAGTTCATACTTACATACATAATGACAATGCCAGTTTCTGAGTATGAAGACAATTATATAAAATTAAAACTTTTAAATGCTGTAATTTAAATTTCAAATCCTTTATCATCATTCATCTGATTGTCAAAATGTTCACAAAAAATCCAATGCGATTTGAGGCGGAGGCGCTCATGAGAGCAATTTAAATTTCGGTATCACTTAATTTATTACCAGGGAAAGGATTTTGAGGACCTAAAAACCTATAAAAAAGGCAAAATAAAATAGCAAAAAAGGCACGGAAAGGCACTAAAAACTGCCAAAAAGGCAGAAAAACGCACTAAAAACTGCCAAAAAAGCAGAAAAAGGCACTAAAAACTGCAAAAAAAGGCAAAATAGAGCATTAAAAATAAGAAAAAACACTAGAAAATCTAAAAAAAAAGCGGAAAGGGTATGTATTTTTTAATAATTTTATTTCATCTGACGTATGCAACATACAATATGTATACCTCGTTTTTTGTAAAAGAAAAAAACCATCAAGATTTTCCAAGATAGCACAGTGCAACACTGAAAAAAGGGACAAGGTCAAACCCATCTCATCTCATTTGACGTAAAAATTATTCCTTTCTGACATTTGAGTCAAGAGATATGATGTTTTAAAAGTTTCAGAAAGGGTCACTAAGCCGCCATCTTTAAACCGCATTTAAAAAAAAACTCGAACATCCCGGAAAAAATCCCTTGACACTTTTTCATCTACTGAGGTCCTCTATCGAATGAGATGGGTTTGACCTTGTCCCTCGAAATTTTTTTTGAATTTGTTGCACTGTGTAGTTTAAAAATAAAACTAAAATATTTTACTTGAAAGGTTGGCACATATTTAAAATTCATATATTAACTTCTCATATAAAAGCATAAAAGCCGTACTTGTATCACAAAAAAATAAATAAAATTTAAAAAAAAATAACGGCTTAGGAATGATTAAATCAATGTAAAAACATCGATAAGTTCAATTTCGTTAACTAAATGTTGCCACTTAATTTTTTTTAGTTTAAAAGTATTTTTGCGAAACAAAAGGGGGAAAATATTAATAACGAAAGAAAAATAGAAAGGCGCTCGACAAATCTTGAAAAAGGCATTTTGTGGCATTTATAGGTAAAATATGCACTAAAAAGGGCATTTATGGGCAAAAAAGGGCAAACTGCCTTTTTAAGGCAAAAAAGGCAAAATAAAAGGCGTATATTTCTAATCAGGAGGACCTAATTCGTGCTCATTTTCAATCAGAAATGCTCTATCTAGCAGCAAACAAAAAAGGCAATTTCCACAAAATCCTTTCCCTGTTTATTACACTACTTGCCCCATTCTATTCAGCTATTCTGTTCAGCTGCACAGATTTTCCTGATTCTAATTTGTGGTTTATTTCATAACACCATCTTTGATTTCTTGAACATACTTTCAAAAACCAAACTGTAAGTTAACAATTGCAGCATGGACCAAAGTATCCTTTGCGTAGATATGCACATCAAACTTAATACTCTTCCGTATGGGTGTAGTGCGTTAAAGTAGCTTCCAAGTCATCATAAATCCAAGTCAACAAACCTGCACTGACTGCTTCGCTGTGAGCACAAATGGCACCTTTTTTTTATTCTTCATAGCACTTAAACAAAACGTCAAATTTATGCTCCAGCCGCGCACTTTCAGTCACTGCTCCTGAAAGCCAGCGTGCACCTTAAAACTGACCCACCCATTCGACATGCCATACAAATCATCGACCGTGCGCTGCCCACTGCGCGCAATCAGTGCGCGCCGCTGTCTGCAATGATCATTCACGGTGATTCACTTTCTTTGGCTGCAAACACTGCCGCACAACATGGCAAAATTATGTTGGGATTTATTGAAAAAGCATAAACATATGCGAACTGTCGTAGACACCGGACGGCCATAAGTTATGCGCTGGCATTCCGAATTGGCTACACACAGCGCCGCGTCACTGCCAGTCAGCGCAGCGATTAAAAAGAATTTCTGAAAGAAGCACAGAATTTCGTGGATGGCTTTTTTTGCATTTCTCGCGAGTGCTTCGGTTTAACCGGTGAGACGGCGACTTGAGGCCGTGCGAAATAAATGTCAGTTCAGATCAATGATCGGCAGCGACGCAGCGATAAGCTCAGCACTGGACCGCAGAGAAAACCGAAAAGAATTTATTCACTTTTCTGATTTTGCTGCAGCGGCGTGCAAGGGCAGAGACAAAGATGACTAATAAAGTCATTTAAGGTAAGAGTGGCTGCCATAAGATTTCCC
The DNA here is from genome assembly GCA_963668005.1 of Melieria crassipennis. Taxonomy (NCBI): domain Eukaryota; kingdom Metazoa; phylum Arthropoda; class Insecta; order Diptera; family Ulidiidae; genus Melieria; species Melieria crassipennis. The sequence goes on from OY764961.1 coordinate 121,089,141, forward strand.
CAGACGTGTGCGAGTGTGAGTGGATACATTTTGGGTGAACAATGCCGCAACGCACTCATTTGTTGTAATCAATTGTAAACGAGTGAGCGAACCGAGTGTCGCAAACACACATACACACACAAAAACAAATGCAGCATGCGCACAAAATCGCATAAATTAAAAGAAATTATAAATTATAGGTAAAAATTTGGCGAATGCACGTCTACCAAATAGTTTAGTTGAAGTGTAGCCAGCGCAGCGCTTTGGCCAAACAAATGGACGCAACGCAAGCGGCGCAAAATCGACGCTGACCAGCTGTAAAAGCGCGTCAAGTGGAGCAAATGTGCGCAACCATAGCCAAATTCGATAGCACAAAAAGCGAATGCGAAAAATTGGCAAACAGCAAATTCTTGCGGTAAGAGCAGCAAAGTTGTTGGCCCCATGGGAAGCGACAACTCGGACCGCTGTCAGCGATGACAGTTCCACCAAGCAACCGATATCCAACTCGTATGGCTTGGATAGCGCAAAAGACGCCAAGAAAAGTTCACAAATTGTGCGCGACGGCACGCAAAGTCCACATTAGGCCGATGCGTTCAGGCTCACTGACGTTTCACTCTACAGCGGCATTGTTGGGTTCACTTCTTTCAACATTACTGGTCGAAATGCCAGTTGATGCATAATTTTAGACTAAATGCAATAATTGCAATAATTGTGTATAGTCAAATAATGCCAACTGAGTAGTTATTTCAATCTTTTTATAATCTATCTGAAATTTGACTAAATACTGCACGGCTAAGCAGAATTTGCCATTTTCTATTAAATATTATTCCACTACTCTCAGGTTTTCCCCAGAAGTAAAGAACGCCACACCACGCTGAAAATAAATTTGACAACATCACAGCTCAAGTTCAGCCTTTACCCTAAATTTAGTTCCTCCTACTGGCTTCTAAACGTTAGTAAAAAAAAACAAAATTTTCAAACATTTTTTTACTACTTATTACAAAAAGTAGCGACTATCCCTGACAAACCAACCCGACTGAAATTTCTCAGGCAGCTGGTTTTTTTTTGCTATTGTTCTTCTATCTCTTCAGCGAGTTGGCCCGCAAGCGCCACTGCAGCGCACAGCCCCAACGCCTGCAAGTGCACGAATAATAAACACGCCAGCGCACAATCCATCGCCACTTGGTTCAATAAACTGTCCGGTGGCCATTGACGGTGCGCCACGCTGCGTCGCACACAAGAAGTAGAAGCGTCGGAAACAGGAAAAACTTGTCAGCAACCAAATCATCGCGTTTTATTAAAAGATCAGAGAAAGTAAATAATGAAAAGGAAGGCAGCAGCGAACAATTCACATGCCGAAAAATATTAAAACTACTTCAAAACTGCGCAAAGTGTAATATTTATGCTCGACGCAACCAACCAAACAATAACAAAAATCAACCAAGTTAAAACAAACATACAAAAAAAAATGTCAAAAACAAAAGCGAAAAACTACAAGACAACTGAAAAGTCAAAGCAAACGAAAAAACTAGCTACGTCGAATACGCATAATCCCCCGAACAGATAGACGACAGCAGCGACACGACTGCATTTGTCAAACTATAGAATTGTAACTTTCGTATGGGAACGATTTTTTTGACGACTGCACTGCTACACGAACACCGAACACAGTTGTCGCATAGACAACTGTTTTCCATTTCGCAGGCGACAAAACAATATTTTTAATCGAACCACAATTATAAATATTTTACAAAAAATTATTACATATTGGCATTTGTTTCAAATTGATTGTGCAACGGTACAACAACAACAACTTTCATTGTAATCACGTAGTTGACTAATACGGCGGTGCCATCTTGAAGTTGTGTGGCCGTGTCGCTGCCGTCTTGAATGTGTTCGAGCCATAAGACGCAGAAAAGCGCATATGTGCGCGCATGCGTTCGTTATGGGAGGCGAACAAGGGGACGGATAAGCTTGTGCGAGCAACAGGTATTCTAAATTTTAGTCTTTTAAAAAAGCATTAAAACATCCAAAAGTTACCAATAAAAATCAGAGAAAGTATGCCATAATACGCGCAAGCGGCAGCTGCACGCAGCCGCTGTTGGACGTTGTTGCGTCGCTATTTATGTTTTCAATTGCTGCTGTTGTTGTTGTAATAGTTGTCTGCTGTTGCTGGCTTTTGGTTGATATTCTGTTTGCTTTCAGTTTGGTGTGATTTTAGATTTCTGCAGCACCATTAATCATGCTTCCGCAGGTTTCCTCAACAATAATCGCTTGGTCAGCATTGTTGTTGTGGTTGGTTTAGTACAAGCATTTGTCTGCCCATTTATGTAGGTATGTATGTATGTACTCGTACAAGTGTATGTGTGCGATTGTCACCTTAAAAAGCTGACAGCAAAAACCCGCAAACGCAGCAACACAGCCCAAACTCATCGAAAGCGTTCAGGTTTGGCCGTGGCGCATATTGTTCTCGTTGTTGTTGTTGTTGTATTTATTGTTACATCTTTTATTACTTTTCCTTTTAAGCGTTTTAGTTTCTTTGTTTTCTTTGCGCTTGGATGTTTGCTTCTAATTGTTTCTATTGTTTTCCCCCTTTGCCCGCGAAATCTTAGCAAAGAATTGATTTTTGCTAATTCAAACGTTTCAAAGTTTATTTAATTTATGTCAGCACCCAAGCTGCTTCGCTTTCGCACGAGCATTGAACTTGGCCGTGGCACTATGTTACCGGACCAGCACATTGCCATGCCACCACCAACAACGTAGAGCCGTTTGAACGGCTCGAGGCTGGCACCGAACCCGGAGCTGGCACCGCAGCCGAGCCTGAAGACGAAGCAGCAGCCGCTGCGCTCAGATTTAAAAGCAAAAGCCAAGTCAAATCAAGAATACGAATGTCCAAGCAAAAGTCTGCACAAAAAATGCTCTTTGAAAAAGTCTGCAAAAAGACGAAAGTTCCATTAATAAGCATAATCGGCGCGTTTGCCAGCCTTTCGACACATTTGGCCCCAACGCCTCGGCACCGATTGCCAAAAAAAACAACCACGGATTTTGTCAATTTTTTTCAGCAGCTGTGTGATTTTTTGCGCAATTGTATCTTTCTGCGCAGCTTCTTGGCACCGACGACGAATGAAAGTGTTTCCACATTGGACTCGATTGACGCCACCGCGGGGCATGGCATGTCGGCGAGCTTGTCTTTGTTTCTGTTGAATTAAAATCAGCAAATTCTGGTTTAATCCCTCTGCTGCCCGCTGGTTACGCCCCTGCAGCATTTTTCAAGAACTCCTCTTTCAGCTTTTCAGTTTTTGTTTCCACTTCTCATCCATTGTTAATATTTAGTTCCTCTCTATTCGAGCTGCTCAGCTCGGCCACTTTTATTCCATTGTCTTCAATTTTGAAGTTTGGCGCTTTTTTACTTTTAGTTTTCGCATATGATTTTGTAAAGTAACTGTAATTAGCGCACTGTTAGCCACTCATCCATCCAGCGGCTATTGGCTGCGTCTTCCCAATTTCTGCGGTTTTCGACTTTTGAAAGGCATTTATTTGCTTTTACTTTCTAAATGGGAATTTCTAAATATGGCTTTGCATGGCTTCTTGACTTTTTGATTATTTTCTCTCGAACAGTCAACGTTTCTACCGTTCCTCGTCTTCTTGTTGCTGAGCATTTCTTAAGTTTTAATATGTATTTGGACAGTTGCGGCCAAGTTTTTGTTGCTGCAATCTATTAAAAACAAAGCAAAGCAGCTTCGAACGTGTTGAAAAGTTTTCGTATGTAATTTGACAGATTTCTAAGTCAGCAGAAATTATTATAATTGCTGTGATACGGTTATGTAAACTGCAGAACTTGTATAACAGCTGGCAATTCTTGGGGCCAATTAAAAGAAACGCGCAGTCGCAATCAACAAGTTGAAGCTGAGAATCGCATGTGTCATCATAGGTCATTCGAGTATGAGTTTTCCGTTGACTTGACATTAATCCAAGTGGTGTATGCCGTTGGATTTTGATCAGTTATCCTAGAAAATGTGAGTTATGTCTGGTACAGGGCAGGGCTTCGTGTCAAGTAGGGCTACAATTTTGTTGGTCAATATTATTCGCAAACACTTTTGAGTCATTGACACGAAATACTCAGAGGAGGGAAACTCATAGGTTGAACCTTTTAACCGACAGAAATGGATGAGTTAAAAAAGCAAAAGTTTTATTAATCTTATATAAGCCACTGGTATCAACTACAGTACTTCCTGGATATAAGACCCCCGGTTAATAGATTTCCCCGCTTATAAGTTAACCAAATTAGGTCACGAAAAATCCCCATAAACAATATACAAGAAAATTCCCGGTTAATGTATTTGTCGCTTAAAAGATCTACCCGCTTACAACGTTGCAAGTGTGTAAACGATTTGAAAAAAATCATACAAAAATCCCCGAATAAAAAAAATTAAAATATTGGCAACATTGTGATGAAATCTTTTTGTTTTAGTTTTTTGTAATTTGTGTATGCAGGTTTTTTTTCTATAATGGCGGTTGTTTCATTAGACGGTTTTTTATATAAGCCCCAAAAGGTTCACTAATCGAGTTTTTTGTATAAGCCTCAAAAATGCTATTAACCCTTTCGCTACAAATTTTTACTGGGGAAAGTTAAAATTTAAAATTTTAAGTTTTAGGCTTCTATGTGATTATATTAGCAACATTCCATAAGACATTTTTTAATTTGTATACTCGGACTTTGTACTTATTTTAGAGTGTTTTTATATGAGAGCAGCCACATCGTTGTGGTTGTAATAATTACTTAAACCTACAAATTTTTACGCGCAACGAAAATTTGAATATGTCTTCATTTAATTCAGCCAAAATTCAAAAAAATAGTATCTAAATTGAAAAAAACGTCAAATTAAAAAGTTACCTAATTTGTTCTGCTTCTTCTTCCTTTACTAGGTCAAGATATACCATTAAAGAAACGTGTATACTTTTCTTTTTTAAACTTAAATAACACAGGGCAACAAATTTCGACTTTTGGTCGGCTTTTCTGGGTTTGACATCAGTTCTAGGGTAATTAGGGACCGCTGATTTCGAATCCGCAAACCGTTTTGAAAACTTAGTTTCCGTTTTCGCAAAAAATGGGCGTGTCACTTTTTCGGATTTTCCCTGACTTTTTTCACGTTTGGGATTGTAATTTCTAGACCAATAAACCGGTTGACATCATTTTCACCTCGTTGCATTACCAACACCGCACGGTTTCATTTCCGATGCAATTTATTTTTATAGGTTTTAAAATTCCGCGGCAATTGGACCTCAAAGTCGGAAAATATGGAATTTCAAGGCGTTTTCTTTGATGTTAAAAAACAAACACATTTTTCGTAAATCAATTATCGAGTTATGTATAACAAGAAAGCGGAAACATCAAATAATGCAACACAGCCAAATTTTTTGGCGTGAGTCCCATTCTCATCGAAATAATAGCAAAAATGTACCAAAGTCATTTTCAACAGATTTCCGTTTTTTTCCTTTAAAAAGTAAGAGCCTCAAAATATGCAAAGTTTTTAATTTTGTTTTGTTTGAAGCAATTCAAAATTTTGCTGTTTTTCACCTGTATTCCAGACAGTGAATGGAATATATAAAAGAGTATATTTTGAGGCCCTTAATTTTTTAAGGAAGTAGTATCAAAAATTATGAAAATGACTATGGTACATTTTTGCTATTATTTCGATGAGAATGGGACTCACGCCAAAAAATTTGGCTGTGTTGTATAATTTCATGTTTCCGCTTTCTTGTTATACATAACTCGATAATTGATTTACGAAAAATGTGTTTGTTTTTTAACATCAAAGAAAACGCCTTGAAATTCCATATTTTCCGACTTTGAGGTCCAATTGCCGCAGATTTTTAAAACTTATACAAATAAATTACATTGGAAAAGAAGCCGTGAGGTGTTGTAAATGACACAAAGTGAAAATCATGTCAACCGGTTTATTGGTTTTGAAATTACAATCCCAAACGTGAAAACAGTCAGGGAAAATCCGAAAAAGTGACACGCCCATTTTTTGCGAAAACGGAAACTAAGTTTTCAAAACGGTTTGCGGATTCGAAATCAGCGGTCCCTAATTACCCTAGAACTGATGTCAGAACCAGAAAAGCCATTTTGCTGTTGATCAGTGTAATCAGTTTATTAATTTCGTATTTTTCCTAAAACTTCAACCTATCCTAAGGACCCACAAAAAATTTATTCTTGCAACTATAGAGGATGCAGACGTCTACAAACATCACGAATCAATATGGATACCACATAGCGAAAGGGTTAACTGGGATTTTCATAAACGATTTTCCCGGATAAAGTATTTGAATTGTGAGCATTTTGCTCGGCTCTTATATCCAGAAAATACTGTAGTATGATCTGGATTGCCTGGAGAATCGATGGAGCACACATGAAACTTTCAAATGAGTTGAAATACCGTATCGAAAATCCATATATACATATACGTATATATATACATATACGTATATATATACGTATATATATACATATACGTATATATGGAATATCAACGTAATTCCATGTAACGCTATATTAAGTTTTTTCCTTGTTCACTTCTCTCAGAAGCATAGGGCCTCTACAAAACATTGCCTTGTGTTGGTTACGTTAATTGGTTGTGTTTTTCTCCCAGGGTAGGTGATTTGGCCTGCCGCAGGAAGTCCTAAGTGATGGAGCTGCCATCTAACGCCGATTACCGCTCATAGCGCCACCTGTTGTGTAAAGGAAGTGACAGCAGAATGATTGGGGACTTCGCTAAGATCGGTTTGGTGCGCTATTAACCCTAATTCCCAGAATTTTAAAAGTAACCTAAACCCAGAAGTGAGACAGGGCTTATATCAGGCTTATATGAGCTAAATTACTGAAAACATTTGTTTAAAAAGTACAAAAACTGTCTAAAATGTTAAATTTATAAATACAACTAGCTGGGCCCCGCGGCTTCGCACGCAAGCTCTCTTGTTTCGCCCGATACAAATTCTGAACCCATTGTTGACCCCGTCAGATTTTGATTTAAAAAAAAGCATATGTCTATTATCTTTGATGTCAAGTATTTCCAAAAATTTTGAACTCAAAAGCCCTTTAAATCATGAGTTTTCACATTTAGTTTATCAGGAACATTTAGATTTTCTCAAAAAATGAAAAGCACATTTTAATTATTTCCCGATAGAAGTGCTTTTTGTCTAAGTTTGAAGTCAAAAGGACCAATAAATCGTATTTCTCCATACAAACTGTTAACCCATTGTTGACCCCGTTAGATTTTGATTTTCAAAAAAGTGAAAAACACGTCTCAAATTATTTCTCACTAAGAGTACTTACACAAAATTTGAAGTCAGTGGCCCCATTAATTCATGTTTTTTTACAGTTTCGCCATACAAACTTTTAACCGGTCGTTGACCCCGTTCGATTTAAATATTCGGAAAAAATGAAAAACACGTATCGAGTTATTTTACATTTGAAGTACTTTCACCAAGTTTGAAGTCAAAAGGCTCAAAAAAATTTGTTTCTCCATACATACTTTTATCCCGTCGTTGATCCAGTTGGATTTAGATTTTGAAAATAATGAGAATCGCGTGTCCAATTTTTTTTATTTCAAGTATTTTTGATTTTCGAAAAATTATAAAATACGTTTCGAATTATTTTTGATTTAGAGTATTTTCAGGAATGTGTGGCTTACAACTCCGAAGCTATTCCATATAAAAGATTTGAGTTGTATGGGTGGAGCCATGCCCTCTTGTTAAATACCCGCCGCATTCCCTCATATAAAAAATTTGAGTTGTATGGGCGGTGCCACACCCCCTTGTTCAATACCCACCCCATTCCCTCTGGGGAAAGCTATGACTAAATGGTAAATTCGTACTAAGTTTCATTGATGTGCGACTAACAGTTATGCGGATAGTTTGGGTCAAACAAATGTGCCACGCCCCTTATCCAACGCTCATAAAATTTTAACAGTAGAATAATACATCTATGAGGCGACGCTTCACTAACTTTCAATGCTGTGCGACTTACAATTCCGAAGCTATTCCATTTAAAAGGAATGAATTGTATGGGCGGCGCCACGCCCCCATGTTAAATACCCGTCCCATTCCCTCTACCGAAAGATATGATTAACTGGTAGGTTCATACCAAGTTTCATTGATGTGCGACTTACAGTTCTGCTGAAATGTTGTATCATAAAAAATGTGCCACGCCCCTTGTTCAACGCCCATAAAATTTTAACAGTAGAATGACACATCTATGAAACGACGGTGCACCAAATTTCAATGCTGTGCGACTTACAATTCCGAAGCTATTCCACTTAAAAGATTTGAGTTGTATGGGCGGTGCCACACCCCCTTGTCCAATACCCACCCCATTCCCTCGGTCGAAGGACATGATTAAATAGAAAGTTTGTACCAAATTTAATTGATGTGTGACTTATGGTTCCAAAGTTATTGTCTAAAAATGTATTCTTGTGGTGCCACGCCCCTTTTTCCCGACATTTCTTTTTTTATAAACCTTCACGTGAACATTTTGAACAAACTCGCCGAAGGAAGTATTCAAGTTGGTCCAGTCGTTTTCGAGTTTTGAGCGGCCGAACGAACCACGTTTCATTTTTATATATATAGATATAACTCCAACATTCCATTAGAGGATTACATAAAATAATGGAATCGGAAATCTTTCGGATTTATCACCATTTGAAATCTTTAGTGAGCCTCACAGTCTGGGAATTAAGGTTAAGATATGTAAAAATGTGTACATGAATCCAGACAACGATCAATTTATGGTTGTATTTGTCATCACTGCGAACAGAACCTGCAATGTCCGTTTGCATGGATTCCTAGTTTAGTTAGGTGATAATTGAACCTACAATGCCCTGTCATGATACCTGTAATGATTATCAGGTTATTCTTTGATAAACTTATCCATTCCTCGAATCTTTTCCTACTATATGACCCGATAATCGCCTTGGTATGTTCCAGATCTGGTTGATTGTCCCAGTATTTATTCCTGCTCATTATCTCGTCTTTCCTGGTTACGATTAATAAAGCTCCCTTTCCCAGTCCACAAAAAGGTTCTGGGCCGACGAATGGGGTTGAGGCGCCCCTTCTTGCAAGTTCGTCGGCCGCCTCGTTTCCTACTATACCTGCGTGGCCCGGAACCCAGAGGACCCATACCTGATTGTGCAGGCCTAGCTCATTAAGCTTTTCAAGACATTCTATCACCAGTTTCGAGGATACCTGGTATGAACTTAGTGCCCTGATTGCCGCTTGGCTATCAGACAGGTGTTGATGAATGCTGAAAGGAGTTTTCACAGGCAGATAGATTCAAATGGAGAACTGCGTTGTAAGTGAACTTTTGTACAGCGTTGATCAGTCAGCGATTTAGTCACATCACCAACAATAACACAAAATGTACGATCATATCGTGAAACAACATACAGCGCTATTTACTTCGAAAAGAGAATATTTTCGGAATTTCCAAAAGTACTCCACACAAACATACCTGCCAATGCCGGAAACGAAATTGATGAAATTTTTAATTATTGAAATAAACATTTTTTTCTTCACTCTCGACATGTCCATAAAGTGCATACATTATTTTCATGTATTCTATAATATTTTCAATGAATATGTTGTCAGTTGTTGTTGATGTTGTGCCTACAACCAAACGTGTTATACGTTTGTACAAAACAATCAAATTTTTACGGCAAATAGTCGAAATTAATTGCCGGCTGCATGCACTCACGTCGCTGAAATAATGACAGAAAGTGCGTTTCGTGAGCAGAGTTGAAAACAACCGAGCCCGCGGGCGGGTGATGTTTTCTATCGTTTCGTTGTTGTTGCTGCAATGCGAATGTGAATATAATTGAGAATTATTTCATATCGACGGCTGAAACATGCGAAAATTAATGAACACTTAATGTTTGAATGTTGTTGCAGCCAATAAGGCAGCCAGAACGAAAACAAGCGCCAGAGTTCTGCAACGCGATGAGCGCGCAAACACAACCAACAATCAGCGACCAGTGCTTAGGCGAGCACATAAATAGTTAAAAGCCAAAACTGCCAGATTATTGAGGAGCAAAAACAAAATTAATTACGTATGCAAATATTTGCAATTAATCAGCAATTAATCATGAAGTATATCCAGCGATGTGCACGGCACTGCTGCGCACATCAATCAGCGGAAGCGAAAGCTTGCCACCTTGTCAACGTGCAGACACGTCGCACAGTGTCGCGAATGTGGCCAAAAATGGTAAAAATCAATGTTACAAAATGACTAAAATGAATATGACAGTCGACAGATACTATCTCAACTAAGAAAAATCCGTTTTCCGATCGATTTATGTAGATTCAAAGTTGATGTTAAAAAATACGCATTCGTTCCAAGTTTTTGGACAATTCTTTATGCTGAATGAAAAATCAAATAAAAATATAATTTAAGTACCAATATTGTATATATTAAATAAAACTTTGGAATTTTTCCTGTATGGTAGCACTATTTTTTATGGTTTGTGCTTTGAAATAACTGTGAAATCCCGTTACATTGAAAAATTACGTTTTTCGGTTTGTTTCTAACAAAGAACCAAAAGTTTGGTGGAAAAAAGTTTAAAAAACATCAAACATCACTTTTTTAGTTCCAACCCTAAATTAATCAAAAAAGTATGTATTAACATAATCCGGAGTAATTTTTTGCTTATAAGTGCCTATTTGGTTGTTATTCGCATTTTTCTAGTAACGCCTCCACTAAAAATACTTGATTTCTTCGAAGTGTGGCGTAAAGCTGAATCCAGAAAGCGGTCAATAAAATTTTCTTATAAATTTACTAAAAGATAAGACGGGCGTTGATGTTAATCATGAACAAAAGCAAAGTTTGCGGCTACTTGAAGTAAAGTTTACCAAATTTTGGGCCTCCAGCAGCCGGACATTTTGCTGTTTTTAACCAAAAATATTCCGACTGGCTTGACTCTAATTTCCTATTGGCTGCAAGCAATGATATATATATGTGTAGGTTTTTTATAAATATCCTTCTATATATAGATTAATTAAATAATTATACAAATTTAAATAGACACCGAGCACAAGCCATGGTCGACAGGCACTGAAATTTGAGGAAAGCTCTGGTACTGCTACCTTCTATAAAACAAAAAAGATACCTACTAATTTGAAATTTTGCTTACTAAGGGAGGTGGGCGTGGTTATGGTCGGATTGCGCCCATTTTTTACCATTCCTTTGTGTTAAAAAAATTGTGCATACACCGAATTTCGTGGCACTACCTTTCATAAAACAGAAGTTATGCTAATTTGAAATTTTGCTTACTATGGGAGGTGAACGTGGTTATGGTCGGATTACACCCATTTTTAGTGTGAGCTTTAAAGTCATTATCTTAAGCTCAACTACCAAATTTCATAATTCTATCACTAATATTAAGCAAGTTATTCCTATATTACAGTTCATTTCGTATGGGAGGTGGGCGTGGCAGTGGTCCAATTTTAATCATTTTTTGTAAATTTCCTAATTTCGACCACGAAATCAATCTCACCAAGTTTCACGGAGATAGGACAACGCTAATTATTTTTGGCCACGACTTATATGGGATCGCGACACTGTGCGTCGCCGCAATGGACGAGCAGTGGCAGCGTTCACCAATTAGCCAAATATGCAGCCGCCATTAGTCGCCCCGAAAAGCTTCACGAAACTGCTTCACAAACAAGCCACCGCCGACACTTGGCTGCACCCGAGGCGAAGGCAGTGGCAATTGACGATGTTTTGGGCAAACATCTCCATCTCCAACGGCAATTGGCAATTTATGCAAATGCGCATTCAGCACACCGGCGTGCAGGCGGACATTGATGATTTGCGCCGTCGTCGAATTCATTTCGCGAGCAAATCGCTGCGAATTTCACGCTAAACAGTTCGCACAGCTCGTGCCCGAACGCCAAATTTCATTGAAGATTGTTAGAGACTGACTGACTGCTGTTACGGTCAGCCTTGACCAATCGAACGTAAATTGGAAATGCAACCAAATTACGAAAATTATTTCCTTTTCTCGATTTCCGTTTTGGGTTTTCTTTTCAATAATTTTAAGGCAAATAATTTGTACATAATTAAATTATTAAAAATTTGATATGTGAGTTAAAATAATAGCAACAAGGCAGCGTCACTATTATCGACGCAGTAGAATATCGGCGATACTAAAGAAGTTATTAGCTTGAAAATTTGCCAAAGATTGCTGTCCAATTTGCCGCTGCTGTTGTTTTTGCTAATTGTTTGTTCCTTTTGCTATTTTGCTATTGTTGCTGCTGTTGTTGCTATTGTGTGTTTATAAAATGTGATGGATTGATGGAAGCAACATTTTGTATGGAAATTAAGTACTTAGTGCAACAATTTGGACATCCGGAGTCAGAGCTCAAGGGAAAACGCAAACATTACACTATGCAAATAATAATAATAATAAAAAGTATAAGGAATTTATCATTAAAATTATTTATTAACTTCACTTTAAGTGGTTAGTTGTGATCAGCAGTTTCGTGTTAATCCGTCATAAGTACTCAACGTATGAATAGCACATAGAGTGACCAAATACACCTGTTTTTTTACTTAGTGAATAGATTATTTTAAAAGAGGTTTTCGATAGGTTTAGTCAGCTTTGATGACGCGTTCAGAAAAAGAGTTTGGTTAGAATGTATCTCATTTGTTTCCATCAATTCAAAACTATTTCAAATGTAAACAGTCACTCGTGAAACTTGTTATGGTATTTCTGCTGAAATCACCTAAAATGATATGTCAATAGAGTTATGGTTTTATCTGACGAATGGCAGAAGGCGGTTGAACAAAATGAAAATCTAACAGAACATTAAACTATTAAATTGAACAAGAGAAAATTTATAGAAATAGAATTGACTTTGTTTAGTAGGAAAAACTGGAGGACTCCCTCGATAACCTAATACAGGGTGGCGCAAAAGTCATCACCTTATCGGCAGATGCTATAACTTTTGCAAATGGTGGTAAAAGATGCTTTGACATTCATTCACTCATTCATTCATTTATTCCTTAATTTATTCATAAACAAATTAGAGCCAATGAACACTGGGTGACAACTTTTGCACCACCCTGTATATGTAAATACATTAGGGATTGCAATCCCAGGATCCCGGACAAATTCAGTCCCAAAAATCCTGGGATAGAAACATAAAAACAGCTTATTTTTTTTTTGCTTTTATCACCTAAATTTCGAAAAAGGAAAACCTTCTTATTTAAGGTCACTGCAACAATAGTTCTGTTTGTATGCGGATACTTTGTTAAAATTTGTACAAACTATCTCTGTTTGGGTACTTTTCCAGTAGCTAAAATCAGGAGAGTAAAGCAAGCTTACGATCCCAAAAATTAAATCATCCAAAAAGTGAACAAACAGAAATTTTTAAAAACTTGCAAGTTTAACTTTTGTTTACACCAGTGTGACTTGTTCAAAATACACAGAGAAGAGGGTGTCAATATGAGAGTTGAAAAAAAAAAACAGTTGATATAAAAGTTTAATTTGAGGTTTAAAGCCAAAGGTAGACTTGAATTATTGATTTTACTCATACCTACTAATATTAAACCAGAGAAATGCTTTTATCAGCAGGTTTGCCATGTTGTTTGGCCATTAAATGCATTTTTATGTTGTTAATTTTATGATGTTTGTCATGAATATTTAGTGGTATTTAATACGAAAATGAAACTTATTTGATTGAAAAAGACGTTTGATTTAATTCCTTACAATAATATAGTCAATCCCGAAAGAAACCCGGGATTGCAGTTTTGAGTCCCGCAAATATCGACATTGTAAAACTGGTCCGGGATTGCAATCCCTAATGTAAATGCATGCATTTTGAATTGTCAAATTGTTTGTGCTACTTTGAACTTTACATCTGAAATTTCCCATTACTTGTGAAACAACACAATCTACACTCGATCCGTGTTCACACGATTTTTTATTTTGCCAAGTTTAAACTAAGTATAACCACAGCAACAGTTTGCATTCACTATAAAACATTCGAATGAAATCCACACACACACACACACATACAAGTCGTTTGCAAATTTATTGCTGCTTTTGTCAAGTTTTACGATTACAACATAAACACAAACTTTCACAGAAATTAGAATAAGAATCCAAGCGATCGTTTGGCCGCGCAAAATGCCGTCGCATGGCGGGCAATGGCGTTGCAATGAAAGTCAAGTGAAAGTAAAATTTAATAAAAATTCAATAAAAATTAAAACCATAGTCGCGCAACAACCTGCCGTGCTATGCGGTCCGCACGGCGCAACACAACGTCGGCCAGCGAAAACGCTCGAGCGGCGCAATAAAACACGATTTCCCGTCTAGTTGCAGACGTTTGGACAGTTTTCGACGCACTCGACGCTTGAAGTTAAATGCAGAAAGTGACTGATTTTCGTCACTGCATATTTTAGTTGTGAATTTGTGGTCTTTTCATTGTGCATTGCTTTGTTGGCTCTTTAATGGTTCTGATTTAGTTTGTGTGTTGTGCGTTTTTGGCTTTCGTTTCGTTTTGTTTCGTTTCATTGCCTTTATTTTACTTAATTTTTTCTTGACTTGACCACAGGGCTTGGCTGCCTTTGTTTGATTTTGGCAAAATATGTTTTCTGTTGAAATTGGAACGTGCGTTCGTTCTGTGTGCGGTCAATCGGGTACGTGGGCATCGACGAGGCTGTTGTCGTAAATCGTCGGGAAATAGAGTTCGCTAACGGCCTTCTGGCCTCGATGGTCGCTTCTTTGGCAGAGCAGCGCTAATGGGCGCATAATTGAGTACCGAAAAGTGAGGTTAATCGATAGCTTTTGTTGTTGGCAGCACATTCAGTGAGCGGCTTATCGCTTGATTAGCCCAAATTGCCTGCTTTCTACAATTTCACTTATGCATATTTCGTTATCATTATTCTTTGGTTCTGCTACAGAAGGGAATCTTGTGCGAAAGTAATCATAGATTTGTGGTTATCTTTTGTCTAAACGATTGATATAAAAAATTCCAAAATGTGACACGAATTTCTTTTGTTGTGGTATTTTAAATTCATAACACCGTGCGACAAAAAACCACTTTTGGCAAGACCCATCCAAAAGATTATATAGGCGTGAAACTAGAGGTCATTCATAGTAACTTGGCATACTCAGTTTTTCATTTTCTGACCCGATGTCCCTTTAAAAGGACTTTAAAATTTTAAGAACACAAATACTTCAAGGAACTTATTTAAATATTTGCAGTAGTGCAATGATGAAGATATGGCTATCAAATGGACGAAGACAATTTTCGCTTTTAGACTATATTTCTTATTTTTAACTTTCAATACTAAAATATGTCAGTAAGGTCCTTTCAAAGATGTATCCTTCAAGTTTTCTAACCAATCCATATATAAAAATTATATATTTTGGATCCTGGTATGTAGTATTATACCTCAAAATTGTATTCTTCTATCCCAATTGGCTCAAAGTTAAAAAAAATAGGTTCCCATTTATACGCAGGAATTTTGTATGGAATACGCAATAATTATTTGTCTACTACATATTACTTACTGATATATTTTGGTCCTGAAAGTTAAAAGTAGAAAATTTAGTCAAAGAGCGAGTTTTTTCTTTCATTTGGTGCCCATACCTTCATCATTGCACAACAGCAAATATTTAAAAAAATCTTTGAATTGTGGATGTCCTTGAACTTTAAAGTCGTTTTAAAAGAACAACGGATCAAAAAATGAAAAACTTAGTATGCCATGTTACTATAAATGACCTTTAATTTCACGCCTATATAATTTTTTGGATGGGTCGAAAGTACTGTCGCACGGTGTTATAACTAACCTCAACATCTAACACCCAGAGAACCAATTTGAAATAATGTCAAATCGATAGACAATTACAATAGATATCACTAAAGAAAAGAAAAATCATCACAATAGATATCACTAAAGAAAAGAAACATCTATAGGTTTAAGATGAAGTAAAAAGGAGTTGAAGTACACGAAAGATTGAAATTGAAAGATCAAAATTGGTTTTAAGTTTCTGCTGAAAACTTAACAAAATAGTTCTTATTACATAGTTGAGCTACAAATCAGTGAACTTTTCGTGTAAACTTTTCATGTAATAACATAAAACACAAAATTTCTACTCTTCTGATGCCTTTAAATTTATATATTATCTCTAATGGTAGAACAGCACAAATTGTTACTCAACAGAAAAATTTCATATTCAAATATATTATTTATATGATAATAAAAATTGTCTGTGTTACAACTTACTTGCTTAACTGCCCACAGCCCATTACCGAATTACAACCTGCCAGCAATGTGTCATGGATAACCTAAGAACTCGCTCCCAGAATTCCATAATAACAGATATTTCTCCATAAAAAAAAACCATCCGAATCTGTTAGCAAATACGCCCATTGCTCTGAACTAGCTGTACGCGGCGGCATAAAGACAGTTTTGTCCCACCGTACCACGACTAGCCATTCTTCTGGCACGTCACATCACTCACACTCAAGAAATGTGACATTTAACGTGAACACCCCGAAGCCATAAAACTTATTGAACGAACTTTACGCTTCCAAAAAGTTGTGATTTCCATGTGTGCAACAAGCTTGCTTATTGCCGCAGCAACGGCCGACCGTATGTAATTACTTCCGCAGCGTTGCAAAGATTAAAATCAGCGCCACCACACCCAATAAAGCGGCCGTCAGCGGCCAAGTGCAGCCCACTGCACCTGCAACGCCGTCAACACCATTGCCACCGCCGTCAACCGTCATAACAACAACACCAACAACAACAACAACAACAACAAGTAACAACTCGAAATGGCACCAAAGAATTTTCAGCTTGTGCACGCAGCAGTGCGTGCATGTAAATTATTTTGACACATTTACTTCGAGTGCACAGGAGGCGGCAGCGACAGCGGCGGCAGAGATGTGTAATTTATACTCATGACTCGAATGACCCAAATTACAGTGTAAACAAAATTTTCTTATTTCAATTTGGCAAACAGAAAAGTCTCATATTTGCCTTACAGTTTAACGCATTCCAAACATAAAACACTGCACCAACAGCAACCACAGCAACACCAACAGCAACGGCAGCAACACGAGCAACAACGCCACGGCGACAACAATTACAAGATCAACAACGCGCCAATAACAAAAGTATGAAAGGCAAAAATTACAACAACAACAATGGAAAATAAACTTAAAGAACGCCACCACAACACAAAACGCACAAATGCTGCACGTCTTCCTAGAACGGGCCAACGTCAACGTCAAACGGCGACAACTGTCGCTGTCGCAGAGTACTTAAGCAGAAAGCAAGTGGAAAAAGCGAGGCGCGGAAAAAGTGAATGAGTGCGCAACTGGATGACGCGAAGAAGTATGTTCGAAGCACTGACGAGCTGCACCCACTTACAGCATCCAACGTCGTCCGTCGTCCGGACACAAATCAGCGACCACAACCTGAAGCGCGCTGCAAAGTGGTGTACGGTGGGTGTGGTCCATGCAAGTACGTAACAACAGTGGCACGAGACATCGGCGACGCACAGAATTCCGTTACTATGACACGCATTTGTTGTTGACGCACGCACACGAACATCGGCGAATATTTAGTTGCGTGGCTGCCTGGATTCGCCACTTTGATTCATATTTGTGCAGAGTTGATAATCACACAATTACGATAGAAATAAACAATAATTGATAAGCAATTCATAAGGAGGTAGAAAGAGAGAGAAGGGAGGCACGACGAGATGATTGGGTTTTAAGTGGAGTGGGAATGGAATCAAAAAGTGAGGGAGAAGGTGAGGGAATTTCACAGTAACAAATAACTTGAGTCCGACCGATTAATCGGCATCGATTAAAATTGGTATCGGCATCGGCTAGTATCGGCATCGGCAAAAAAAAAGAATCGGCATCGGCACATCGGCCGTTTTTGGTCGATGATGCCATCGGCCTAGTTTTCTGCTTTCATTTTTTTGTTTTCATTTTTTGTACCAACGGGTCCCTTTTCAGTAATGTATTTTTAGATACTGTTTAATATAAATGTTTCCTAGAAATGTTTTTTTTTAAACTAGGTATTCTTAAAAACGTAGATTTTCTTGAAATGTCTATGCATTTCGTCTCTTAATGTGGATATCAGAAGAAGGGGCATTTAGTTTTTCAATTTTATCCTTCTCTTTTAATTGGAAGCATTTTTAACAGGCCTTTTATTTTTTCCAAATTTGTTTTCTGACTTCTTCCCACTGCATCTGTACAACGGGTCGCAATTTGAAAGTACAAATTTTAATATAAAAATCGTAATTTTAAGTTGAATAAAAAACTGAATTTGTATGCAATATTTACGTCACTATTTTTGTTTCTCTCTCAGTGGATAAATGTGCCATATTTTTTTTAATACATGTTAATGTATTAGAACTCTGAATTCTCTTGTTATTTTATTTCGTTTTTAATTATTTCTTTTCTCGTTGATTTGTTATTTTGTGATGAATATTACAAACAATATGTAATAGTTCCTTTTGTTATTTTATAAAATAGACTGTGTTTTCGATTTAATTCATTCGTGTTACTTTTTCTATGTAATCGGCATCGGTATCGGCATCGGCCGATTTTCGCCCTTTCGGCCGATTAATCGGCATCGGCCAAACTCGCCCTTCCGGCCGATTAATCGGCATAGGCCAAAAAATTTGGTATCGGTCGGACTCTACAAATAACATTAAATGATTAGGAATTGAAAAGTAAGGAGAGGGCAAGAGAAAAGAGAAGAACGTGGAAAGGATTGGGATAAAATTGACGTAAAAAGTGAGAGATAGGCTGAAGGGGGAAAACGATGCGGAGAAAAGCTAGGGACGGACTAGAAATCTAGGTTGTAGAGCACAAGTTGAAAAAAAAATTGCATTGGATTCAGCTGGACTGGACTGCAATTGATCGAATTAAGTTGGTCGGAATTAGATAAAATGAGTTTTGCATTGAAATTCAAAACAAATAAGCAATAAAAAATGTTGCCTAAAGATAAAAACAACACAAGCTACTTGTACATAATTTTGAAGAAAACAATATTTCAACAAAATTGTATACTTGAAAATTCCGCCGCCTTCTGTTGCGTCAACTTCCTTTTACTGTACCCAAAGCAAAATAATCGTCTCCGAGTGTTGCTGCGTACTTGACACAGTGCGGCGCTACATCGCAATCGTGTGTGCCACAAATCACCAATCGATGCATCTGCCCCCAGTGGCCCCTCTTGGCTCTTCTCATCAATTCACCGGTAATTGCTGATAAAATTCTCAAACGCTTTGTTGTTGTGTGTACCTTTTGTAGTTCTTGCATTCATGTTTGCTTTGATTTTCCAGCATGGCACGAAGGTGCCAATTTTAGCACCCACCCATTTTTTTTTTCCTATAAATATTTTCGTATATAATGTGCCAAGCGTTGACCAACAGACCGCACAGCATTCCTCATGCGCGGCCACAGCTGCAGCGAAGTATTCTTGCGTCTGTGCCATTTGTATTTACTTTCATTTTGTCAGCGCCTACCCACTCCCCCCTCTCCCTGTCTTTCAGTGCTGCATTTTTCCAACTTGCAATTCACTCACTATTCGATTGCGTTAGCGCAACCGATAGCAAAGTGCAAGGCCTCAGCACTTTTCACCCATTTCACCTGTCCGCCCTCCGCAGCCGCAGCCAGCAGCGCTTGTAGGAATGTCCAAACCGCACAAGGTGCAAATTTTTCTGCGCCTTGCAGTTTATTGCCGCGCGCGCCGCTCTTCTCTCCCCCTGGATGAGTGGATTCATGGCGAACACGGCACAAATATGGACTTTCCGCATTTTACGATTGCAATTAATGCGGCAACAAGAACATCAATAGACATCGGCAGCTGCTGTTGATTGTGTTCACAGCGAATTTCTGGAATTGGAATTTTTATTGACGAAACGGCAAATGGCGAATTTGGCGCTAAAGTTGCGAGTGTCTGCGCCAGCCGGACGGACACTGGTGCCGCCGCTTAGCAAAATTTACGCCGGTGTGGGCTGCTGCGATGAAGTTGTTCCGCCA
Source organism: Melieria crassipennis (assembly GCA_963668005.1). Taxonomy (NCBI): domain Eukaryota; kingdom Metazoa; phylum Arthropoda; class Insecta; order Diptera; family Ulidiidae; genus Melieria; species Melieria crassipennis. Next base: position 121,109,190 of record OY764961.1, read on the forward strand.
TGTTGACCGCATAATTTTGCCATTTACGAATCTGGCCGACGCTGCTTGGAAAGTTAATGAACACAAGTGGCAGCAAGTGAACTCTTACATTCTTGTTTTGATTCTTCGTTTTTACAATACTTCAGGAAGCTGACTCGACGCGAAGCAATTTTTAGCACACAACACAATTTTGCATGCACTGAGAACATTTGGTAATTTTTCGGTGAAATGAATTAGCACTGTGCGAGGCGCTAAGAACTCCACATACGGGTCAGTCGTTAATCGGACGCGATGGATTTTAAGCAGCAAATTGATATTCACACTCCACAGTGCTTAAAATAATTACCGCATATTTGCAATGCCGATGCTGATTGAAAATTCAATTCTTTCGAATAAGTGGATTATGTATGACGATTACCGTTATAACATGTCACACTTAAAGAATGAATGACTAGAAACTGTAAGCATTGGAATGTGCTGCAAGAGTTGAAGAGTCAATTCTAAGTTGAGACTGCAGGATTTAAATTTGCCAAAAATTTGCTAAAACTTTTGCTTCGAAATTCACATAAATCAAGCTGACTGTATGCTAAAGGCTTATAATCGCATTGGCAGTGGGATTAGTGGCTAAAAGCTAAAAGCTTTTCATTGGTTGTCACTTTGCAACAATCTTGACTTAATTTTTTTTAAATAGTTTTTAGGCTTCAGCAATAAAACAAACTTGCAAGTGAGTAGTGGGGATATGTTCTATGAATTAGTAAATACATTTTTATTTATTTCATCGCAACTGCTTGCTTCCTTTCCTATGAACTCGAAAGTTTTGTCTCGAACAAATGTTGTTTCTACACCTCAAAAAAAACTCCTGTTAATTTTTTAACTACAGGGTTTACCTGTACAATTTCATGAGAATGAATTAAAGAATCATTGAAGTAAAAATAATATTTTGCTGCCGGCAATTTATCTCCCATCAACACGGCAGATATTTCGGTTTGCGGATGTGCGCGTCCAAATTAGGTGCACGTCGTGTTAGATATTTAAAGATTACAATACGAGAATATTTATAGAGAAATTGTATTCTTCGAAGGGGCGGCAGTGTTTTTTTTCTCACTTTAATTGATTGATTAATAAAAGGCGTTTCATCGTTATTTACCAACAACAGCAATGAGTCACCTGCAACTGCATTTGTCGCTGTTTATTCAAGCTGATAATTTGCAAATTGCCATTAATGCCTCTTAACTGCTAGTTGCCATTGTTTTTTATTCGTGTTTTGATGCAATATTTCATTTGGGAATTCAAAATTTCACCACAACCAAATTTGCCCGCAATTACACGTACGCTGTCGGCAACAGCAGCGCCAACGGCTCAACGAAAGCTCCAACAATTAGCAAAGCATCACCACACATGCGAAAGGAATCAATCGAATTCAAATCGGCATTGAAAAGGCGCATTGATTCTTGATTAACCGCGCATACGCCGATCTGTTGTCAGCAGTTCTCGAACTCGAACGCGCTCGCATTGCCGCACTACAAAGTTTGTTTGGGGAAATGGCTTTTGCCGCGTTGCGTGCGCTTTCCCGAAATTCCGGTTGCCGGCGCACTTTCCCATCGCTTTCAAGTGGTAAACATTTGAATGCAAGTGTTGCCACCGTTGCTGCCATGGGGCCACACAACATTGCTGCAATAGTGGCCAGCATTGCCCCCACTGTCGTTTGTGACCGTTGCTGTTGCTGTCATTGTTTTGTTGGTGTTGTTGTTGTGATCATTGCCGATAAGTGCACATTCCGTACGAAGGCTTTCAATAGCAGCGCCTGGAGTTTGCAATGAGCAGAGCCGCTGCGGCGATTTGCTGCTATTTGTAATGCGTGCCACACATGACTGAAGGCGGCACCCATTGCATTGCAATATCAGAAGCAATGTTTGTTCTAATTGCCTTTCATTTATTAAAGCAGTTATCGCCAAAACTAATTACAACAACACCATAAAGTGTACTTTTGAAGAGCCTAACAGTTCTGATAAAAAAGATGATCAAAGATTTTGCTTCAAAAAATGCGTTCTCTCTAGTAATTTTCAACTAGATTGATAGTTGTTGTTGTGGTTATAGTGCACTGAGACCAGTATTGGTCTATTGTGACAGTTTGAGAAAAACCCCTGGACCCAGTGGCGCCCACAGGGGTATAAAACTTGGTGATGCAAAATATGGTTTCAAATGGCATTGGGCTCAAAAGTTGTACGCAAAAGTTGCTGCAAGGAAAAGTTTTGCAGCACTTTTCCCTAACCAAACATCAGCAACACCAACAATAGAAAGATTTGTGCGAATCATCGAAAAATCTCCACTGTTAGGTAGACTGTCTTCGAAAACTCTAATCTGTCTGTTCATGAGCGATTTAAGAACATACGTGGGTGGTCCGATAAGTACTTAGCCTACAAAAGAAAAACGAAAATTTTGGAAAAGTGGCGATTTATTTCTCAACGTAGTCTCCTTTCAACTCGATACACTTGACCCAGCGATGCTCCAACTTCTTTAACCCGTCTGAAAAATACGTTTTCTGGAGGTCTGCAAAGTAGGCCTCCGTGGCGGCGATAACCTCCTCATTTGACTCAAATTTCTGCCCGGCGAGTGACTTTTTCAAGTTTGGAAACAAAAAGAAGTCACACGGGGCCAAATCTGGAGAATACGGTGGATGGGGCAGCTGTTCGTAGCCTAATGCGACCAATTTGGCGAATCACCGACCGGTATTGCTCTTTTTCCATTTTTCTGAAATCCGCGGACACGTTCGTTTCCACACGCGGTCAAAACAAAACTACAAATCCAATATGGCTGAAATTTTGACAGTAGCCGTCTACGAGGATGTACTATACTATATACGATAGTAAATTTCTCTTACGATAGTGGCACCATCGGGCGGTGGGGCTAAGTACTTATCGGACTGCCCACGTAATTCAAACAATTCAATACCACACACAGATCTCGATCCATTGGCACATTCTTATCATTCTTATTCAACCTGAGCAAGAACTGAAAAGACTGGGCTAAAAAGAAGACGGAAATAATAGTTATTAAATAAACATGGCAATACACTTTTTTTGGTAATTTTTATGGACATAAGAATTATTTTTTATTTATATTTTAAAAATTCGATAATAACAATTATTTTTGTTTTTTTCATATTAGTCTACAAATAACAGTTTTTTCGTTTTTATTTTAGTTTTCCTACTATAACAATTTTTGGTGACTTTTATTTAAAAAAGTCATGACTCTTACAAATAAAAGTCACCGAATGATTTTTATTGATGGCTTAAAAAAAAAAAGTCATTGAATGATTTTTTGATGACTTTTATAAATAAAAGTTACTTACTGATTTTTATTGACGACTTAAAAAATAAAAGTCATTGAATGATTTTTATTGATGACTTTTATAAATAAAAGTCACTGAATGATTTTTATTGATGACCTTTTTAAATAAAAGTCACCAATAATTATTATCATAGGAAAACTAAAATAAAAATTAAAAAAAAATGTTATTTGTGGACTAGTAAGAAAAAAATCAAAAATTATTGTTATTATAAGATTTTTAGAATATAAAAAAATAACTAAAAGTAAACAAATAACTCTTAAACATGGATTTTTATAATAAAACTTATAACTGTTACGGTCCCTGATTCTATCTAATTCAGGGTTGTCAGCCTTTCCATAGGCAATAATTTCACTGTGCTGCGCTTAAACATTTTTTGCTGAGATCAAACCCCAACCAATTAACTAGAAAAAATTTTAATCGTGCCAAATTTGCCATTACCCGCTAATATCCTTTCGTCAGTCATTATCTATGCCGTTACGAGCCGCATGGCCCCCATATCGCATCATTACTGCTCACACTATGCCAATGTAAACACCCCACTTTTTCTCCAACAATACAAGTTTTCGAAAAATGTAGACATACAATTGACACCGAACCGAGAAGCGCAATCGTTGCGAATATTTCACCAAAACAAATCCATAGCTGAAGAGCCACTACACAGACAACACACCTCGGAGGCAAAATGTTATTGTCTGTGCGGCTGTTCAACGCCGATTGCAAGCGGCAAACGTGCACACGCGTAAAAATGGGTCATTTTCGGTTTGTTTATCTTTGCGCCAATAAGAAAACAAAACCGCAATTTGACTTTATTAAACCTCGGCTCGTAGCCGCGCAATTTTATGCAGCGCTCAACGCAATCCGCACACATACAATTAAAGCATAATCAGCGGCAATCAGCGATTGAGCACAATCTGTGAAAAGTCTTCAAATATTATTACGCCATAATATTGTTCAGCAATTTCGCTGCATTTCATTTCTTGTGATTTTTTAATTGTCTTTTATTTTTATGATTATTTATATTTGCTTGAAAGAATTCACTTTTCCACATTAACCGAAACATTTCCTTGGGATTGTAGCGTTATCACTATTTATAGATACGCCGACAACAACAACAACAACAACAACAACAATCACAAGAAACCCATTTATGGGTGACGGTGCTGTGTGAAAAGCTGTGAATTCTTGCCGAAGCATTTTGACTGAGCAGCACTTTGACTTAATCGCCACATTCGGTGTTTACAGCTTTTGCTAAACTTGCCGCCAGCAGCGATGCGTTGAAATCGATGAGTTTCATAAATGAAAAATCGAATGCGAATTATTAACGCTTCGGCCTTGCAGTAGGTGAAAGCTAAAATTGCCCTTTATTCGCCCGTCCGTGACCGAGTAAAAGTTCTACCAAATTGCCAGCTGTCCAGCAACACTCGTGCGTGTGTCTGTGTGTGCGTGTGTGAGAGTAGAACCAATTCTGCCCGATAATAAACGCCAATTTTACTTTTCAACAACCTCAATTCGCGACTGCCCAAAATATATCACACAATGTGACTCTGTGCTGCAGCCTCTGCGACACTGTACGCATCACTGCTAAGCCTTTTACGTATGTAATTGCGTTCTTGCGCTAATTTCTGCCGTGGCCGGCACGCGATCGTAATGCGGTAGCAGATGTTTGCCGAAAAGCGAACTTGACAAATGAAAGTTGTCGGCGACGGCCAGAAAGCGAAACGCATATGCTTTTACGTATTGAAATTCTCATTCCGATTCCGCTGTCGCTATAAGTCGGCATGTTTATTTTACTGTAATTTTCTTTCCAAACAACAATTAATTTCAATCAATTGTACATGCTAATTGTGACAACAGTGCAAACAGCAACAACAGCGTGCAGTGCTTATAAATTGCAACTGTCAGCGTGCGATTTCGCGCCGCACATCTCCAATCTTAATTATGTCAAAGCGGGGCCAGGAGTTCGCTCGACGACTGCATATGGCTGGTCTCATTTTGAACGCTACACTGCCGCTAATTATGCACATATTATTCGCTGTGACAAATTCCCCTGCCATCGATTAGCATCTTGGCAAAAAATAAAAACCAAAACGACAAAAGCAGGTGACAACGAGGGCAAAGGGAGCGCAACGAAGCCAGACAGCAGCCAGCACAGTTACAGTTGCGCTTCGCTTGTGTTCACTGTTGTTGTTGTTAATGTGATCGCTTTTTGTTGTTGTTGTTGTTGCTTTGTTATTGGTTATTTATTAATAATTTGGCATAAATTATATTGACGACTCTAACAAAACAAATCCGAATATTATCGAAATGAATTCGAAAAAAGTCAAAGCCGAGCTCAGCTCAAGCTTGGTTCAATAACCCGACTTAATTTCTGTATATTTTGTAGTTGTTTCCATTCATTCAATTCTGCTGCTTTCAGATAGTTTGGTCAGTTTTATTATAATATCGAACGATTTACTGTTCGTACTACAGCAACAAATCATCATGGCTAGTTTTAGCCTCTTGCGCTGCCATCGATGACGCATAGCGATTTTTAGAAATTCCTCTGAACTTGAATCAAAACAAGTTGGTAATATATTTCAGCTTGGCAGTGCAACAACAGATGTTCTCAAGCATCCGCAATTTGGCGTTGGGCGCTTTGTGGTCAAAACAAAAGACTTAAGCAGCGAACTTGTTTATGCGTCCAAAGGAATTGCATGGATGATTCAAGTTATTGGTGTGAAAAATGTAGCTTCCAATGTAAAAAACAGTCTCAGTTATTAGTGCGTATAATGTTTATTGTTTATACGTAAATATTGTTCCACTATGCGTCCTATGAATTCCATGAATAGGAAATTATTGACTTATTGATTAAAAATGCATAAGTTTAAATCGTCTACGAATTTTGGCCTAACAAATTACTGGCGTCGATCTTCTTATATTTTCTATATAATTTTTCTTAAATGATTATGGTTTTTAAACATTCTCGGCTTGACTTGAGCAGCTAATACTTCCGCTCTTGCAGCTTAATAATTATCACGTTATTGTGCTTTAGTTGACTCTTCACACCACACAAATACTTCTTATTTAATTTCTAACTCTTAAATATACGCTTTACAAAACAAAACACTTAAATAACTTGTTGCTTAACACAAATTGCGTGATTGCTAAACACAATCGAAAACCTTCGCGAGGTAGGAACAAGGCAATAACACTTGCAATGCTAGTTTCAATTTAATCATTTTCTAATGCTGGATGTATTTATATAAATTTATATAATTATAAAATATTTACTAAACATTTCCTTGTTGTTTGTGCCATCTGTTTATTTAAAATGTTATATGCACCCGTTTTTAAAGATCACATTGCATTGAAATATAATCAAATTGATGTCATGTAACACACCCTGGACATTTTCTGCACCTCGGCTGCCTTACGTTTCTCATCGGTCTAAGCTAATCGTACACTTCACTTTAATCTCTGTAGTTTGAATATATTGTTCAAGTCTTAATTCGAGTGTTTATTTGTTTTAGCTGACTATATTCAATCAACTTCATTGCTTATTGTGTTAAGCTGAGGCACTTAAGCACTGTTAATATCAACTCCCCGGCACGCTATCTCTCAATATCAAATCAACCCAATCGCGCAAATAAACATTTACAGATCTGCTCAAGTTTTATGAATTGAGACTTAATGCCATCGACCCGGACCCCGAATGTGCGATTATCTTCACGCTGGCGCTGAACAAGAACAGCACAGAACCACACCAACAACAACAACACCTACAGCCACTCAAACAGCATAGCGCAAACGCGGAGGCAGCGCGCTTGCGCTTCTGACGCCATTGCTGTTGCCAATGCCCTTTGAGGCGGCAGCATAGCGGAGCGCGCCCGCTGTGGTTGTCTCTAATGCGGCGAATGACCAGCGGTGTCAGCGTGGCGACACACGCACCGCATTCGCGAAAATTTCGCCAAAGAGTACAGCTACTAAAATAACCAACATCAACAGCAACAACAACAACTCAACAATCAGCGCGCGCGCACATTCAGCATGGCGAGGCGACGAGCAGTCAGCCGCTGATAAACATCAGCGAACAGCATGAAAACATTTGAGCTGCCAACACCAAAAGCATCGCAAAACGCTGGGAAAAAACTGACACTCATTGAAAGAAAAGGCCAGCCAGCAACGACCATCAAACACTATCGTCGCAGAAGTTGGCAAAATCGCAGTGCTGTACTCGAGCGCGTCACGATTAAGAAGACATTTTGTCACCGGCCAGCGACTGCCCAAAGCTGCCAACCAGCCAGCGCCGTATTACGCGACTCGACAACATGTACCAACATAGGTGTGAATGTATGTATGTATTTATGTAGTGACCGGCGGACACTCCGCCGTCTTTCAATTACGTGAAACGTGAATGTCATTACAGCAGACAAAATAGCAAAAAAAAAACCTAGGAAGAAGCACAAACACACATCGGCTCAAAAGACTTCCGCAGCAGCGGTCATTCACCAGCCGACGTTCATGCGGCTTTGCTACCGCAGCGCAATAAAAACTGCCAAATTGAAATTAGAACAAAACTGAGCCGCGCTGCGTTGCAAGACGGGCGCACTGTCATTCGCACGCTGACAAATTGTAATTTCGCACAAATTGCCAGTTGGCGATTTTTGCGTGCGACACTTTGTCGCAATCACTTAGCCATCACATTGGCATTCCAAATGGCGCGCGCACGTTGCCGACCCTCCCTCACCGCCACCGCCACAGCACAACCACTTAAGTAACAAGCTGAACGGATCAGTTTTTGAGATAATGACTTTTCGTTTGCTGCACGAACACCAGCGGAGGAAATTGGTCAAACAGAAATCAGGCCAGCAAAGTGTGGGGGACAATAAAAATTGGAGCTTCGCAGCCACTTCCGATTCGTGCAGCCGAGACAAGCGCCGGCAAAAACAATTTGAAAAAATAATTTCGCGGCATTGAAAACTGTTCGTATTTAATATAACAAAATTATTATTTAATTCAATTTCATAAGTCACTTCATTACAAATTTTACATACATACATAACATATATCAGATATGAAAAGGCATATTAAAAGTTATATGTTTTGAGCGCTTATATAGTTGCGCAGCTCACTCCCTCACACAAGCTTGTCCCTGCTGCCGATAACCCTGAACGCACTCACACACCTCTGGCCGCTGACACTTGGCATGCTCGCCACAACCGGCGACACAGATCGGCTCACAGACACCGTCATCGTAGTTCAGCATGAATCCCGTTTTGCAAACGCAAACGTCCGGCATTACGCAATCGGCGTTCTCGCAAAACTTCGGATCGCATACTGGTTCGCATTTGCCTCCTGGAGCCGACTTGAAGCCCTCCTTGCAGCGGCAGCTGTCCGGTGCAGCACAGTATTCGGTGTCGCCGCACGGCTCGCTGCAGCTGGGCACACACTGACCGTCCACGCCTTCCACATGTCCAGCGCGACAGCGACATTCATTCGGCGCTACGCACTCCGCATTCGCCGGACACTGCTCAGCGCACACGGCTTCGCAGCGGCCATGCATCGATGGACTGTAGCCGCTGTGGCAGTCGCAGCGCTGCAGCCGCAAATTGCAAGTGCCGTTGTCGCAGGCAAAAGGACAGGTCACCGCTTTGCACACCTTCCGCACCGCGCCATCCACCAGCTGCATGTGGCACTTAATAGCAATGCTGTCCACTGTGGCAATGAGCAGCGTTAGCAGCGCAGACACTGCGACCAAATAGCTCAGCATTTCGTTCAAAATATTTATGTAAAATTTTACTTGATTGTAAACGACCAGTTGTGCTGGCAACGCGAACAATTGTCGAACTGAAGAAGCGTGGAATTTGCTGAAAATCGCAGCCTGTGTGGGAGCCACATCGTGGATTTGTTTATTACTGATGCGATGCACTGGTGTACATAGTGTGCATGCGTGTGTGTATGTGTGTGTGTAAATAGCGATAAGCTAGGCAATGCCTTACTGAGCACCCACACAATATAAACAACAATTTGCAATATTGAAAATATTATTAAAATTCGATTTTAATTTAATTGAATGTTTGTAAAAAAAGTGCAGATTATAGGAACTTGTTTACAAACAGAACTTAAAGGGCGCCTCCCTTAGTTTTTTTAAATTGAACTGCATCAACACAGAGGTCAGTTCTTCTACTCCGCACATCTTTGCCACCGATAGTCCTGCACACACTTATGCCCCGAACACATAGACGACAGCAGCGACACGGCCACGGGACCTGAAGATGGCGTCGGCTTCAATGGTCGCGGTGTAGTTGGCAGCGTGATTACAATGATGGCGGCAGCAGCAACACAAGAATCATATGTTTTGTGATGCTTGAAGTTGAACAATGAATCATTTAAAATCGTTTGTTAATTTTGCTTACCAAAAATACTAAAAATTACCAAAATATTGTAACAAATATTACGCATTTGTCTCATAAAGCAGCTAAGCAAAGTATGCAAACAAGCAATCGATGTTGCCAATCCAAGCAGTGATACCAATTGCTTTGGTTTTGTCACCTACGAAATAGAGAATAGCTCTAAGCTTGGCGACAGCGACATCCGTATTCGGTGCTCGTGTTGTCGTGCAGTCGTCGAAATAATCGTTCTCATACGATTGTTCTGATTCTATATTTTGACAGATGCAGTCGTGTCGCTGCCGTCGTCTATGTGTTCGGGGCATTACGCCGGCTCGCCCTCTGTGCCCTTTCAGCATTCATTGCAGTGGCAGCTCACTATTTGGTGTCGCCGCACATTCGTTATACCCAAAACGGCAGTGAAGACATCACTTAGGCACTTGGGGCCCCAGTCAACCGTCGACTAGCATTTGGCACCTAATTACGGTTGCGCCCATTGATTTTTTGCCTTAAATATTTGTGTAAATTTTTATTCAATCGCGAACGACCAACTTGCACTGGTAAAGCGAACTATTGCCGAACTGAAGGAACGCATGGAACGAGCTGAAAACTGCAGCCAATGTGGACATGTAAAGTGGTTGTCACATTTCACGAGCAAATTTGTATTTATTTAATTGTTGCTAACAAATTTTTTGTAAGCAAATCGCCAAGAACATTTCATATATGTTCTATACAAATGTATGTACGGGTGTGTGTGTGTAATGTATTATTTACTGTATTTAAAAGCGATAAGCCAGCAAGTGCCGTACTGGGCACTCAAACGCTTTAATAAAATATAAATTAAATCATAAAAATTTCTGCACAACTACACTTGTATACAAAATATAAGTGCCTACCCAACAAACACTGAACAAAAAAATCTCAAACCTTTGAGAAACCCTTTGATATCAAATTGTTTTCCAGCATTATTACAATTTGAAAATGAATATTTTCTCAAAAATTTCTCAAATGTTTGCTATCAACTTGAGTACGACTTGAAAAGAGTTGAGAAAAAATCTACATTCACCACGTTTGATAATTTTGTAATTCTTAATGGGTTTAACTTATGTTCACCTTAATATGAACTAAATGAATTTTGTACCTTAATAAAATGTTACGTTATGTTTGCCTTAATGTAAAATAAATGAAATGCTTGTACCTTAATGTATTTAATGCAATGAAATGTGAATGCAATTAATTAAATGTACCTAAATACAACTATGAAAATATTATTTATATAAATATATCTATTCTGTATTTTTATTTCACGCCAATCTATACAAGAGGCGAATTGGATTCCATCCGTTCCGCTCGTTTGAGATACATTTGAGAATTTTAAATTCTCAATTTGAGAATAACGGCAAAATTCCATATTAAAAATGTGCCTTTTAAGGGGTCATTCTCATGCGCGGACAGGAAAAATTGAAATTTTTCAGAAATTATTTCCTTTGTGAATACGAGGAATTATCAAAAAAAGATATTCCACTTTAATTTATTCATTGTTATGGTACAAAAATAAAAAAAAATAAAAAATTTTTTTTAATTTTTTCAAACACTTTTTTTCGATTAAAGACACGGCTTCTGCCGCGTCATGGTCAGCTGGCGGGGATTGTTTTGAGTCACAGGATTATCTGAAACATAAATTTCAAAGAAATTCTTAATCAGTATGAATGTACCTCTCGCCCGTAGTAAATTTGAATTTTTTCATAAGAATCTCACAAAATGGCAGGCATTGGAAGTTAGAGCAGTAAAAAATTGTTGTTTTTGAAGATTTTATCAATGAAAAAAAATATGAAATTTTTAACATATCAGAGTGAATTTACTAGGGGCGATAGCTAACAGTATGTAGAATGACGTGACAAAATCGCAGAGAGATCGGATGAATGGTTTTTTTTAAATCATCCCCGCCATTTCAAAAAAAGGCGTTCCGAGAAAAACACGTTTAAAGTTTTGACTAACTGATTGAATCCTTGCTAGAAACCGTGACCGCTCGTTATATAAATGTCTGTAGAAGCCGAAATACTTGAAATTTTCCAATAAAATTTTGACAACACCTTCGTCAAGGATGATACATTCCAAATATGTTAAAACAAAAAAATTGATTTTAACAAAATTTCACATGAGAATGACCCCTTAAGTTGAGAACGCCTTAACAGTATATTTGAGATCAATGGGAGAGCAAACGTTTAAGATTTAAGAAAGCGATTTGATTCAAATGAACCTCAATTTGAGATTAGTCATTAATGTTTTGGGTACAAACAGTTCTCCATACTATTAGCTAATATGCGTATAAAGCTTTAGTAAAAACAAATGGAACTGTTTGGATAGTCCTCGTTTAGAAAAATATAAAAAAAGATAGGCAGGAATGTCGGGGTTGCTGTCCCAAAGCAGGGCCCACTTAGGCCTTGAAACCCCATTGTAATACCACAAATAGTCAAATATAAAACCGCTCACTCATTGAACCAGTTTGAGCTTCTCATGACGCTGCGACAGAATTAGTTTGAAAACAGAAAGTAGCAAATAACAAAATTAACAATGGCAATTAAAAAATCCCATTTTCCGCAAAACTTGTACTCTGACGGCATTCTCGAGTAAAAATCGCCCAGTTGCGAGTCATACAATTCAAAATCGTCAGCAACAAACAAAGATATTCAACAACAATTAATTGTAAACTACAAATTTAAATTTTTAAGTGATAAGCTGATGATTGTTCCTTTTTTTTTTGTGTTTATCATGAATTAAGCAACAAAGGCGCCAACGACCAGCCACAATGAATAATAATAAACAGCGCGACAAAATTGCCGCCTAAATAAAAACATCGCCACAACGTAATTACAGATAGCGACGAAGAACGGCGAAGCATCTCTTAAGCTCAAAAGCTCCAAACCTGATTTTTCAACACTTCAAATTTAATTTGAATAAAATTTTGTCATCAATCAGAAATAAAACTTAAGCAAGCATTAAACGATTTGTCCGAGGCTGATGGCAACTGATGTTTCATTTAGTGATTTCAACGTTTGGTGCTTTATGGACTCGCAGTTGCAGGCAAACAATTTTATTCCAGTCATCAACAGCAAACAAATTCGAGCTGAACTAACATTTGGAATATTTATTGTTGGAAATTGTTAGTTGAAGTGCAAGAAAAACAACACAGGTTCAGTTAAACGCGTCCATGTTTCGCTATCAGTACAAAAATTTCCAACAATTTGCTTGTATATTGTTGACTGCAGCTGAAACGTACAACCAAGTTGTAAAAATTATTTACGCTCTTGAAAATTATTTATTTATAAATTCATGATTAACACAATGCAGTGCAGACAAAGTGGGCGGAGGCCACGCAACATAAAACTAAATAAAAACTTGAATGCTCCAAGAAAGCAAAAAACAGTAACATGCGTACCAAAGTAAACACACACACACACAAATACACGCAGCGAGATCTGACGTGAAGCGCCAACTCTGCAGATCGAGTGACGTCCAAGCGGAGATAATTCAGCCGCCGTGCAGTGCATGGGCCGCATCCGTACGCTGCGAATCTTGGTGCGGCACATAATTTCAGACCTAGAGAGCAGCTCTATTTGATTTAATTTTGCTCTGCTATGCAACAAGCCCAACAACAACAACAACAACGTCAGCAGCAGCAAACGCAGAATTGATTACAGCCGCCGCGCATAAAACGCTTTCGGCGCATTGCAATCAATCTAAAACGCGGAAAACGAGCGCAGCGTTACAAATGGCCACGCATTCATAATATCTGTAAACAACGGCTGAATTCTGTAGACGCCGCTCGGGCAGCATCGCCGAGCGGCATTCACAATGTTTTTGCAATCGTTGCCACACTTTATGGTTGACTGTCGATTTGATTTTGTTTTTACTATGGAACTGTCAACTTATAAGAAGAAGCGAAAACACTTTTAATTTTGAATAAACATTTTCACAATTTCAGCATTTGTTACAATTTTCTAAGTGATTTTATTTAATTAGAACTGATTACTGCGATGATTTTCAAGACATAAACAATTGCAAAAAAAGCCAATGAAAGTTAGTTTATCTAGTTATCCAAAACTCACCTAAATAAATAATTAGAATAGTAAAACAAATCCTTTTCGACTTGGGTCTGTTGAACATGGCAAGTTGGGCCATCTTTTAGTCTTCACAATGCCTAAATAATGTTAATTATACCCAGCAGTAGGGCGCCAGAGTCCCAAAACAGTACTGTCAGATACCTGAAATAACTTTCTCCTAATTCTAAAAAAACACTGAAATTTCCCCACAAAAATGTAAGAAATCTCTTCAATTTTTTTTTATTTTTGTCATTATAAACTAAGGAATTAAATTGTTTATAAAAAAATATAAATTTTATATATTCATTCAGCTTCAGTTTAACAACAACAACAACTTAACACAAACAAAATATATAAAAAATTACATCGCTATGAAATCCGCTTTTTTCACTCATAGCATAAATTATACACTTTGAAGTATAAAATGTAATTAAGTTAAACACTTTAGCTTTTAATATTTAATGCTTCAGTGCCACTAATAATGTCAAATGTATCACCATCAAAATCGCCTAAACTTTCTTCTAAACAATTCTCCCTCTTAGCAATTCTCCTAAAAGGCCAAGAATCTCGTAAATCTAGGAGGAAATCTCCAAATCTGGCAACACTAGGACTTAACGCCTGGAAGGAAGGAGTCGTGCCTGGTATGAAAAAGATGTATAAAGGATGGGCCATCTAGTGGTTTCTTTTTAAAAATGCAATAAAACTAACAAAATTAAAATATTGTCCATGTATTATGGCTTTATTAGTAAGAGCAAACATTCCCATTAATTATGAAACACAACGTCGTTCAAGTGGCTACCTCGGCTAGCTTCGCAGTAGCGCATTCTGTCACTCCAATTTTCCAAGACCTTGTTGATAGTTTCGGGCTGTAGCTCACGGAATGCTTGGATGATATTGGCCTTAAGTGCTTTAATCGTTTGTGGATTGTTGGCATAACGCGGTTCCCCAAAAAAAGTCCAAAGGGTTCAAATCGCAGCTCCGAGGCGACCAATAGACATCGTCTAGACGGCTGATAACACGATTTGGGCACTGTTTGGGCTACAGAACACTCACTTTGGAAATAAGTTTTCAATATTTCAAAACGTTGTTCAAGCGTAAAGCGACTCATTTCGTTCCGCGGAGGTATGATGCTGACTTTCTGTCAAGATTTCGAGCGGAAAACAGCTCTCAGTGTCAAAATAACGTATGATTTAAAAAGAAACCACTAGATGGCCCACCCTTTATTCGTTATCAGGATCGCCTGAAGAATGGTTCATTGGTTGGTGCATTCGACTCCCAGTCCGTGTTTCTGTCTACTGGCTGATACTTACGCGTCATAACTATCGAAGGAGTTAAGTTGTAACAAAATATTTTGCTCGACCTTCAACCTTCATAATCGTCATCACTGTTAGCTCGTGCTTAGTGCATTATTAAAGACAATATTTGTAAGAAATAGTAGGAGTGATAACATATACCAACTTTGAAACATGTACTCGTACTACAACATAGCTTTCCCTAATGAGTGAACTGGGCTGGCAATCAGTTTACTACAAACATTCCTTGTAAGTTCTCTCATCAATGGGTATGATCAGCCAATTTTTGATATCGCTCAGGATTTATTAGTTCTATAGATGAGCATGTAAAAAAAAATTTAAATACAACTAAGTATTATATGCCCAAATTTTCAACAAAAATTTTTTCAACAAGGAAACAACGATTTTAATTTTTGCACATAAACACCAAATTTAACTTGCAACCCATTTCAAGCAATCATGGCCATCGCCAACTTTATTAACCCAAAATGTCAACGCAATGATTTCTTGTTGTTTAACCTTGGATATGACTTTCGCTGCTCACATCCACGGTCCCATTCATCATTCCGTCCCAAAACGCAATGACAACATTGTACCTTTTCGTCGACCCCATTTGGCTGCGGCTACATCTTTTTTCATTTCTTTACCATATCAATTAATCGACTAACTCAAAAAGAGCGTTTTCAACAACCGTTGTTGTTGTTGTTGTTGTTGTTTGTCACTTAAAAGCACATTTATACTCTGCATCGCATTTAATGCATTTGTCGCACGTTCGCGCGCATACGGCAGACATGTGCACAAACTACAAAATGCCGTTATTAAGCGGGGGCGTGTGCACACTGACAAGCACCAACCCACGTCCCACACGAATTTGGGCAAGTTGGCGCTACAACCGGCGGCGCATTACCTGTCAACGGCAGCAGCGACAGCGTCAACGTTAGCGCCGCACTGTCATCGCAATTACCGGCAACAACACTTTGAGCTGCAACTCAATTAGTTAGCAGCGACAACGTCGTCATTGACCCGCTAACGTCACTGCTCCCGCTCTCGTCTAGCGACGCCGCCAGTCATTGATCCGCACGGAATGCCGTCGCAGCGTGTATCTTGCAGCCGACTGGGATTTACCTCCTCGGTCGCTGCCCAGCGCGCAAATGTCGTTCACGTGTGCGCAAGTCCGAGTTTATTAATGACAATTCCATGGGGAACTTTCATGCTGCATGTGGCTTGCTTCAAGGGGCGCCACGGCGTCTAATGCTTTGATAGCGATCGTGGCGCTGATCGTGCTTATTTTAATATGAGATTAGCATTTTAGCAATTTTTTCTCATTCGTCGGGTCGGTGCTGTGTGGGCGTAGCGCGAGAATAATGCCAACAAATCCGTTTATTATTAGAAACCGCAATCAATGCGCGACGACCACATGTGGGCGCACGTTCTCGCGGCACCGGCAGACAGACACTGTGACCTTGATTGCCGGCATATTTGCATAAAAGTGCCATAATAGTTGGCTGCAGGAATTGTGTATTCCACCACACCAGACGCCAGCCGCACAATTTGTCTACAATTATTGAATTGTAAATCGAATCGAAAAAAAGTTGTGACAGCTAGTTTGCCTTTTGTTTGCGTACCTGAGATTATTTGCTGAAAGTGAGTGAAGTGTAGTGAACGCCTCTGACCTCTCTTACTCCATTTTTTTGTAACCCTTCGTCTGGCATCAAAATTTGCCCACTCAGTCACCACAAGTTGGTCGAACACGTCTTGGCAACGCACTCACTTACGCTGCGCTGTAAGTTTATCGATTCGACATCGATCTTTCACAAATAAAATTTGCTCTTAAACATTTTACGACCGCCTCTTCCACCGACCAATCACTTCGATCGTTCGCTTGTCCGATCTCTGCAGCGCTGCTATCTTGGCTTTTATTTCAAACTTGTGTCTTTATATGTTTAACGGGACTTTTGCAAGTTTTTATTGTTCCAAAAACGTTGCAAACCAATTCCATATAATTTTGTCGTTTTTGTTTGGTTGTTGTTTGGCCGTACTGCTCTAGTTTGTGCTGCGGGATTTGTGCGTCGGGCAATCTGTGGTCGCCGTGGTCGGCGTGTGCTTATTATCGCGTCGCCGCGGAACATTCCAAAATGTGCGCTGCATTCTTAATCAGAAAGGGGCCAGTAGCCGGCGCCGTAAAGCCGAAAGTAATGAATGAGCTCCATTTTACAGCGACCCGTAAAATGTGTGCTAAAAAAAAATTGCGTCCACCAACGCAACGCGCTGTTGTCACTTCGACTTCGTGTGCCCGAATGCGTTCGGAATATTTGCGAAAATTCGTGTTAGAAGTGTTGCGGATCGAGTAATTACAGCAGAACAC
This sequence comes from Melieria crassipennis, assembly GCA_963668005.1. NCBI lineage: Eukaryota > Metazoa > Arthropoda > Insecta > Diptera > Ulidiidae > Melieria > Melieria crassipennis. The sequence goes on from OY764961.1 coordinate 121,126,649, forward strand.
ATGGCCCCCGCAAACATACTCGTACATACATGTAGTACAACATTGTGTGTGCATTATCCAGTCCGATCCAATTCACACTTGAAGTGTTCTCATGAAGTTGGAGTAGCGTATGCAGCACGATTCTTGAAGCTCGTGTCGTTGCTGCTCCATTTTTGGTGACATGGAACGAACGAACGAAAATGCAGAGAAGGGAAACAACATCAAGGAAGAGTGGCACGATTTGAAAGACAAACGAGTAGTGTCCAAACTTCTTCACTGGGCAGCACAACTTACATTCGAAACTTTGACTTAAGAGTTGTGGATTTAAAGAAAAAAAAACCACATAAGAAATGATTAAACTATTAAACCATATATTTATTCAGGTGATTTCACTCCCACACAAACAATTATTATTTCAATTCAAAAATCTTATCTTCAGAAAAGAAAAAAAAAACTAATACAAACAATAAACCTTTCCTTGTTATGATTAGCAATTTCATTCTTTAGCTCAAATCGTTGGTGATATTACATAGTGTGCTATATAATCCGCACGTTAGCTCGATGCTATCTCATAAGCAGAGTAAACTGTATAGAAGTGGATTAAAACTTAATTCCGATATGGTTCACGACCAGCACAAACTACAACGGCAAAACTCATTTGCTGTGGAATTTAATGCGAGTAAGCTTAAAGTTTTCGAATTTTAGCGATTAAGCCAACAATAGGAAACTTTAATTCTTTGGTATTTTTTAATTTTTAATTTTTTCTGGGGCCTTATAACATTTAACTCTGCCTACAAAATTGCGTCATTGCTCTTCGAAATATTCTTTAATTGGATTCGTTGGTTAAAGTGTGGGGAAGTGTGCCAAAATTATTATTTTTTGTAATTTTTTTTTATTTAACATTGATTCGAAAATTAGCGAAAGTGTTTCCAGAGTGTTGGGGCGTTTTCCAAAACTTGTAGTAATACAGTACAAATACTGTATTTATACATTGCATCAATAAAAAATTAATACTTTGCATACTTATGTCTTGCATCCACTTTCTTTCTAATAGCACTGATAGACTTTTTTGGGTATCAAAACCATCAACAGGCGTTTTGGAAAGCGCCCTTAACTTAATGTGATGACATCGGTTAGTGAAGCCTTCACAAAGTTTATCTCTTAAGAGAAAACCTCAAAATTAGTGCAAGTATGTCTCGACTTATTGAACAAACAATTGACATATAAACAAGTCGAAAAGTTCTGGATTTCAGGACTAGAAACTACTTTTTTGCCTTCAATCCGGTTCTTAGGAGAAAAGGAACGCCAGAACTCTTGAGAAGCATACTTTATTAGGATAGGGCTTTCAGAAGACGTCCTGTAACCAGCAGTAATAGACTAACAAAATGTATAAAAATTCTTTTTAGAACAATTTTAGGCTGCTGATTACAAAATTAGTATGTTGTCCGACTTTCGATTTGCTTGATTATGTATATCTTTCTGTCAAACAACCCCAAATGTGAATTCTGTGACAATTTATTTACACTTACACAAACATAAATAAACAATCCATACTGTTTACTAGTGTTTGCTGTAATCAAGTACATTATAAATTTTAACTTAAAAAGCAACAAAAAAAACATAAATACACTTAATTTTATTCATCAAATGTCTACACTAGGTTAGGTTAGGTTAAGGTGCCTGTCTGGGCATGGGACTTGCCGATAGACACATTTAGGCTGCAAAATGGGCCCGTTGTGATACCACAAGTTTTGGATCTGTCTTACTGCAAATCGAGTCATTTGTTGAAGCCATTTTGAATTGTGGATGCACTCAAGCAACTTTTTGATGTTAACTGAACTGAGGTCATTCAAGTTGTCGAAGAAGGGAGAGCGGAAGGATTTCCATCTTCGAAGGTGACTAGTAGTCTCTTCCTCTTCTTCATTATGGCAACTGCGGCAAAAGTCCCAACTGTTGACGCCTCGTCTGTAGGCATGGCGTCCGAATAGACCTGTGACATGTCAGAATTGCGACGACTATGCCAATGTGTTTTCTATTAAGAGAGACAAGCGTTTTGGTGCGCCTAGGATTAAAAACAGACAAGAGTTGTTTTGTTATGAAACAAGCATTCTCCTCTTAACACTTGTTGGCCATGTCAAGAAAGAAGGAGCAAATTGTTAGCTTACAGGCAGCAAGAGGTATGCCTCCTATATTTGTGTTGTCAAAATACGGAAGTGTGGTGCCACGTCTGGCGAGCTCATCAGCTGCGCAGATGTCTACACTACACTCTCTAAAATTTTTGAACAGCTATTACTAGGAAAAACCATTTTTGCAAAATGTGTGTTGCAAAAGGAGGCTTTTTTCATTTCAAAGAAGTGACATTGTAGTTTCATGTGCAGGTATGGCAGGTCAATCTGCTTTGAGACGGACATATGCATTGAAGCGTCAAGTTATCGCGTATCTATAAACCATTTTTGGCCATTTAATCCATTAAATGACGCAGTACTCAAAAGCTTGCAGAAACCATTTGTTGCTCAGTCGCGTTTGTAATAAAATGTTAATGGTTCATATTAACAATTCAACATATGTTTTAAATGACAGATAAAAACCCTTTTACGCATAATTTTTGCCTATCAGATCTTCTGTTTTATTATGTCACAAAGTGCTACTCGCGAATAGTGCGAAAACATTTTCAGTTTGTTTTTTATTTTTATTAGAATTTTATTTCTGCAGCTTTCGTTTCGCTTCCTTGGTTAATGGCTTCATTGCACGGTTTGAGGTTTCATCAACTTGACCATTCGGCATATGCAAATGCTGCACTTCAGACAGACAGAAAGTGTTTGAAAAAAACAGCAGACCACAATAGAAATAACACCGCTGCAGAAAAGTGATTTTTGTGTTCATTTCCATTGGGTTTTTTCGGTTTTTTCATTTATTAATAAACTCATCAAACGAAATGAACCAAAAAATAATAAGAACCCAAACTGCAACTAAAGGCGAACGCTTGAAAAAATGCAAAAATTATGATGTGCAACGATTAGACGTCGATTGATCGTGCTGGCGCTGGTGGTGACTGATTGTCAGCCGCCTCTTCAACATTCATTGTGGCTCGTAGTCGCACTGCCGGCTGCTTAGAACGCTTTGTATCTGTGTTTGTGTGCGTGCGTGTGTGTGTGGTAATTGTGCCTTTTATGTTTTAAATTAATATCGTAAAATTGAATTAAAGACTACGAGAATGCTTTGTTGCGTTGAAGGCGTTGATGCTTCCAAATATTGATGATGCGTGCTTGGCGGCTGCTGACCGCGACGATGATTGCCGCCGACCGTGCGGCAGCCTTGGTGGAACCTGCGAAATTCACAGATAAGATTTTTCTTACTCATTTTTTGTGCAAATACGATTTTACCGATATGTGCGATTTATTGAGCTGCCGTGCATACTCGGTATTGGTATTTGTTGTTGTTGTTGTTGTTGTCTGTGATGGTATATTTGTCTATTCAGTCTCAACTTAATGCTGGCAGCATTCTGTTTGTTTTCCATTGAACCTTTTTGATTGGTTTTCAACTTGCGTGATTTTGGTTGAGTTCGCTGTGCTGCGTTTTGTTGTTGTAATTGTTGTTGGCTATGCTGTTGGGGTGTTTCTTTGATTATACAATATTCACTTGATTTGTGATTATCTTGGATTGTATTGCGACTGCCGCGGCCGGCTTCAATGATTGTCGTTGTCGATTGCTGTTGTTGTTTACTGGTAATTGCTTCCTCTTCAGTGGGCATTGTAAAAATTTCTCACTATATGTGTGTTTGTATTTTTTTGCAAATATTTGCTTAAAAATATTATTTGATTTTTAGTTGGTGGATTTCAATGCTGACGGAGGTCAAACTGGCGAATTGACGAATTGGCATTTGTATGATTTTTTAATTCATGCAAACGCACTTTGAATATTATATAATTTGCACAGTGGCAGCAACAATGTCGTTGAAAGCGAAGGTGAATATGTGAAATTTACTCAAAATCGCCAGACTGAATCAAAGCCGCTGCACGTGGCCACTAAAAAATATCAACATTTTTTTACATTACTGTGTAAGCAATTTGAGAAATTTCAAAAAAATTTCTTTGTTGTTTCTGAATAATAATAATTTTTAATTTCTATGAAGTATGACAAAAAATCTGTTAGCAACGGTTTTCATACGAATTTTTTTAAACTTTGTCATCGACTCCATTACTTGCGAAATGTGCAAACATTTATCAATCTGGCGACGATATGTGAGCATTGCATATGAACTTAAAAATATATTATAGAAATATAAAAAAATTATTTATTTTTAATTGAATCGCAGCAATTGTGGGAACATCCTGAGATTGTGAAATGCTAAACAAGTGTTAGTATAGGCTGACTCATATTTACAGACGTAATGCCATTATTTAAAAAAAAAATCCCTTTTTCGATTGAATGGTGAATTTAACATGAATCATGAATGTATTAAATTTTATTTAATTGAATTTGTTTTTACCAGTTCAAACGACTCTAAGCCCGTCAAAACAAGTCCCCTTGTTTTTTTTTGCACAGTGTGTTTGAATTCCTGGTACTCGCACATAGCTTCAGTGATAACAATTTGTGAGTCATTCATTAACTTTGTGATTATTATTTCGATAAAAACTGATATATTGTAGCACTGGAATATGAAATACAAACACACAAATTACAAACATTTGTCTAAAAACTAATAAGGACCCAAAAATTAATAAGGCATTTTACAAATAGAATTGAATAAAATATAATGGGGTTTGTTGCATTGAGACCAACGTTACAGGCTTAAGTCCTTTTTTAAATAGTTCAATGAAGAGCAAGTTAGAAGTATAAGGCACCTTAACCCATTCTTATCAATAAATTTCGCTTGTAAACTTGCAAGTCTTCGCCATCCAACAATCGACCTGTCCTTCTATATTTATGGGAAGTCATTGGTTTGAACTTCGATTAAACACAAAATCAATTTATATATTTATTTATGTATGTTTGTGTTCGTTTGGCTCCGATTGCGAATTTGTGTCAAACACAGCACAAACACGAATTAACTCAAGTTTCCAGCAGGCAATCAATTAATTTGCCAAAAAATAAAACGCAACAATCAAAACACAAAAACGAAATGCTCAGCAAGGTAGAAAAAGATCGCAAAACGATAAGAAACCAAAAATAAACCGTACATCAAATCGATTCAATGAAAGCAACCGAATAAAAAAGGAATTTACGAATTTCCAACACGCTCCAAATTACCCACACACTCCAAATTACCCACACACGACAGCGCGGCCGACACTGTCGCCATCTGCCAGGCCATCGGCTAGTGGAAGCATTTCGCGCGGCTAGAATATGAAACGCCGCCGCCAGCGCGTTCAAACCAACGCCGCAGAGTCAACAACACGCGACAATAGAATTTTAAAGCAAAGCAACAACGCGCGCCCAGTAACGCGTCTGTGCAGCAACGGAAGCACAAGAACGTTCGCACGCCCTCCGTCCGTCTGCCCAGCAGCGCCACGCGTTGCCGCACAGTTGGCTGTCAAGCGAAATTCTGCAAAATTGCTGCCACTATTTAAGCAATTATTTGCTCTTTTGTTTTATTGTAAACGAAATTCGCCATTGGAAATGTCATTTACGTGCCATGGAGCGGGCGGCGGCGCGTAGGCGGTAGACATCTCGTGCGCGCAATTAACCCGTGTAGGTGTTGAGTGTTTGGCTTTCAGCGTTCCTGCTTCTCACAGCTGGACGGCCGGCCTGGGACGCGCATTGCATTAAAATGGAGTTTACAATACACAAATACTTGCGCAATCAGCACAACGAATGTGTGAGGCGGCGATGAAAAGAGGCGACAATATAAGAAATTCCAAAGCTTTTCATTGGCAATAATTGCAGGTCATAGCCCGATGCCACATAAGGTTACATTATGTTGCAAATAATATCTTCAAGAAAACGATATTTTTAAAGATCTATAATTCAATGGATTTCACATAGGAACATATACGCATACATAGTTAAATACAAATGTATGTGTGAAAATGTATGAACAGAAAATTCGAATGGGCCAAAAGCCAGAATTTTCTATTTTTATTTGTTGCATAAATAAATAAAGATTAACAAAAAATAAAATTTCTTCTGATTAACTAACTAATTAAAAATTAAATTAAAATACAAAAAAATATATGCGCTCTAAATGCGAACGTTTCTGAACAATGTTACCTATGACTCGTGAAATTCATTCGAGTACTTTGCGCGTAAAATACGATTGGTTCAAGTTGATTTAATCAACTTAAACTAAAAGTTTTAAAAAAACATTAAATATATATATGTACCATATAAGTATGCATTAATATTTCATCATATCGCACAATGAATCATCATTTTCTTAATAATTGTAAATCACTGCAAGTGTACTCAAATACATTTGAAATCTGCGCACATTCAATGGATTTAAATTTTCCAATTACTTCATGTTTCTGCAGTTGATAATTCGGAATTATTCGATAATTGCAATGAATCTGATAAAACCGTGCGACAAAAATCAAAAAATTTCAAAACACACGATAAAATCGATATACTCGCAAAACTAGGGGCCAAATGTAGTAAAACTGCGTTTTTAGTTTTTCTCTCTGACGTCAGGATTTTTTTAAAAGGACTTTGAAATTTCAAGGACATGTTTATTTCAAAAAATTATTTTAAAAATTGAGCGCATTGTAGAATAACAATATGGGCCCGCGATAGCGGGCGTTGTCTGGTTGTTTATTAAATTTTCTGATTTTCCTCAAATCCATAGAGAGACTCGATCTGAAGTTTAAGTGCCAATCTATAATGTTTATGTTATGGAATCACAATAGATTAACTGTAACCAACTGAGCTTTTTTAAGTTTGAAAAGCTGAAGTCGGTATGATGAGAAATTTTCCAATTGGTTTTGCAATTTGACTTTAAGACTAGAATGCCCGACAACCTGACCTACCTAAAGTGCCCATATATAGTAATTTTGACTACAATATTTTTTTACTGACTTTTTTAAATTTTATTGGTTTGTAACCCTTTCGACCCCGAATTTTACCCTGTGTCTCGATATTACTTTTTGGTATTTAAATCATGAAACACTTTCCTAACAAGTGTGCACACGACATTTGAAGTCGCCACGCCTCTTTGTTAGAGTTCTAGAGCTAGTTTACTCTTGAACAATTTTAGCTTAAAAAAATACAAAATTATCACTTTTTGATTTTATTTGACCATTATTAAAGAAAGAGGGTTTTGATCAAACGCGCCCAATTCGTAGACTTCAATTAGAACACAAACTTTCCTTGAAATCGCTGGAAATTATTGGACATTATTTTGAGGATAACAGTAAAATAAATTTGCTTTGAATTCACTTCTAAAAATATTAATTTGTTGGTGCCTACTTAAATTAAACCCTTAAATTAATAGCTTTTGCTATAAGATGACAAATAGGTGAAGTTGCTCTCAGGCACCTTGAGGTCGAAAGGGTTAAGGAGCAAATATGAATAAATGCACATTAGATTAAATTAAAATAAGTACTTAATTTTTATTTTTTTATGGTTTACAAAGTAAATTCCTTTAAATATAATGGCGTACTTTACACATCAATGGGATAAAATGGAGTGAAATTTTAAATTTGGAATTTATGAATGAATTTTGTGAGTGAATTTTGGTTTGAAAAACTTGGGAATTGTCACAACCTACTATAATATTTTTTTTTAATATTTGCAATTATTTGAAATTTTCATATTTCGCAATTGAAGATGCATATTTGTCTATTTATCAGTAAGATTTGCTGAAAATTTTATATAGGCATTCAAAATGACTCCAAATGACTTTGGGCATTTAGGGCAAAATGTAGGTAAACATTTTTTTACAATATTTTTAATTTATTTATTCCATTTAGCTTTAAAATTTAGTAAAAATCACGTAAGATATTTTTTTAGAAAGCGATGCAATAAAAGTTATTTGCAATAAAAGACCTCGATGTAGTCAAAATGACTACCTTGGGCATTCTAGTGTTAAACTTTTGTATAATAAAATATTGGAAATTACTATTAACGCTCTACTGCCCATACGGCCTTAAGGCACGGTCCACAAAAACCTAGAAAAGTCCACATAAATATTAATTTTTTTAATGAAATTTTTAGGGCATGTTTTAGATAAATTAAGTTGTCATTTCTTTAATGTTGCAAGGCTGTAAGCATCACATGTTTCCCAATATTATCAGTTCAAAGTTGAAAGTGGACCGTGCCTTAAGGCCGTATGGGGCAGTAGAGGGTTAACTCATTATGTAATGAAATGCACAAAAACTATTGTTATGTACACTTCAAACGATTAAGAAAATAAAAAATATTAAATTAATAAATTTTGTAAAACTTTTCACGAAATTTGTAAAGACCTCATTTATTTTCATTCTACAAACGCCTTTAACCATTTCTGAGCAACTTTTGTACTGTGGCGCAATTTTTATTTTTACATACATATATATTTCGATGTCAGCAGCAACCTCCTCCTACTTGGCTCACTTTGTCAATCCATAAATAATATAAGAAAACATGTACAACTTAAGACCCTCAAAGTATTGGCTAACTCGCCTTCAAAAAAATTTTCAATCATTAGAAAAAACAAGTATAGGAATGCATTTTTCGCTCAGTTTGCTTTTATCCAAAGTGCTCAGCAGCTGCCACTAAAAGCTGAGCTGGTGACAATGATTATAGAGGCAATATTATTGATGGCAATGCCGAGCAATGCTTTTGATGAAATCGCAGCAAATATTTTCAAATAACGTTATGCAAATATTTGCTTATTGCCTGAAGCACGCGTAATTGACCTGGAGCCGAAACTTAATGCCCAATAACGCACCGGCGCCAGTTCTTCTGTAGCCCCACACATGTTGAGTGATTGAAGAGTGGTTGAATATTTTACAAGCGAAAAGCAAGCTCAACTTTAACGCACTTTTATTGGACGGGTATTAAAATACCCAGAATATTATTATTGTACGAGAGTAAATTACTGTCATTGTGATTTAAGAAAGAATTCTGATGGTTCCAATGCAGAAAATAATGCTTTGTAAAACATAAATAAATAGATGATAGATTAAATATGTTTAAAAAGTTTTTCTTTGAATCATTTATTACATTGCTCTGCTTACAGGAATTCCGGAACCAATTTTCTGTTTTTGGGTATTTAAATCGTTAGATCCCCATCGTTAGAATTGGTTTCAAAAACACATTAAATATGTTGAACGAATAAACTGTGCAGTGGTCCACCAGTCACAACTTTCATAAAAGATATCGGAACGAACTTTGGCAATCTAGGGTCTTTGGCGTAAATGGGTTAAGCGCCATTAACCGAATTCAAATCAAGATGCGTGCAAGAGAAGCGAGCCATCGTGGAGTTTCATATTAAATTTTGCACATTTAAATGGAAATTCTGCTGAGATAAAGCATTGAAATGGCATCAACATAAAACGCTGCGAGACATTGATCTGTGCGCTGTCTGTTCGCCGCCGGCGGACATACATAAATCGCTTCAAGTTATGCTCAAGTTTCCGCGAAGCTGCACGAGACGCCGTTTCCATTTGCAGCTTACGGTTCATTTATGTAAGCAAACAAAGCGACAAGTGGGCTGGCTGTTAGTGTTTGCATAAATTGTTGTTATTGTATTTTCGTCGATGGCCCCTCGCTCCCCCGCACACACGCACACATCCAGCAGCGCACAGCATAAGTGAGCTTTTGCCGAATTTTGAAATCGTTCATGCAAACTTCTGGTCGCTCGAAAATTGTGCCGCTCAAGTGTCGGCGCTCTCTAGGATACTTGCACGCATCGCCAGTTCGGCGTTTCTGCCGCTCAAGTGGGTCTAGAGGATGCTTTAGCGTACACTATTCCAATTTCTAAAGTCGTCTCAGCGGTTTTCTGCGTAAAAGCTGCATGCTGAAAAATTGAAGAAAATTCTCAAATAAAAGAACAACAACAACAAATACATACAACGCGCAAATATACCGCAATGTTGGCGTACTAAAAAGTTCACTGAACCAGCAGTTACTCTTTTCCATTTGTTGAGGGGCATTCGGCGCTTTAAAAATACGACTAGGCTGGGCCGACTCATTAAGAAGCAGCAAAATTCGTAATTTAAAGTTTTTTGTTTTTAACGGGCTTTACGTTGTTTTATTATGGTCTCGGCTTTTATTTTGGGTTTTTAATTATGATTTCAAAGTTCAACATGTTCTGTGAGAAAATAACCTAAAAATAATGAAAACAATTGCGACAACAACAAGAACAGCAGCCACAGTAGCTGAAGCAATGAGAGGCGAATGTGCCGACAATTTGATAAGTAACAGTGTGCGCTATGTTACGCCCCACAGGAAGATCAGAGTGAAGCCAGGCCACAGCCGACGAACAACATCTGGCTTAGCCAAGAAGAGAACAGAACAAATTAGATCGAGGGTTTCATAGTGCGTAACAACTAAAGCAAATATTGTTCAGCAGGATTTTTTAATTTCAACAAACATAAATAATATTAAATTAGTTGATCTGATAGGCCATGCTTGGACTCTTCTCTGTAATTACTATTTTACTATTATTACTATTTTTTGTTCTCAGCTGGAAATGGCAAACCTCTGAGAGTAAAAATTGCTTATGAAAAAGCTCCCAACCTGCCGTTCGGAACCGGCATAAAACTGTAGGTCCCTTCAACCCGCGTACAAATTCACACGCACAACACGGGTAGTTGCGGGAAGCTAGGCCTTAGTCTCGCGTAAGCGGGCTGTCGTGCCAGTCAATTATTATTATTAATTATATTATGTAATTTTGAGAATTTGTGTTGGAAATTAATTTTGCATAATGCGTATGTAGTCCGTGTAAAAACAGTCAGCATAATAATTCTTCAAAACATCGAGTGTCATTTCAGAATCTTCCCTTTTTGTAGCCATCTTAATTTGCATCAGTCATTACTCAATAAGACGCCGGCCTTGATAGTCTGGCTTCTCATACCAGGGGCCCTAGTTTCGATTCCTAGCTCGGGCTGGCGAAACACTTGTCTGCTTATATCGTTATCCACATGAAGCCGATAGCTATGGAAAAAGTTCCAACTTCCAGTGTGGAAGAAAAAACTGCCAACTACCAACCGTTGTTCGGATTCGGCGCCAAACTGAAGGATCCTCGTCCCCCTCAAATGCGTTTAAAATGTGTATTATTACACACATTACATACGTTACATGCACATGTTAAAAGGAACAGTGGTGCATACACATTATAAAGAAAATGGCTCATATAGAGGCCTAAGTGTGTCTCATACAGACAACTTTGCCTTTTGCGTCGTTTGTGCTGATCGAATTAGCCCAAATAATGTGCTCCTGGCTTCCATAATATTCGAATAAACAAACAACAACAGCTAACTAACTACATCAGCTACTGAGCCCTCACGTGGCGTTATTCAATTAATTTTTTTTCGACAGTATTTTCAATGTTTCTAGCTCAACTCAAAGAACCAAAAGGCCTAAAGTCAATGCTGTCAATTAGTTTGTTTTTATGTAGGAAGTTTTTGCTAATTGTCAGAACATTTTCCAACTCAGATTTTAATGTTGCAGGAAGTTACACACACACACATACATACGAAAGCATAACTTTGCACAGTCGTTTATGAAACAAATTGCGTTCTTCTGTGCTTAATTGTTTCTTCATCTGCGCGTTTCGTCATGTGGAAGTGGTGTAGCCAAACGAGAGGCAAACGCAACGCAACGCACGCCGCCGCCGGGGAAGCAGGAAAAAACTCTCGAGCGAACACAAAAATATCGCATGTCCTTGAAAACAACGCAGTCAATTGACCACCGCACACTTTGAAATAGTGAAGCAGTTGAACTTTGCAAGGGCCCCTTTGAGCAGTCCGTCTCCCGGCTGCCACCCCACCGCACGCACGGCGGCAGCACTAATGCGCCGAGTTTCGTTTTTATTGTGGTTTGTATCTTCATTTGACTCTGGGCCGGCATAAATATGGCAGTTGGCGTGGCTGGCACGCAGCAAAGTGCTCATCTTTGTTACACTCCCTTAATGGTTTTAGCTAGTTTTATGCGTGCGGCCGATTGTAAACTTCGGTCTTATAGAATCATTGAATCATGCTCTGCCAGTTCCTGGAAATGGTGGCGCGGGGGAACCCAGCTCCAGTAGGCGCGTTGTAAAAATGCAAAAGCCTAATGGTGCTTCATGTTACGACAGTTGTCAATTTGCAGCAAAGGCAACAACAACAGCGATTTGCCGCAGAAATGAGCTTAATTCGGAGTGAGCCATGCAGGAACGCATGCAAATCAAATAAATCGCCCGAGTAACGACAAATGGACCTAAAGTGGTGGGGCTGGAGCTTGCACCCAGCAGCGACTGCGACTGCGATTGCGATTGCGGCTGTGGCTGTGGCTGCGAGGACCGATGAGAGGCGCCAACACAAGCGCGCAACACATGTAAATGCCAAATGCAACGTGAGTGGCTGTCCGACTGAGTGTGGCTGTCGCCATCGCTGAACCAATGAACTAAGCTAATTAGTAAGCACAGCGGCCGCTGGCCGGACTCCTTTTAAAGCGCTGCATTCCATTTGCCTGGATGGCCGTGTTATTTTTAGTCTTATCTGCCATCGCTTCCAAGCGGCATTAATGGCACTGCTGCGCGGCAGTCGCCAATGTCGGCGATGTTGGCGATGGCGTTGATGTTGATGTTTGTGATTGTTGATCTTTATTGGTTTTTTGTAGCTAAATGCCAGGCTACCAAGTTGACGGCAGGACATACGCAGTGCACCTCACCTGCTGTCGCTTTGCGTTTGTGTTTTACGTCGTTCAGTTGCTTGGTTTTCGTCTCATTGCTGAAATTAATTATTTGATGAATCTCAATCGAAAGGGCTGCAGCAACGGCCAGCGACGAACTTGATCCTTTGGATGTGATTGATGCAAGCTTTAACTGCGCTCAGCAGCGATTGCATCCATAAAACTTAAAATCTAATGGACCGCATGCTAATTTAATGAGTAATGCAAACGAGGCACCACGTAGCTTAAGAACTTTACAGATTCCGAGTAATCTCAACTATAAATCTTGCTGTTATGTATGCGAATTCTACGTTATAAAGCCTCGCATTCGAGTTGTGCAATCCCAAACTATGTCCCAGTCCAAAGTTAAACCCGAAATTGTTGCTGTTTCATCTGCTGGTCATCATAGAACTTAAAATATCATTTACTGCAACCAGAAAGAAACCGCACTCTCAAGACTCCCCTAATAATTACCTTCAAAGGTGCTTAGTTCGTTTTCTAAGTCTTTTGTTTTGAGTCTTCCTTATTTAATATTTAAATTTTTGCTATTATTTATTATAAATTAGTTAGTTTCTTTAGTAAATACGTAAAATACAATAAAATGCAATCGTTTCCAACGTTAATTCCATAGTTGGCTCGTAATCTGATTATAATAATTGCAATTTCCTTTGCTTCAAAACAATACAAATCAATATGTCGACGCCGAGTTCTTGTCACGCTCTTGTTCTCGCACTGGCCGCTTGTGTTTTCTTATGCAACTCTATTGATTTATTATTAACTAACTCAAAAGAATCAATTATCACTTGAAATTTTGTGTTTTTACTGTTACTATGGCAAATGCTTACGCTACTCTGTGTTATTGTAGTTGTTATTGTCATTGTTATTGTTTACGCTGACGCTTCGATAAACCCCTTAGCATCCCTCATGGTGGCATTCACCCAGCAGCGCCCATCCGTACCCGGAATTGAAATTTGTAAATCTCTGATATTAGTCATACACGTCGAACTATGCACATAGCCACACAAACACACACTGCTACGAGCAGTAAGTTAGCGCAAAAAAGGCACCTAAAGACCTCATCGTCAGTTGGCCTCATCACAGCAACAGTCTCATCTCTGCGGCTAGGAGTATTTTTGCAACCAGCGCACCCGCAACGCTCTTACCTCACCAGAAGCAAGCAAAGTGGATTTTGATAAATTGAAATTTAAATGGCTTTACGTTTCCGCAGAACTAACAACACTAACAACAATGAGGCAACAAATTGAGGCGCTCTAATCTTCTTCGTAAAAAAAATAGACGGGGGAAAAAATGTGTAATACGCCAACTGCCAAGCGGCAAGGAACAACTTCAACCATTATCTATGCATGTATGTTTATATGTATGTATGTTGAGCTTGTAAGAAGCCGTTTAAGAACAGCAGAAGACCTGAAATTAGAAACAAAGACATTCAAAACGAACAAAAAAAAATTTCCTGCGGCAACGTTGAAATGTTGTAAGCACCAAAAACCAAACAAGATAAATTATGCAATGAAATTGAAAGTTTCCGCGTGGGTCAAAGCTGACTGCACCTTAGACTTTGCTGTGGCACAGTGGGTGGAAGTCACTTCAAGCTTTGAAAGGAAATTTTTTGGGTTTTTGGATAAAGTAACACAGAACCAAAATGGATAAGTATCAGCTATAGATTTTCTATCCGGTTGTAAGTTATCTACATTTTCTGGTCTTTTGGTTATTTGTTCTTTACTCTGGTCATTCTGGTAGTCACTTTTTAGGTATAAGTAAATGAGAGTGACCGTTCAGGTAAAAAATATTTGAAATGTTGGCATGGTCCGCGCTTTTTGCCTGTAAAATACATTTGCACCAAAAATTGCACAAAGGCTTCGTATAGACACTTTGTAAAACTGTATTTGAAATCTTCCATACATTATCTCTACATTTCGATACAACTTACTTACTTATTTCCTTTCATTTTAAGAATCTCTGAAAATTTTAATCAAAAATTTAAATCAATTAGCTTGAAAAAACAATTGCTGTGAATTTGAATTCCCCATGTTTTTTACTATGAGACATAAAATAAATCTGAGTTAATGCGATTAAAAAATATTAGTAAATAACGTTTTACACTTTTTCAATTACTTATTAAAACTTTGCTTAATTTCATGACAAAGTAGATATGTATATTACATGTTTTTGTTAACTATTTATTTAACCAAATGAACCAAAGATAAGAATTTGAAAAAAGCGTAAAATAACATAGTTTATTTATTTATTTTGTTTATTTATTATTCAATTTTATCATTGTACACATATGTTATTGTTGTCATATGGCTACAGTTTGCATAGACTTATAGCTTAAAAAGCAGGTCTATGAACCTTAAGAAACTGGTAAAGGATTGAACCACGAGTTGTTTTTAGAGCAGCTGGTCCAGTTCTTATTATTAGAGCTATTAACACCCACACACCATTAACGAAACTATACATAGGTGGAACTACATTCGTATTATTCAATACACTGAATACTTATTTCTTAATTTCGGCAAAACAAAAACCATATTAAAGTTCATGTTCAACGTCAGCAACTGGAGTATAAAACATCATTCGATCAAGGCGTTTGATTAGCCCAACTCAAAGACGTACGCATCGTACACACAGCACACACATACCTGTCAGCACTTTTTAGCATAAATATGAATTATTACATGTACACACATAAATATTTACATTACTCACTCATTGCTGAAATCCCAAGTCCATCTTGATGCCGCTTTTGGTTGGGCCAGACGCAAGGTCACTGGTGCCGCATCTTATCTCCCCATCGCTTGGATAACAAACACTCTCGCAGCTCGGGCCTATCTGCCCGACCCGGCGGCATTACTCATCCCAGTCAGCGCCATTCAGCGCTGGATACGACTGCGAGTGTCGTACACAAAAATAGACTTGGAAATAAATGTTTTTTCTTCGTTCCTTGTTATGCCAATAAAAATAAATCGATGACGTTATAATGAATTTCTGAATATTACTGCGAATGACTTAAAAGCGAACAGACAACAGAATACAACAATAAGCGGTTAAAGCGTTAAAGCGTGTGGCGGCTATCTAACGCTGAAAGAGCGACGATTGAAGAAGAGTAATTCTTGAGTTGGGCAAACAACAGAAATTGTTATTATTATTATTTACATTAAAAAATGGCAACACAAAGCGAATTTAAATAATTTGTATTGACGATAAACGTGATTACGTTGTAATAATCACCGCAAAATCAACTGGCAACAACAACAACAACAACAATGACAACAGCAATGAAATTCCAACTGAACACACCTGGCGCGACCGCACGGCAGTAAAACACAACGTCAAAGACACCAACAACAACAATAACAACAGTCAAGGACGTTGAAGGCCATTCATCAATATTTTGATTTGTTGTTGTTATTTTTGTTACTGTTGCTGCTGTTAGAGCTATTCAAGTTTGTTGTTAACGTTGTTCTTGTTATTGTTGTTGTTGTTATTATAATTGCTGTTTAATTTCTTGTTTGTGTTCACAATGGATTTTTAAACTAAGTACATTGTTTTCTCGCGCATTTCATGAGTTGTGGCATTTGTCACTGTTTTATTGCTACCACAACAAAACGCAACAACTTGCAGTTTATTTGCTTCAATTACATTGAACGCCATTAAAATGAAAGCACTCGGCTCTGCACGAGAATTGCCATCAAACAGTCGGCACACGGCCGTCGAAATGAGTGAAAACAACCGATTCGTCAGAAACAAACAGCCTAAATAAGTGTACCGCCGCAATTGGAAACAAAATACTAGACCCTAAATAATGTGTACCTATAATTGAATTTCTTTCTTTAATAGCCAACAAAATTTCCCTTTCGGACGTTTCGATTGTTGTATCCCCTCGGCCCGCTCCGCGCTGCTGCACTGCGGCACAGTGCTAATGCGTATAATTAAAATAACGGATTACATTTGCTACGGCACTAATTAGCTCCGATATTGCAAGCGCTTCTTCTTCTACGGATGCTGCTGTCGATCAGCCAATTAATCAAGAATAACGAATTCTTTATGAATTGAATTCATTCCATCTTCATTGCCAGTCGGTCGACGAGTTTAACCAAGCAACGCGATCGATTTGACGGCTTTAAATAATGTTCGCATTTACTGTTGCATTGTTGTTTGATGCGGTTCTAACTTTTACTTCCTAGTTGCATTAAAATTATGCCAGAAATTCTTAAAAGCGCACTTGCCCCAAGCGACCACGGTGCGAACTTTCAATTGTAAAATAAATTACAAATTAATATGGCCATAAATATTTTGGTTAGTATTAAATTGCATATACTTGCACGCACCGAGATTTCTGATTACTTGGCTTTTGCAAGACTCTGATGATTCAAGCCTCTGGCAAGTACAACTGTACTTCAGTTACAGTACTGTGACTTATAGCGATAAGAGCGTACGAGAAGTGTTAATGAAAAAAATAAGAGTTAGTAATAAGGTTTTTCGCATTTGGACTTAGAAGCAAAAAACAGGCCAATTATAGGAAAACACTTCGTTGGTATATGTACTTTTCACAATTTGCAATCTTAATATCGCAAATTTCGAACATGAATTTCAGATAGCTTCAATTGAAATGTTAAGTTCCTACTTGACATTTGGAATCAGCAGATTCCTTCCATTCGCTGAAAAATTCCAAAATATGAACACAATGAATGGATGATCCAGGGAGGCAATGAAATTAGGCTCGTAGTAAGGCCAATTATATACGAATAGTATAACAGTTGGGCTGAAAAGTTCGTATCGTTTTATAGAAAAACACATTTTTTGGGCAAAATTCGATTTTATTATTCAACATAGTTGCCATCGAGGGCGATACACCGATTATAGCGATCTTCCAACTTTTCAATACCATTTTTGTAGTACGATTTGTGTTTAGCCTCAAAATAGGCCTCTGTTTCGGCGATTACTTCCTCATCGGCTTTAAATTTCTTTCCAGCGAGCATTCTTTTGAGATCTGAGAACAGGAAATAGTCGCTGGTGGCCAAATCTGGAGAATACGGTGGATGCGGAAGCAATTCGAAGCCCAATTCATTCAATTTTACCATCGTTTTCCCCGATTTGTGATACGGCGCATTGTCTTGATGAAACAACACTTTCTTCTTCTTCAAATGGGGCCGTTTTTTCGCGATTTCGTCCTTCAAACGCTCCAATAACGCTATATAATAGTCGCTGTTGATGGTTTTTCCCTTTCCAAGATAGTCGATGAAAATTATTCCATGTGCATCCCAAAATACGGACGCCATAACCTTACCGGCCGACTGTTGAGTTTTTCCACGCTTTGGATTCGGTTCATCGCGTGCAGACCACTCAGATGACTGCCGACTGGACTCCGGAGTGTGGTGGTGGATCCATGTTTCATCGATTGTCACATATCGATGCAAAAATGCACTTCTATTGCGGTTGAACAGCTCCAAACACTGCTCTGAAGCATCGACACGTTCTTGTTTTTGGTCGATTGTGAGCTCGCGCGGCACCCACTTTGCACATAGCTTTCGCATACCCAAATATTCATGAACGATATGTCCACCACGTTCCTTTGATATCTTTAGAGTGTCAGATATACAAATCAACGTCAATATACGATCTTCCAAAATCATTTTGTGGATTTTTTGATGTTTTCGTCCGTAACAGCCTCTTTTGGACGTCCACTGCGTTCATCGTCTTCGGTGCTCATATGGCCTATACGGAATTTAGCAAACCACTTACGAATGGTTGCTTCGCCCGGCGCAGAGTCTGGATAACACTCATCAAACCACTTTTTGGTATCAGTAGCACTGTTTTTCATCAAAAAATAGTGTTTCATTAAAACACGAAATTCCTTTTTATCCATTTTTTCAAAATAACAAAAGTTGCTTCACTCAAAATGCTGTATCTGACAAACTAATAATCAGACAGCTGTCAAATTTATTCACGTTTCTTTTGAAGGTTGGTACTACGTAAAAATGATACGGATTTTATTCCAGTGGTGCCATCTCATAGACACGATACGAACTTTTCAGCCCAACTGTTATATATGTAGTTTGATAAACAGATATACTTATATATGTCGGAGTTAAAATGTTAAGCTACATTTCGTCATGGAAAATTCGACATACATTGTGAAAAAAGTACCCGGAAATTGTAATTTAAATTCCCCGGGTAACACCTCAGTAGTGCGTTGCAATTTTGTTGCGAATTTTCTTCAAAAAGAGTACCGTGAACAGGTCTCTTTGGAAATCCCTTTGGAGGATCCCACATTCATGGAGAGCATTATAACTGGCGATGAGACATGGGTCTATGAGTTTGACATGCAAATAAGTAAACAATCATCGGAATGAAGGGGGAAAAACGAGCCGAAACCGAAAAAACCACGCCAAAGCCGCTCAAAAATCAAGGTGATGCTCATTGTTTTTTTTCGATATTCGTGGTTCGGTGCATCATGAATTTGTTCCGAAGGGATAGACGGTCAATAAGGAGTTCTAGTTGGCCGTATTGAGGCGTTTGCGTGAGAACATCCGTCGAAAACGACCGGAATTGTGGAAGAACAATTCATGGATTTTACACGATGATAATGCACCATCGCATCGAGCCACAATTGTGACCGAATTCAAAGCCAAAAACGCAATAAAAACCATCGATCAACCACCGTATTCGCCAGATTTTGCTCCGTGTGATTTTTTCTTGTTCCCCAAACTGAAATTGCCGCTCCGTAGAACCCGTTTTCAGTCGATCGAAGATATAAAACAAAATTCGCCGAAGGAGCTGAAGGCCATCCCAGAAAGTACTTATGTAAAGTGTTTCGAGGACTGGAAAAATCGTTGGCATAAGTGTATTGCATCTCATGGGGATTACTTTGAAGGCGAAAAAATAAATATTGCTGAATAATTAAATATTTTGCGTTTTATTTACAATTTCCGGGAACTTTTTTGTGTATATATATTTATATGGAGCAAAAGTGAAAGTCATTGCAAGTAAAAACATGGTGCTGACAACAAGCAATGAAGCACTTCTGTGTATATAAACTCAGCAGGTTGGCCGATATCATTTTGCATCATCATCATCAATTTTACATCATTGAATAAACTTTTCGTGGAAACAGAACTCAACCGAATTCTTTTTCTAACAAAATTAGAGCCAATTTGCATTAAGTATGAGATTGTTTTTGCCTCACCTTGTATGTGCAACTAACTGTCTAGTTATCTGTCAGGTTAGGTTAGGTTAAGGTGGCTGTCTGACCATAGGACTTGCCGAAGACATACTTAGGTCGCAAAATGGGGTCGTTGTGATACCAGAAGAAGCTGGTCTTCATGTCGAAGAGCCTAATCAAGCCAATTTGAATTGTGGATGAACTCTAGTAAGTCTATCCGTCTGTTACATTCAATGTCACAGAACAGTGACATTTGACGCCATTTGCAAAAATTTTTACACATTCCTAGTGGCTAAATGAGTGCTGTGATTGTTCAGTGATCTGTCGATCCCACCACTAATCCCTTCCTTTCCTTGTCCTCTTGTACTTATGTTCCCCCTATTTTCTGCTCCCCGGCTTCGCCGTTTGTATCGTTTAATGTTTATTGTATTACTTGTCAATCGTTATTCGTAAGCCGACGAATAAAGACCGAAACCCTAAACTCGAAACCCCCCGCTTATTTATTTAACCCGCTCCGCCGCGATACGATTTATTCATGGTCCTTCGAGCCAACCGCGAACTCGCGCCGCGGAAAAACAAACTTTTTTAAAAAATATAAGACAATCAAGACAATCAACAAGTGCAAAAACTAATAGTGAAAAGACAATCACAACAAAAAAACAAAACCAAACATATAGTTACAACAAACCTAAGCACAGGTGAAAAGTGACACAAACAAAAAGGAAAAAATATATTACCGAAGAGTGACAAATCAACAAACAGTGACACAATAATTAACAAGTGAACAAAACTAAACAGTGCACAAATTTCATAAATTAAAACAAAAAAGTACAAAACATTGAACAGTGCAGTGACAAATAACACAAGGGCAGTAGAATATAAAAACAACAACAAACACACCCACAAGAGAACACAAAGCAGACGAAGAGGGCAGCAACAACGGCAAGCAATAACAGCAAGCAACGCAGCACAACACAGTAGCGGACACAAAACAAATACAGGAGATCCCCATTCTCGGGCACTGGGCCCCCCAAGATAAGCCCACAATTTTTAATTAAAAAATTAACAAATTACATTCCACATACACTAACACAAAATATAATTTATATAAAATATAATATTCCCATTACCAAAAATCCAGTTAAAAATTTATATACTGGTACGCCGCCACTGTTCGCAGTAAGCAATCCCGCTACTGCGGATAATTTTGCGATTTTTGTGTTCGCATTCCCTACGCAGGCAAAGCAGCAACAACTCCCGCTGCAGCCTGCTTTCAACCACTTTCCTAATTTGCACACATTTCCCTTCATTTTGCTTTGTGCATATTGTAGATCAGCAGCAAGCACTCCAGCTGCTGATCTCCCATACCCTTGCACTCTCCCACTTGCTTTCAATTTCGCGTTTCGCTTTGTGCGATATACGCACGCACAAGCAGCAAGCACTCCCGCTGCTGCCTCCAAGTGCAATCTCATTTTCGTGCTTCTGCCTAAGCAAGTTCGCTAGCAGAAGTAAACAACGCAAGCACAGTGGGACGAGTCGCCTTATATTGCAGCATATTGAACAATTTTCTAGGACTTAGAAAATTTTCAATAGTGCTGCATATACTCATTCACTGCACATCTTCTGCCACCACAAGTGCATACAGTGGGAAAAATATCCCCACTCGCACACAAAAATTTTTTATACAGAAAATTTTTCACACCTTTTTACGTTCACTAACACACTAATATAACTAATCACATACACACAAATATATATATATACAAATATATATATTTATACACATAAATATATACACATACACATATATACAGACATACAAATACGTAATTATTCACGTAATCCGATACAAAAAAATTCACTTTTCACAAATAAAGACAAATTTTCATACACATTTGACTTCACATTTATTTATATAGTATATTTATATTATAATAATTTTTACATACATTCCCAATTCCCATATACACATTTCCGTTTATTACCTATACACACATTTCCCAATACACATACTCATACACTAATTTTGGTTGTTCCCATATATATATATATTTCCCTACACTCTTTCATACACGTTTGTAAACGTTTACACTCAACAGGGATACAAACTCGTATTGACAATTTTTTACACTATTGTGTACCCTTTCCCATACTAAATTATCGTTCGCGCGGACGCGGTCAGACTACAGGTCTATTCCCCATACCCCTACTATATATTGTCAATCGATTTTCAAACCCATTTTAAACTTTCCTTAAACAAAATGCCTGTTGAGCGATCCCCCAAACGACAACTTGTCACAATGGAGACTCCTTCCTCCAGATCCCCAACGTCAGCCAATGCACGTTTGACAGTTCCTGTCACTCGGGAGCCACCCAATACGCGCTCCAAAATCCCTAGTCCCAAAGCAACCGATCCCAGTGTTGCAAAATTCATTTTCGAGTCCGATAGACTCGTGCAATTATGCACAAAATTTTCATCGGCTCCCATTGACGATTTGACCAAATCCCTGGTCCAAATAAAGCAAAAAAATTTGCAAGCCCAATGGGAGAGGCTTATGTGCGCACATGAGGCAGTCTTCATTGCTGAAGACAATAGCCAGCCCGACGGTTTCAAAGAGTCGGCTAGGCAAAAAATTGACGCCTGCACAGACCATTACGAGTTGTGCATGGCTCAGATGTCGGACATCATTGAGATGCTCCAAACTCAGTCCCCCCAGCCCGCTGCGCATATGGAACCGGTTCGACCCCTAGAACCAGAAATTTGCCTACAAGTTCCGCCTTGTGATACCGAAACATTTTTCGGGGGCTATGAGCAGTGGCCGTCCTTCCGGGACATGTTTACGGCAGTATACATTAACCACCCCCAGCTCACTCCAGCCCAAAAATTGTATCACCTCCGATACAAAACGCAAGGCAAAGCCGGTGCTATTGTTAAGCAATATGCATTAACCGATGAGAATTTCGGACTCGCGTGGGAAGCCCTTAGATCCCGCTTCGAAAATAAACGCATACTCGTTGATACTCATATTCGATCCCTCCTGAATATCGCTCCTGCCCACTCCGAAAATAGTGAGGCACTTCAGCGGATCCAGAGTACTATAAACAATTGTCTGTCTGTTCTCAATACTCAGGCCGTAGACACTGACAATTGGGATCCGCTATTGGTTTACATATGTTGTACCAAATTGCCCCAAGAGACCCTTGCTCTATGGGAGCAATCATTAACATCCCGGAAGGATCTGCCACCATGGTCGCAAATGGATGAATTCCTGACCGGCAGATATGAGGTGCTTGAACGGCTCCAATTTATTCGATCTTCTAAGCCGAAACAATCACAACCCTCGACTTCCAATGTCCTCCCAAATCGGCCACACAAATCCCTAAATTATCACACTCAAGTGAAAAGGGACTTCGCGTGCAAACTCTGCAACGCAAACCATCCCATACGGACTTGCCAGAGCTTCAAAAGACTCACCCCCCAGAGTCGATTAAAATATGTTAAGAAGCACAATCTCTGCGTAAATTGTCTTGCTACATCTCACCTTCTTGAGAATTGTACAAGCAATTTTACGTGCGTATATTGCCAAATGAAGCACCATTCCATGCTTCATTTCCCCAAAGGCAATGCGCAACCCTCTCAATCGCTTAATCGGTCACATTCGACCATTCCACAGGTCGCAACAGCTCCAAAACGAACACACAACAACTCCGCTACTCATTCCCCCCTTTCGGATGCGCAACCCCGCACATCTTCCAGGCAAAGTACGCCCCAAGTACAAGCCTTACACTCCAATAATGGCACCCAATCCCTTCTGCCTACGGCACTGGTGTCTATTGAGCACTCAGGAAAGTTGTTTAAGGTTCGAGCGTTGATCGACCAAGCCTCTCAGCGTACCTTCATTTCATCGAAGGTCCAGAAACGCCTCAAATTGCCAATCGAGAAATCCCCCTTCCAAATCTCGGGCATGGGCGGTCAGATTGTGCAAAATGCCAATCACACATGCTTCTTGACATTGGCAGTCCCTCAAACGAGCACGAAACTCCCCGTGCAAGCAATCGTGCTCCAAGAGCTTACGAAATTGCTCCCACCTTCCAATATAAACCCTCCCAATTTGCAACAATTTGCCATGCTAGATCTCGCTGATCCAAACCCCTTCGAGACAGCGCAGATCGATGTAGTGATTGGCAGTGATCTCATCCCGCAGATCATGCTCGAAGGTATCCACCGGAATGTATGTGGCAGCTTACTTGCTCAGCATACAGTATTCGGTTGGGTATTAAGCGGTCCAGTACCCCCTTCGCATTTGACATGTGCCACAGAGGTACCAAGTCGCCGTATGCATACTGGAACCGCCCTTCGAAACAATCTTCCTGCCCTAAAGGAAGCCCTTTCGCAAGTGATTGCCGCCCTCAATCCCGTAGGGTTTCCACCCCAGGAATTAATGGAAAATCACGCTGAACCCACCACTCCTGCAAACTCATTCCCAAACCGGCAAATTACCCCCTTCGTTGCCAACCGTTTCGACCCCGCAGGATGGCTTCCGCCTCTAATGAGGTCTCCCAAGAGGGTTCGACAAAAACGATCCACATCCACCGCAATTGACGGAAATTGCATTTCCTCGCAGTTCCTCATTGCACCTGCTCCATCCCGGGTCCGAAAAGAGGACAGTTGCCACTCCAGTGCGACTTGCTCCAAACGCTGCAAATCCCGCAGACGTCGGACTGATCGGGTATAAACTCCAAGATCTATAAGATCTCCCTCTCGGGTGGAACGGCTTCAGTAATTCTCATGCTCACACAGTTCCAATCCCGGACCAAAGAGCGGTTGACTGCCACCACCCTCTCGAAGAGCAAACCGACAGTCTCGTTCGGTTCTCCTGCTTCTCTCGAGCCCTACGAACATACGATTATAACGTACACAGTAATCCCTCATAACCCTCTCGACGAGCACACCGACATTCTCAGTCGGGTCTCCTGCTTCGTTCGAGCTCTACGAGCACATACTTATCCCGAGCGGAGTTGACCTTGTTTATAAGCAACCCCTCGAACCCCTTATAAGTCCCGCTCGAAATTCGCATTCCCTCTAAAGTAAATGGCAACTTGGCCAATTTATATATTCGCACATTTCCCGGCTATAGCTTAACCGAACCCGCAGCTCAGCCGCGTTTTCTCATACTCATGATGTCAGCCTCATAACTTTTATTAACTGACATCCACCATCTTTTTGCAGATCAGCCGACCAAAGCAGCAGGTGCCTCTCAGACTGCCCCGCACGGCCGGATGGATCATCCCCCGCAAAAGAAGTCATCGGCGCACCCCTAAGCGCACCCACAGCCAGCCTGCCGTTAGCCGCACCACCACCCCCTCGGTTACTTCATCGATTGCACTCTGCAATGGCGGCCGCGATGGCTAAATGAGTGCTGTGATTGTTCAGTGATCTGTCGATCCCACCACTAATCCCTTCCTTTCCTTGTCCTCTTGTACTTATGTTCCCCCTATTTTCTGCTCCCCGGCTTCGCCGTTTGTATCGTTTAATGTTTATTGTATTACTTGTCAATCGTTATTCGTAAGCCGACGAATAAAGACCGAAACCCTAAACTCGAAACCCCCCGCTTATTTATTTAACCCGCTCCGCCGCGATACGATTTATTCACCTAGTATGACATTACTTTTATCACACGTTTAATGTATCCATCTGGCTACCATAAGTCAAATTTCTAGGATTTGTTCCATAAAAGATCACTAGATCGTTTGACCTTAATGTCGACCTGTACGTGTGATTTCACGACACTTCATTTCTTCAACAAAGAAACAGAAAATTATGCAAGATTATTGTAGTTTGACGTGAAAGTGCGCATTATCGCCAGTTCGTAATGTAATTTAATGCAAATGGCGTGGAAGCCCCGTCCGAGTGCGATAAATCGAAGAATGTGTGACGCACTTCTAGGATAAGAAACTCACTAGCTGCTTTATTCATGCTATGTGTACAGTTATGTGCCAAGTAAGCGGAGCGGCGATTTTGCAATAAAGCAAAATTTTAGTTTGACTTTTACTCGCTCGGAAGCTGGATGTGCCATCCGCGACTTGGCGTAATTAGAGCAATGAAAACGTTCGCCACGAAGCAGAGCGCTCCGCTGCTGCTGCTGCGGGCGCTCATCGCAGCCCTTTTGTTGGCATCCAGCGCCGCCAAGCAGTACCGATGCCGGCAGATATTGGATGGCGACAAGGTGAAGCAAGTGTGCCAGCACATTTGCGTCGACGAATGCCCCAACGGCTTTTGCGATGTGAGTCAAGAGAGGTGCGTGTGCAAAGTCGGCGCGCACCTTGAGGGCAAAAAGTGCGTGCTCGACTGCGAGTCCGGCTGCCCGGAGCACGCCGAGTGCATCAGCGGCACCAACAAGTGTCGCTGCAAGGCTGGCTACCGCGAGAGTAAGGACGGCAAGTGCGTGCCCAGCTGCAGTCCGGACTGCGGGCCGACACAATACTGCGCCGAGCCGAATACGTGCCGCTGCAAGGAGGGCTACTTGGCGACGGCCGCAGCGACAGCGTGCGAGCCCCTGTGCCCGAAGGGTTGTGGCGAGCATGGGCGCTGCGTGGCGCCCAACAAGTGCCAGTGTGAGGCGGGCTACCAGAGCAGCGATGGCGCCAACAGCGACGGCGCACTCAAGTGCCAGCCAGTGTGTGATCTGCTGGCGTCGCAGTGCCAGAACGCTGACTGCGTGAGTCCGGGCGTGTGTCAGTGCCGGACGGGATATGTGCGCCACGCGCCAAGCGGAAAATGCGAACCCAACTGCCAGTTCGGTTGCGGCGAGCACGGCATATGCATCGGGCCCGACCGTTGCGACTGCATTCCTGGCTACCATCACGTGGGCGCATGCGAACCGAAATGCGACGGAGGCTGCGCCGCAAACGAGTACTGCTACCTGCCGAACGTGTGTCGCTGTGTGCACGGCTACGAGAAGCAGCCCTCCACCGGCGCCGATGGCTGCATGCCGATCTGCTTGCAGGGCTGCGACGCGTTCGCCTACTGCGTGGCGCCGGAGAAGTGCAAGTGCTATGCGGGCTACGCGAAGCAAGCGGACGGCAGCTGCAAGCCCATCTGCAGGCGGCGCTGCAGCGGAAACAGCACCTGCGTAGCGCCGGAAATTTGCGTTTGCAACGACGGCTTTGCCGAGCTGAAGGGCGCCTGCGTGCCGGAGGAGCAAGCCGTGGCCGCGCCCATAACGTCCAACCACACCTGCCTGAAGGAGATGAACTTGTTGGTGGTGCAAATGCACGTCTCGTGCGACACCGGCCCGTTTGTGATCTATCTGGTGTACGGCGTGTTGGTGGGTCTGCTGGTGGCCTGCGTCCTGGTCAGCTACAAGGGTTACCACTACTTTAGGCGCAGTTGGCGCAAAAAGCAGCTCAATCCGGCGCCCGCCGATTACGTCATCACGTATCAGCCCAACACCGATCTTGCGGATATGGACAGTGAAGGCACGTCGCTGGAATCGGCGCCGCCCTCGTACAATTCGCTGCCGCGAAAATACTGATAACTCAGGCGAGGTGTGTGTGTTGCTAGTTTCTCTCACACTATTATGTGCAATAAATATATTTTTATTGAAATAATATAGATTTCGTAATTTAAGTATTCTTCTTAGTGAGTATTCTCCTCAGGAAGTAGTTCTGGATTACGTTCTCCTGGCTAATTTTCTCCTAGAATAAATGTTATCTTTTGCATCCGTTGTTCTCCCAAGCCAACTTTTCATCTGGTATCCGTAATAAAGGCTAACTTAGCTGTCCAGACAAAACTTTATTTTTACCCGAATGTGCCGGAATTCTTTTTCTTTCAAATTTTTTGAAAACTTGTTTTGATCGATTTAATATGTGTGAATGAATTATCACATCATATTCATTAATTGAAAAATTACATTTTCTGGGCATAGCACTGCCATAGCTCTCAGTCCATTCGGACCATTGTACTGTGCCCAAAGGGAAAGCTTAGAAAGAGGCAAAGGCTTTACATTGTTTACTGCAAATAACTGCGACACTGTGAATAAATTAGATGGAAATTTGTGAAAGTATGTCTTCTTCATTAGGATTCTACCGAATCAGCTTTTTGGCTTTTTCTCGAACTACACAATGCACTCTTTCGGCTGGCGATCTTATCTGCCAGCGATAACGCGCTCTCACCGCCACGCAACGCACAGCCAGCAAAGTGATAAAATGGCCAAGTGCCAAACTCGTTTCGTCGATTCGTTCGACACCTCCAGTGTAAAACTTTTAATGCAAACATTTTCACACAAAAAGCAGTACTTAAAAATAACGGATCATTAAGATTGAATCGTTGAAAATCAATTAAAGCCCAAATCAAAATAAAACTAAAACAACACGTGCACAGAGTCCGCTCCGGCCGCCACTGCCACTACCGCCACCGGCACCGCATACACCGGGAAGCGCCCCAGGTGAATGTGCACATGTAGAATGCGCCATTAGGCGCAGAAACCTTTAGATATGATGGAAGATTAACACAAAATGAAATGAAATGCGAAAAAGCTGAAATTACCGAATTCAGTTTAAGTAAATAGCCTGCAGTCGCCAACAAACCCAAACACTGAGCGAGCGGCAAAAGTGGCATACGCAAATGAGCAGATTTGCGCAAGCACGAAAGTTCCACATGTATGTGGGTACACCACGTACGAGGGTGGTCCGATAAGTACTTAGCCTACAAAAGAAAAACGAAAATTTTGGAAAAGTGGCGATTTATTTCTCAACGTAGTCTCCTTTCAACTCGATACACTTGACCCAGCGATGCTCCAACTTCTTTAACCCGTCTGAAAAATACGTTTTCTGGAGGCCTCCGTGGCGGCGATAACCTCCTCATTTGACTCAAATTTCTGCCCGGCGAGTGACTTTTTCAAGTTTGGAAACAAAAAGAAGTCACACGGGGCCAAATCTGGAGAATACGGTGGATGGGGCAGCTGTTCGTAGCCTAATGCGACCAATTTGGCCGTAACGACGGCGGAGGTGTAAGCTGGTGCGTTGTCATGGTGGAAGAGCACTTTTTTCTTCGCCAAATGCGGCCGTTTTTTCTGCAATTCGGCATCGAATCGGCCCAATAGTTCGGCATAGTAGAGCCCTGCGACCGTTTTGCCCTTCTCCAGGTAGTCGATGTAGATCACACCTTGTGAATCCCAGAAAACGGTGGCCATAACCTTTCTGGCCGATGGGACAGTCTTTGCCTTCATCGGAGCACATTCGCCGGGCAAAGTCCACTGTTTCGACTGTTCCTTGGTCTCTGGTGTGTACCAGTGAATCCATGTTTCGTCGACGGTCACGAAACGACGCAGAAACTCCTTCGGATTGCGCTTAAATAGTGTCAAACACTGCTCTGAAGTGGTCTCACGGATGCGCTTGTTGTCCGGAGTGAGCAAACGCGGCACCCATCGAGCCGACAGCTTTTTCATACCCAATATTTCATGCAGGATATGACTCACGCGGTCTTTTGAGATGCCGACTGTCTTTGATTTCTCGCGCACCTTCAATCGGCGGCTCATCAAAAACTGACGTGCGACCACGTTGGAACTCGTTAAACCAATTTTTGACGGTCGCCATTGAAGGAGAAGAGTCACCGTACACAGCATCCAAGCGCTCTTTAATGTCGCTGCGTGATTTCCCTTCCAAAAACAAGAATCGAATCACCGACCGATATTGCTCTTTTTCCATTTTTCTAAAATCCGCGGACACGTTCGTTTCCACACGCGGTCAAAACAAAACTACAAATCCACACAGCGCGGTTGTGGAATGGTCTCCCTGCGAATATCTTCCCCAGCACTTATGATCTCGATGGGTTCAAGGCAAGAGTCCATAACCACTTCACTCTTAATCCTATCTCCTAACCTTTATATCCTTCCTGAACCAACGCAATGCCTCGCATTAATAGGGGTCATCCCCTGCGCGTTCGTTCGAGTTAAAAAAAAAAAAATATGGCTGAAATTTTGACAGCAGCCGTCTACGAAGATGTACTACACGATAGTAAATTTCTCTTACGATAGTGGCACCATCGGGCGGTGGGGCTAAGTACTTATCGGACTGCCCTCGTATGTGTGTAAGCGAAGCGTTTAAGTGGGATACTCGAAGACGCAGCGACTTGAAAATTGGTGGCATGAAAGTGGCATGAAGCATAATCAAATCAAAGAATCATCATCATGGACTGCGCGCATTCGCGGCGTCAAAACAGTCGACCGTCAACAGTGAACGGCCGTCGACAGTCGAGAGCCACTGCAGATCGCTTAGAAGCTGGAAGCGAAGCAGCGCACTTCGGCCGAACAATGCGAATTTCTGCGCTTAATGGGAATTCAATTGGCAGCGAAACTGTGCCAACTGGACACAAGTGCTGCGCTGCGCTGTGCTGGAAATCATTCAAATTCGATCGGCCACAAAGAGTAGCAAAATCAATTTACGCATGTATGGGTGCTGGCAGAATGTGTGCACGCACACTCGCCCAAAGGTGAGGCTAGAAATTCGGATTTGGGTCAGTGGAGAATAAAAAGTGAAATTGCCGCAGTTTACGAGCGGAACTCGCAATTTCACCCAAGTTTGCAGATGTGTAGTCAATTGGACATCTGTTAGGCACTCGAAACTGCAGAGGAATCGATTGTAATTGCAAAAGACAATTTCGTCTGAGCTGCGAGCCAGTAGTTCAATAGCGTCCAAGGCGCTTCTGACTCGCTGCCAATATTCAATATTTAACTAGCAATTCACGCCAATTTAAAATACGGTAACAAATGCTTGTGCGAATTTTCATGAGGCAGTGATGGCAAAATTCAAACTTATGCTGTCCATGAAATTAGCAAAATGATGTAGTCGCGTCAAAAGCGCCCGCAACTATTGTTATGTTTGGCCAGCACAAAGCCATATGGCCAGAACCAGATTTCTGCCAAATATTTATGTGTTTTCCTCATAAATCACTGCGGCTTTCAGCACTGCTTCGTAATTAGCTGCTACTATTAATACCTATTAATACCCTTTTCCGCCACCACCGACCAATGAATATGTAATTAAATTATGGCGAAGACAGCAAAAACGCTTTCAATTCGAAAAGATTGCGAAGAAAACGCACACAAGGCATTTGTTCAAATTTGTTTTCTTTATTTTTTTATAGAACACCGGTCGAAGACGGACAACAAGGATGGCGCGCAGATGCGGCGACTGGCGAGAAATGTTTCTTTATTCGAATTCCTGCTAATCGTTTCGTTTAGCGGCGAACGGCCAAAAAACCCTGAACCCAACCGAAGCAAAGCAACACCGCACATCACACCACACCACACCGCAACGCCTCACGATCGGTGGTGTGCGCTGGCAACTTTTGAATATTTAAATGTTTTATTTTTCACTCGCTGACAATTATTATTACTTTTTAATCAATTCTTTTGTCTTTTGTAATGTTATTAACTTCTTCGGTATTAATTAAACGCCAATAAACACACCGACACACACACACACACAGACACCCGTATGAACCTAAATTATCAATTACATCATTTGATTATTTTCAGAATCTGCTGCCATCTACATAAATTCACTTATCAAAGTCGTTGCGCTGGCATTTTTGAATACTCTTGCGACTACGAAGATTATCATTTTTATATTCTACAAATAAGCGTCCATTAGTTTGGTGATTCTTCAATTCAGCGCTTTTGTTTCGATGCAGACTTTTGTTACTTGAATGTGCTGCAGCCGATTAGAGAGAAGAAGAATACAAAATCAAAACAAATACAACATGCCAGATTATTTTATGAAATATCTATTATAAAAGTGTGTCAAATTTGAATGCCCTCCCCCCTCACTCCCTTGGCGCTAAGACTCACAATATCGCGTATTGCAATTATCGATGTGTACTTGAATCTCCAATGGGCTTTTCAAGCCCGTTGTGGCGCTCCGTAAATTAACATTCCCCCACTACTCAATAACTACGCTGTCGTCAGTTGACGACCTGTTGTTGATTAGTTGCCACTGCTGTCGTTGTTGCTGGTGCTGGGACGTGATTCATTGAAAGTCGTGTTAGCGGAGGCCTTCCTGCTATCGCTGCTGCTGGGTTTTGTTGTTACGTGTCGTTAGTACAGCACCACAACCTTAGAACTCACTCAAGTCTGAAATTTGTGTGAGTTGCCAATAAGTTTACATCCATTTACTTACAATTACATACTTTGTACATACTCTGCTGATAGTTTATTATACTGGATCTTCCATTCATTTAACAAACATAACTCGTTTGCAAGCCAAATGAATGAACTCCAAAAACAAAAGATGTAGAAAAGCGTTTGTAGGACTTTTTCCCAAACATTAATACAACTCGCAAAATTGTGTCAAGTTGTGGCTCGCAGTTTTGTCAATAAGACATGAGCCTTCAGCCAAACAACACGCACTATCGATCAGTGCGTAGAAATAAAAATTCCTGATATTCAGCAGAAATTCAAATCGCGCTTTACTTTGCTTTATGAGCCGTGCCAAAAGCTTTGTATTTCAACCACAACACACAAATTCATAAAGATTACATTTTATTTGTTTATAATAAACGTCAATGTTGGCTAATTTTGTTGTTGATCGGTGACTGTTGTTGGCTGTTGCTGTTTTGAGTTGTTGCTGTCGTTACTCCTGTTGCTGTTG
The DNA here is from genome assembly GCA_963668005.1 of Melieria crassipennis. Taxonomy (NCBI): domain Eukaryota; kingdom Metazoa; phylum Arthropoda; class Insecta; order Diptera; family Ulidiidae; genus Melieria; species Melieria crassipennis. The sequence goes on from OY764961.1 coordinate 121,159,254, forward strand.
TCCGCAACATGGCGCTGATATCGGTTGATTGTTGCTGTTGTTGCTGCGCTAGTACATTACGAGTAGATTATCGAAATTGTTTGAATCATCACGGATGAATGAACATGGCTGGAAAAAATTATTATTAGACGGAAATAATTTGTAAAAAAAAAACGCGGCAGCAACGCTGTATTCTTCAATACAGCAAAAGAATACAACAGCCAAGCAAAAAGCAGCTAAAGTAATAATTATAATAATAAAATAGTAAAAATAATTGTGAGGTCATATGCATAGTAATTCCCGCACCGCATTCGCCGACCTGCCTGGCTGCGCTCGTTTGGCTGCGCGCAGCTGGAGCGCCGCGTCTCGCTAGGCGCACTGCAACAGCCGATCGACTGTCCATACTTGTGATGTGATGAGTGCTTCACGCCAAAGCGCGCAACGACGATTCCGATTCGCCGATAATGTCGCCAACAATAATGAAGTTGTTGCTGTGTATAATGATGTAGCGCTGGAGAATTTCGGCGTATTGCTCTGTCGCCGCTGCCTCTTCCTACCGCTCAACCTATGCGCCACACACCTCTGCCCATATAATTGAAATTAAACACAAAGAATGTGAATTAATACACGGTAAAAAATTTCATAAATTAATCAAATTGACGTAATGAACATGAAAATGACAACACCATCACTAACATCAACAACAGCAAAAAACCATCACAAAAGCATTAACCAGCACTGACATACGAGTCGCATCAGTATGCTGCGTATGCTGGACGCGTTCGTCACTGGCTGCTTGGCGCGTGTTATGGCGCAGCCGCCGCCGCTGCCGCTGCCATCCAACGCATGCAGTTAAAATAACAAATGAGCCTCGTGTTATGCACTTCTTAATTAATAAATAATAAAATTGTGTTTTTCGTTAATGCTGCGTCTTCCTCTTCGGCCAGCTTTAGCTTCACCAATGAATTTTTATTGATGTTTAATTTTTGCTGAAATTTATTATAATTTTGTTCATCAATTTAAGCGAGTATATCTATATTTAAAATAAATACTTGAACTGGCTGAATTAAGTACGTTGTTTTGCTTTTTTGTGCTGCTTTGTTCGTTAACTTTTGGGGTGTAAGCTGTACAGGTCGACACCCATAATGCACACTTTGGCCGATGTGTTTGTAGATACTTTGACAAGGTGAAAACTATATTTTCCGCATGCAGCAATCATTTGTCATAGTTCGATGGCTCAAAAGTTGTAAAAACACATTGACGGCTCAAAAATACATGGTTTTAAATCGTTCAAGTTCAAGCAAGTCGCCATGAGATGCAACATTCACGGAATAGTTGTGAGCCATTTTGTTTATTATTTATTGGTCGACCGCGCTTAGGCCTCACAGACTACAAGTAGCAACTCAAATCTAACATAAAAATTCGCAAATTTTTTTCTTAAAATGCTTTCGACTCAAGCGAAATCGATATTGTTGCAATGATGCAAATTTGTGAATCGTATCGTTCAAACCATACATACTTCCAAAGTGGAGAGTCTTCAACCCAAACTGTAAGACCAAACTGTTCAACTCAGTTTGTGGATCAATTTGTGAAGCGAGCTCGTGAAACTGGATCGTTAATGGACCAAACAACGGTTCCCGTTCTCGTACAGTGTGCACAGCCGAAAACATTGTTTTTGTAGCCGAAAATGTGCGTGAACATCCATTAACGTCAACTCGCCATCGCTCTCAGGAATTGAACATTTCCCGCACTTCTTTGATGAGAATTTTGCATACAGATCTCGGTATGAAGGCTTACAAAATTCAATTGGTCCAAGAACTGAAGGCTCATGACCATCCGGCACTTAACAATCGAACTTTTGGGCACTGTTTTCAAAAATCGAATAATCAGCCGAAATTCTGAAGTCAATTGGCCGCCTCGGAGCTGCGATTTAACTCCGTTGGACTTTTTTTTTGTGGGGAGCCGTAAAGGACAAGTGTTACGCTAACCATCCAGAGACGATTGAAGCTTTGAAACATGAAATCTAAGTTGCCATTGAGGAAATTCTACCCGGAACAATCGAAAAAGTACTTGAAAATTGGGTTGACCGAATGGCGTACTGTAAGGCCAGTCGTGGCAGTCATATGAACGATATCGTTTTTCATTCTTAAATAACAAAGTCCAAGCTTTGTAATAAAACAGGATTTTTCAAAAACATATTCATTAGTTTTTTTTATAACCGATTCAAATCCCAAATCTTAAATAGTCCACCCTGTATATTTTTTTCAAAATAAATCACGGTCATTTTATTTTTAACAAAACTTTATTACCAGTTATTCGTCGCCACGGTGTACATGTTTTTATGTTTCTGGAACTGTTGAAATTTACCACAAATGTTTTTAGTGAATTGTTTGTCTATTGCCATTTACTGGATTTTTACCCAGTTGTCGATAAAATCAAATTCAACCAATCTGTAATTTGAATGCAAAACCTTTATTTGGCTTCTTTAAGACAGAAGACCTTACTCGGCCAATCATGATAAACGCACAGCTTACTAAACGAATAGAACTTTTCAATTACCTGGCTCCACTATCGCTTATCTCAGTACTAGTTTTTCTTACGAATCTCATAATAATAACTTTCGCGCTTGTCTGTCTTGCCCACCAATGAACATGTATACATACATAACATACATGTTTTATTAAACGCGCACCACATTCAACGCACATAATGCATTCTTTTTCCCACCAGCCCAACGCCGAACCAGTGCTTCAACTGTTCTGACTTATTGTTGTTAAAAAGAATCGGACATGTTGCTTCCATAGAATATGTATTTAATCCTCATTATCATTGATTTCCTTACGAGCGTTTCTCAGTCATAATTCAAACTTAAGCATGGACACCGTCGCGACTTGCAAGTGCCGGCCGCCGATTCAGTGCAGCGCACACCAACCTGGGCACTGGAACGGCCGCACACAGCGCGAGATGATTATCGGGCGTTTTTACTGCGGTGACTGTGGGGCAGCTGCTGTTGTGGCTGCTGCTGGCGCAGAATGTGTTAAATTGCAATAAAAACCAAATCAAATAGGCTCGACAAAGCACGGCGGCTCGAAAATAGTAAATGCATTCGCGCCTGCAGCCATGGGCGATTTTCGGAATAGATTACCGATCTGTGGCAGCCAATCGGCAGCAGTCGCTGGCAGTGAGCGCAACTTAAAGGGCGGCTTGTTAGGCGCGCACAAAGGCTGCGCACGTGCACGCGCTCAAATCACAAATGTTTAGTTGATTATTCAAGTGTGCCAGCATAAATATAAATTTTACGCACGGCTGGTTTAATTAGAATGCACTTTTGTTTTTGCTTTTATGTTTTTGTTCAAAAAAAATGCAGCACTGCACAAACATTTAGAACAGTTTTAAATTCACTTAAATTAAACCGATAATTCGTTTGATAGCTCAAAGACATCGCACCAAGCGCACAAAAAATCAAAATAAATAAATAGAAAGCAGCTTTGTCGGCACTTAGAGCAATCTGGTCAAGTTGAAGAAGCAGGTGGCATCGTTCTCAAACAGATCGCTGATTCGGAACACATTCAAGAACGTGGACAATATGGTGGCGAGCGCGCCAAACGTCAGCACCGCCATCGAAAGCGACAGATCGCACTGCATGCGATGCCAACAGCGCACCGTGTGCAGCCACGCCGTGCGCAGACTCGCGCACGCTCCCAACTGCGCCGGCCGTGGCTGCTGTGTGCCGCGCAACAGCAACTCCTCCATTTCCACGTCCATTGGCTCATAGTTCAGATCGAGCGGTATGCTGCCGTAAGCGGCCTCGGCCGCAGTCCGCTGGTGCAGGCGCTCCATGCGACTGATGCGACGGTACAGAAGCGGCGGCAGTATGAAGACGAGCGGCCCAATGATGGTGCCACCCACAATGTCCATAAGCGTATCGAAGCTGGGCACAAGCAGAGCAATGAAAACCTCAAGCGCGACCACAGCAGAGCGCAGAACGACACGTTTCCAAGAGAAGACTGCAAAGGAAGTTCTTGTGAGATTAAAGCAATGAGTAAATAAACCGGTGAATCCATAAGTAATGCGGCTTTTACTTATTGGTAGAAAGCAATAATATTCCATTTTAGTGACACATGTATCAATACAGGCTGTGATACATTTTTCAAAAGTGAAAAGAATCAAATGTTTTTGCATACGAAAAAATGAAGCAGAAGCTGTGATGAGAAAACTATGCAATTAAAGTAATAAAAATCTAAGAAATATTCTTCAAATGTGGCATGTATTTAAAAACCTTGTAGAACCATCATAATAGCATTAAATTTGGGCACAACTTTGACCACATCTTTGGTTTTTTCGTAATAAAATTTAGTGATGAAAGCTCAATAATTACTGCCGCCTAATCACTACTTGATTTAACTTCTCCTTTAGTTAGCTTCAACTATAAAAATCCGCATTACTTAAATGATGATGACTGTGCATACCTTCTGAGATTTTCAAATAGTTTTCGATTTGCATAAACATGGCCGAGCTGCCAACGGTTGCGGAGAAACACAACTGTAGAGCCATCAGTATGAGCAGAAAATAGAGGGGCACACTCTTCGGTAGTGTTTCGAGCAGATTTTCAGCTATCATGGAACCAAACTTGTACGCCGCTATTACAGAGCCGAAAATCGCTATTGTGCAGGTGACTGTAGTTAATGAAAAAATATAATTAACTTTAATCAAAAACCAATCAAAAATCCATGAGCCATTACAATGTGGCTAGCGGAATTCAAAAGTCAGAAATCATTCTGTGATATGTGGCAAAATGTTACATTAAGTTTGAGCAGCGATTCAATGTGTTTCCTGTCGAATACACCTTTAGCAACTCACTTATAATGCCGCCGAAGGCAGCCCAGTAAACTTGCGATTTCTGTTGCATATCGATTTGTAGCGTCAGCAACATGGGATGAATGTCGAACTGAAAAGCCAATATACTATAGCCATTCAAGACGGTCAAAAAAGGTGGAAGATCTAGGAAAAAAATCAATAGTTAGAATAATGTGCATTTGGATTTTGAGAATTTTTGGATTTTGGATGGTTTTTCACATTTGAGCTCAGTTGTATCAAACGGGTAACATATCTGACTGGGCTTATATGTATAACTCAAATAACAACAAGTATTCTTGAAATAAATGCTTACCCACACTGACACCCTCAAATGGCTTGCCCAGAGGCGCCGCAGCGAAGAGACAAAACCAAAGCAGGATAACGATTATGATTAGCACAAACATCGAGAAGATAGCGAGACCACTATAAAGAACATTTTATTTCATATTTAGTTTTTAGTTGTACACAACCATGAGTAGTCACTCACCGCATGTGCTTGGGACTGCCCATCCACATCAGCGGACCAATAAACAATCCGATGATGATGACCCAATAGCAAAACGATAAGGAAAACTTTTCGTCGCTGATGCGCTGACCGACCAGTTCCAGATTTTGTGAGGCCACCAACACGTTGGGAATGGCCGTAGCGAATATGCTCAGATTGAGTAGAATTCTAACGAAGAGGCTGACATACGGGCCGTACGCCAAATCGGCTATAGCGGCATAAGCATATCTGCACAAACAAAGATTACATACTAAACACTTATTCCACTATTTTACAGCAAATTAAAACTCCAGAAATAAAGTCCAGAAAGCAAAAATCAAACAAGACTCAAATATTTGAGATATTGCACTAGTTCTGATCGGAAAAAATACCTCAAAGACATGTCAGAGTACTGAACAAAGTTTACTTTACTTTTGAATATTTTTCTGTTTACATGTTTGCTTTCGGAACCTTATTTGATGGGGTCCAATTTGTTGGGGCCCAGCATTGACACTGTCCTGACCTGCTCTTCTGCGCAATGCAAGGCTCAAAGGACTCGGCCATCATCCAGCACTGACTTAGCAAAAATGAAGTGTAGATTTGCAGCACAATAACCGAAATCACCAGCGGTATGCCGAAGAAGCCCAGCTGCGCCAGCAATCCCGGAAGCGTGACAAACGGAAAAACACCAAACAAATCCACCACATACAGAATGGCAATGAAGAGCGTCAGATTTTCCTGCTCGTCGTCGATGACGCGAAATTGCGGCAGCGCACTGAAACGCGGTCGCGACAAGAACGGCAGCTGATCGTTGTGGTGCGGCTGATGTAGCAGCGCCTTGGAGGGGCGCATCGGCGAGCGACGTTTCAGAAACATTGTCTTCAAAATCGATGCGACGGTTTGCAGTGGATGAATGCAACTTGGCTGTTGCATGTGTGGGGCACGACTGAAGCCATTTGGCGAGCTGTAACTGGAGTGACGCCAGCATATTCTGCACGGCTCGGCCTGCAGTGTTGCCCACAGGCGGCTGGAATGCGCGTGCACATTTGCGGCGTTCGCTTCTAACTCGTATTCTAATGCCAACTAGTCAGTGGGGGAACGTACGCACCGTGGACGTGCGCCGAACACCTTGAAGCATCTCGCGACTTTGTGATAACGCTGACACGTACACTGAGCATAAAAACCATGTTTTCGTTATAAAAGTCGTTGCGCATTTAAATCAACGTACAAGTATAACAAAGATTCACCTTTCAAATGAAAATCCGGTGAAGCATAAATTAATGCATTGAACAGTACAGTAGAACAGAACAGAACAGTAAATTTCTCAAGCAAACAAGTTGATGAATTTTTGTATTGTATTTTAATATGTAGATACATAATCCAGTGTGCATACATAGAGTCTTCTGTTATTGTATTTTTTTAGCTTCAAAAACGTCCAATCATTATAATATTTCTTTTTAGAGTGTAAAAATGGTTATCAACGATGATCTCATCAAGTTATAATCTCAAAGGCTGACAAGACTTGAATTATTTTTTTTACTCAGCTGTTAAAAATTGTGTTAGTTGAGGGGAATTAAGATTGCCATCGTACCAGGCAAAAAAAAAGTAGAAAACATCAATCAGGCTGATCTTACTATAATAGTGTGTAAGCTAATAAACGGAAACTTTGACATGACCAAATTGTTTTGGGAAAAATTTCTTACAAATTTCTTACAAATGTTCTTACATGAATACGAAAGTACGGTATACGACTATAAACCATAATTACATTTTAATTATAATTAAATTCTGAAATAAGGAGCTTCCTATACTCGGTTGTAATTCTTACATAATTTCCAAATTTTCTTAAATTTATGTTACAATTCATTAAGTTATCACCTCTACTTCTTCTAATATGTATACCCTTTCCAAAATAATGTTCTCTAAACTCCCTGAAAACCAGGCACGTTCCTAAAAAGTGTAGAATATTTTCTATCGATTTTTGATTGCACAGCGAACACATTTTAATAGCGTTTTGGAAACCATTAGGTACCATTTAATTTTATCAAATTGCTACGATCCTTACAAAAACCACATTATTATTGGTCTTTTTCTAACAATTACAACCAAATTCTTCGTACTATTGCTAAATTCAATCTCTTATCGCTTATCTTAATCCTTTCAGCATCAGTAGGTCATTTGTGTTTCAGTATGTTTCATATGTGGTACTATTTTGGTCCCATTTGGAACCATATCTAAATTTTTGCAACTTTTCGTTAAATTTAAACTCAGCCAACGCACAACGTGCATGTGTCTCAGGTCGTGCTTGTTGCTCTAACGATATCCTTCCAAATTTAGAGAACATTTCACTGTAAAAAGTTTTTCGAACTAAACAAAAATCCAGACCATCTACGTCCGGATTTAATGTTTTCTGTGACAGTGATAAATTCAAAATTACTAATAATTACTATTACTAATAATGGTAAATAGTTTCAATATTTAAAACGTGTGTGTGTTCTCAGTGTTTCTAACCATTTTCATTTATTGCATCTTTATTGTTGTTCTTAGCTTCACCACACACAAAGCTGACACACACACATCGGTTGCACTGCAGCAGTTTTGTTCGAAATGTGGTCAAGTTGGAGCAGCAAAAAGTCTCGGCAATGCAAATGAATGAAATATGATACTACGCTTTATACGCTCCACTCCATGCCACTAGCATATACGCCCGGTCAAAGAAGCCCTTGAGTCGCAATCGGCAATGTCATTGTACTTCAACAATTGTCAGCTACCAGCAGCTCACGCAACTATTACCAGAAGCATCGGCCGCTTGGTAATAAAACGAAACTGAGCAATAAAGTAAAGCAAATAGTTCGTTGCCTCCACGAACCAACTTTGATAAAAATCGAAACCGCCTGCCACCTCTTTAGCGAGCTTCGAGTAGAAAGTCGCCAAAAAAATATATGCAATAGTTGATTTGACCTTCAGCACATAATTGAAAGCATCGAAAAGTAGCAATTCAAAGTAACTGCTTTTGTTTGTTTAATGTTGTTGATGTTTCATCTTCGCTCACATTCATTGTGTCTTTCTATTTGCTACCACTTTCAACGACGCAATGTTCTGGTTCTAGATGCTAGACGGTCGACGACATGCGCGCAAAAGAGGAGCAGAAAATCGATTTGATACTATCAGAAAATTTTGCAACACAAAAAACGCTCGACAAAAGCGTGCAGCAACAAAGCGCAGACAGACGATATTGTTAAAAAGCAATTAATGCTCAATTGTATGCGTTCGCCGCAGAACTGGTGTAAGTACCGAAGCGAGACGGAAGCTAAACAATTTGACTATTATAGCCGCTGTTGCGGCTGCTCTGTATGGTATTTTAAAGCGTTTATTGTTCTTTAGACTGCTGTGTTTATGTGTAGACAATCGCATGACATATTCGACTTACATTTCAACAATTTTTTGGAATTTAGTTTGCTACAGTGTACATTTTTCTTTTCATTTTTAACACAGTATGTCTTTATGCAAGAGTATCACATGGAATGATTTGGACTTACAGAACACCACAATGAAATATTGAGTGCTCTATATATATGTATATAGTACAATTTTTAGTGATGTTCTATGTTACTAATTTATGCAAATTATTTTAGGCGCGTACAACGAAAGTCCAGCGAAATTTCGAATTTCCCATTTACAGCTAAGCATCACAAATTGTACAATTCAAGTTATGTTTACAGCCCTGTTTTTCCAACACCAGTTGCGCAGGAATTTTGCAATTTATACATTTTGCACGGCACCTGTTTTCACCTTCTTTGCCCGCGACTGTAAAACAGAGGATAAACAATCAATTTGTTGTAGTAAAGAATATGTTTGCAATTCTTACTTCAACACGCTCGGCCGCCCGCTCAACGATCGACAAGCCCTTCTCGCTAGTTATGACCTGCACCGCCTGTCCGGGTCGAACGCCATTCCTCAGCAGCTTTGTGGTGGCCGTTGTGGTTTCACTCTCGCCACAGCAGAAGACATTCGGCTTTCTGTTGTCTAAATTAATGCTAGTCAATATATTTTTAATGGAATAATCTGTCTCGTCCATGTGCTCCTCATCGGCCACAACATTCTCAGCATCGGCATCACCATCATCATCGGATGGTGTGTTGATGTTGGACGATGTGCCGCTTATGTTCACTTCGTTAATATACTCAAAATTGTATATGTTGCGCTCAATTGCATTGGTTAAATACTTACTGCTGTCCACAAACAAAAATCGAGCGGAATGCATTTTCATTTTGAGAAATAGCAGAGTGAAAGATGGACAACATTTAAAAGCAATATTTGCTGCGAGTTTTTTAATTCAATATATATTCACACTAAACCAACATTAGCTCACTTTCTAAGTTACAACTAAATATTTTAACTAAAATCAGTCGGCACAACCAAAAATTAATAGCTACATTTGCTTACTGCCAGTTTGATACGTACACTGAAAATTATCAATTCTTCATAACAGGTTACATAACAAAAAAGGTGGTAATTTAAAATTGTCAAACAAAAACTGAAGGTTGGCATGCACTTCATCTTCTATGATTTTCAGAAGCTATATTTTTTCAACTGTTTCTTTTGTGAATATTTATAAACAACAAATAATAAATCATTAAAGAGAAAACACCACTCACACTCCATGAACAATTTCCATTCTATTTGGATTTGTTGCGGTTGTTGCGATTGTGGTGGCTGCTCGTGTTGTTGTTGCTGTTGTTCTAATTGCATACGACTGTGATTCTGTACGGAAAGGGTGCTACGTCATCTGGAACTCACAACAAACAAAACCAAAACGCAAACCAAGAAAGTGAAATTAAAATGTGCAGTTAAAAAATCGAACATTTATAAGCCAAGACTACAGGTGGGTGCAGCAGCACGCACAGTGGTCGATGCTGTCAACAAAACCATTTTCAATTTATTTATTTTTTGTCTATTTGACATGATGAAGAGCAAGCAACTGCCACCATGCTTTTTTCGCATAAGTAAAATGAAACGAATGAATGTTCCATGGAAACGAAATTTGGTTTCAACCAGTTAAGGTATTTTAAGGCGTTTAACATTGGGGATGGAGAATAGCTGTACAACTCGACCACTGAGCGTCGGTGGAAAGCTCTGTTCCACATTCTGATCTAAATTCAAATTTCTGCCTTAAGTCTTGCTAAACAAAATGCATATGTCCGTCTAAGTGTTCCAGTGTACGTATCATTTATACAGCATGAATTGCATTACGAACTTCTTTTCAATAATCCCTCAATAATTGAAAGCAGCGAGCGAAAGTGTGTGGGAGCGAAGGGCAACAGCTTTTCACTTTTAACAAAAAGCAGTCGATTTACTTACGTTTTACAGTTGAAAAGCCCATTCAGTTTAACATACTCGATGACCTTGTCGTCGAGCAAATACTTCACCGACTGGCCGCGTGCCAACAGGCGCCGTATCATTGTGGAACTAATCTCGTTCGGCACCCAGTTAGTAACCAGAGTAATGTTACGCTGTTTAAAAACAAACAAGTTTACAACGTGTCATATAAATAGGCAGCTGCTGCAGTTTTTCACCTGGTATTTGGTCAGTATATCGGACTCGAAGATAAAACGCTCCGGATTGGCGCCACTACGTGAGATTACCACCAGCCCGTGATTGCCCACAATGTCCTCAATCTGTGAATTTTCAAACAACACAATTTAGCGATCTATATATTTTTGCTCCGGAGTGCCTACATCCGCATCACTCCAGAGGCCTGGCACAGCGAAAGACTCCAGCAGATCGGCACCACACAGCAGCTTCAATTGCACGCAATCCCGCCGCTCGCGCAGCCCTGATGGCAGCCAGCCCGGCAAACAATCGTTCATGTCATCGGACTTTGGCGAATTTATGAAGTTGTTTATGTAGTTCTGATGATATTGTAGCACCTGCAAGGTGCGTGACCATTGTGGCTGTTGCGATTCCCAATCGGACACCTAAATTACATTTTGAAATAGTCATCACACAATTTAACCATACATAACCAATTAAGATATTTTAAAGCATTTTTACTGACCCGAATCCATGGAGAGGACTGCAACGCTATCTTCACCATGGCACACCGATGCTTACCCGCTACCAGTCCCTTCTTCTGATAGGAGTCATGTGTTGGCGAGATTATACCGCCAACTACCTCATGCGTAGCATGCATCTCAAAATGGTCCCGTGCAATCTCTGCAGCGAAAACAATATACGTGAATTCATTTATCATATTCCTATTTGCGCGTCCAATAACTCACCGAACATGCGAAAATGCATCGGCGTAGGTGGGCTGAAGGAACCGCAGGCTATCAGCGCAAGACGGGGCAATTGTCTGTTTTTCATTTGTGTTTCTTCAATTAATGCTGTCATCTTATATAATTCACTTTACGTTCAATACTTTTTCCCAAATATAAACAACAACCAAGTGTTTCCGTAAATCAAAGTTGCAGGCCTTTTCTTATGAAATTCGTCAACAAAAAAGCTGTTCAGCATAGTGCTGCCAAGCAACCAATAAAATGCCGGGGTACCAAAATGCAATAAGAAAATGTATGTGCGAATCTTTTACATTGCTGTCTTTTAGTTGTTTTTTGTGTTTGTTATTGCTGATACACAGTGCTGCCAGTCTTAACAGCAATCACGCAGCAGTGCTGCCAGTTCGCAAGGACTTTTAGCGGCAACTCCATTCTCAATCGGTTGCTATACAACGTAATAAAAGTTTTATTTAAGCATTACACTTTACATTAAAAGAATATAAAATTAAGACTCATTCAACTTTTTAATACTCGTATTACTCACTAATGTTTTAAAAACAAAAGACAGTTCTTTGGTTTTATGTATTTTAAATGTAATTTTTGTATTCTAAAAGTCAGTTAAGTAAATGCAAACAGCGGCAGCGCAGTTGATTTGCCCAATGAGGCATTTAACAATATATATTAAAAATATTTCCGAAATTTCTGAATCCTTTCAGCTGCACTAACAATATGTATTTAGTTTTAATATTTTTATAACAATGTAGCAAGCCTAGATCTCAAACGAAAAAACACCTGGGTGACTTTATTATACTAGGTACGGACTGGGTTTCCGGAGGATTAGGTACTATACTAAAATTCCTCTCGGATACTGGACTTACAGACGAACTGTAGGTCCATGAAGGAAGCACAATAGGTCTTTTAGGTCGCAGTGCACTATTCCCCATTAATAATAATAAATAATAATAAGGTTACATCTCACATCTGATCAGACCAATTTAATAGTTACTGAACGCTGTTAAATATTTTTCCATGCATATGTGTTCAGGTTAAAAACCAGGCTTAAAAATTGTCAAACCAACTCAGCAATTTTAAGGTTTTGAAATAAATAAATTTTAAACAACTCACGCTTTGATGCATTTTCTTTTTTAGAACCTATCTTATTTATATATCATCATATATCGATATATTAATCGCACTTCAAGTGTTTACCGGTCATCCGCCCATTACATTAATTTATTTCATATCTTTTGGAATAGTTTACCACTGTGCACCAAAAGGCCTGCAAAATATTCATCTGGCAGCACCCACAAAGTGACAGTTTGTCAAATATTTTTTTTTTGTTATTTGGTGTAGACCATCATTCTTGCGTTTTTCGTGAATTTTGCAAAAGAAATAGTGCTTCAAAAGTGTGTAAAAATGAATTTATGAAAAGTTTCACTGTGAAAGGGCGCAACAAACACAGAGGGGGCATGGCATTGGTGACCCTGCAGCGTTCACCAAGTGTTGCTGGTTCGCCGCCACAATGTGGCTCGGTGAGTTGCTCTCTGATTGACTGGCGACTCCGCTGCACGGACGGCCAATCTTTGTGCAGAAAAGCAAAACTTAAAAAAAAAACGCCAGCGGAAGTGATTTTTCTCCCAAAGTGCAATTAAGTGGCATAACGCTAAGACTGGAACGGGCATAAGCGCGTTCTACAGTGAGGGGTGGCATGCGCGATCCACATGCAAATTGGAAGCAGTTCGAAGCGGATTACGAAAGTTCTTGCTTGTTGGCTTCTCTTCCTGGTGCTGCTGAAGCAAAATTCAACTAAACAAAAGTCTCGCTTTCCGCCTACCAATCGAATACAGTTTTTGTGCGACATTTTTCACTGTGCGCCTTTCCTGCCTGCCTGCCTTCTCTTTGTCGCCATCGCGGTCATGGTAGTTAAAATGTGCAAAAAAGGAAAAGTGCGCGTTGTGCAAAATACCATATTACTCATTTCACTTACGGCCGCAGCCGCAATCGTTGCTGTCAGTGTCTTTGCTGCGCCTCTCCTTTGTGTGTTGCTTTAGTTTCGGTTTGTTTTGCTCTTTCTCCTGCGTTGGCAATGTTAAGGGCCACACAAGCTGCCGCCTATGAGGATGATGCTGCAACCGACTGGCAGCATCCATAACTGTTTGAAAGGTCAACAAGCAGCGGGACCGCGATTCACGGAACGTCCATGCGATCGGCGGCCACTTCCGGTTGTTGGCCTGTTCCCAAGCAGCAGCTGCTCCCACCAGCGGCGGTCAACTGCAACCACACATGTTCGTTCGCCACAGCCAAATACTGCAATCATTGTGCTTCTGTTGTTGTAATAGAAAATTGCCTTGACCATCATTGGTTATTTTTAATCTATAAAATTCTCGCTGAAGTTCACATAAAATTTTCGTTGAAACGTGTGCTGTAATAATTTCTAAAATTATCAACGACAACTACGCACACACATAGATGGCGATGGTTGGAACACGACGCATTGCCGCTCCCTCTGCCCCTTCTGTGACGGGCAACACTCTCTTGTAATATGTGGCAGCGTTGGTTGATTTTCGTAAAACGATTTTCTTTCTTAAGGTTTTTGTGTATTTGGCTTGTCATATTTTAAAAATATTCGCTCTTCGCGTTTTCCTGACCTTGCTCCATGCACCAATACAGCCTAAAACAGACGAACGCACACGCGCGCACACACATTGACATGTTTACAAATTGTGGCCAATTTTCCGCGCCCCACTGCCAGCCCCAGCCGATTCGGACCGTTCAGCGGTTGTTAGTTTTTGATTTCCCATGAATAGATTCTTTGTTTAGCTTGTGCGGTGGGGTGTTGAGTATCTATCAGTGTGCGCAGCCCGTACTGCTGATAAGATACTATTCGCCTAGTACCTGCTCCTCGCTGCACTGCCGCGCTATATCTCAGCTGTTGTCCAGCGCCAACGTATTGCATTTTTGTTAAGTTGTGCTTAGTGTTTACGTTGTGATTCACTTGTCGCCACGCTGGGCAATTTTCTTACGCATACCTGATAACTTGTGAGAGCGTGCATGTGAACGCGTGTGTGTAATGGGCCCGATAAAGCATCGTTTGCACTTCCGGCTCCGTTTTATCTACTGTATCCATTTGCGAAGCGCAATCAATCAGAGATTATTAGGGGAATTCGTTGGTAAGGTTGCGACCAAGAAACCATGAATGCAAATAGTCAGTTCCATTTTCAGAAGTGAACGCCCAAAATCTTTCAGTACAAAATCAAGCCTATACCTATACAGAGTGTTGTTGGTTGTCGATAGTAGGCAATGGTTACTGCAGTTTACTTTTAATAAAAAACAATGTCGAGGCAATTTCTTCTGAAGCTTCAAAGTTTACAGCGAGTGGAAGAAAACAATATTTGCAGGGCGGGGTGCTGGGCTGCCATTCGAACTCACAACCCTACAATATGTAGTCCACTGGACCTATTTTCCTCACAGCGGTTGTTTCGTCTGTTTATATATTCCATTCACAACCATAACTTGTTTTTCTAATGATTACCTATTTAACTTTTCAGGAAGGGGAAACAGAAGATGATGAAGGCAGTAAAAATGAAAAGAGGTGAGTCACAATTGTTGCTAAACATATGCTTCGGAGGACAGTGATAACTGGAACACTACAGAGCAATCATCCAAAGCAAGGAAGATTTAAAATTGTCTACGTTTTTGAAATATAACTATTCGCCACAACGAACCTTTTTATTCAATTATGTGTGTGCTTTTTTTTTTTTGTTTGTTGATTATTCTATGCCTTCGACATTATTTTATTAATGCATTTTTTAAGCAACAATTCTTTAACTACTCTCAAATGCATTTAACAAACTAGTTGAGCCACAGAATGTTAATGTTAACAAACTTGCACTTATAATACTAATTTTGTCCATTTTCTTTTTAAGCGAATGCTTCTTTGCTGGCAAAAGCACCGCATTGGTATTAACGCCAAAGGATATTCAAATGCAGCATGCCGAACGTCGGCTAAGCACAGACTCGACGAAATCCACGAACAGCACACAAAGTAATAATTCCGATATACAGCAACACTTGCAGTCTATGATCGATTTGCTTAGATCAGAGGAGACATTAAAGATGGTAAGTTTGCTTTGTCACAATACTCAATAATCGTGTCGCTAACTGAAACCTTTCTCCCGGCTAATCTTGGACGCAATTAGGCTGTAAAATTGGAGTCGCAACGAGACAATCGCACAAGGTATCTTGTGATTGCATCGCGTTGTTGTTTTCGCACTTCGACCACCGATCGAAAGATTAAAATCACACGAAATAATTCAGCAAAGACGCACTCATCCACTGCGGCGGCCGCAGTTGCAGCTGTGGCGACGGCAACCACTGCAACTAGCACAAGTGCCACGCGTCAGCTGCCAGTCGATAGCAGTAGCAGCTATGGGGGTGGCAATGGTAACGGCAACAGCAGCAATAATAGCAACAGCAATAAAACTCAGCAACAGTCACAAATGACCAGTCAGCCGGAGTGTGTTGAAATGCGTGAGAAGCGTCTGTCTGCGTCGTCCATGTCGGCCAGCTCGAATCGTCAAAGCGTTAAATGTGATGTAGATAAACACAGCGCGTCCGGGGACATCAAGCCGCTCGGCGACGGTGTCGAAGAGTCTTGTCTTCTCGGCATCGACTGCAATGATCGCACCACCATCGGTCTAGTCGTGCCCATACTTGCCGACACCACGATACACTTGGACGGTGACGGGTGAGTATATCCATATTGCTGCACTCTCTGTATTCACGCTCAGACACTAAAATGTACGTGCGTAATTTGCAGCGGGTTCAGCGTATCCGTGTACGGGCGAACACACATTTTCAAGCCAGTATCCGTGCAAGCAATGTGGTATGTATGCTGCTTTTTGTAGTGCACATTTTCTCTATACATTTGCCATTTCCCAGGTCTGCATTGCAAACGCTACACAAAGTATCTCATAAAGCTCGTGAGAATAATTTCTATCCCGGCGGGCCATCCCATGACTGGCTGTCCTTCTATGAAAACCGCATTGAGTCGGACCAATCGTGCTTGAACGAATGGAATGCCATGGATTCGCTGGAGAGCCGACGACCTCCGTCACCAGATGCCATAAGAAATAAGTAGGATGCTTGAATTTTTAACTTTAGAACTGTTATCAGTGACGACACTGTTTATTGCTGCAGACCAACTGCTAAGGAGGAAACAGAGAGTGTCATTAAAATGAAGCTTAAGGAAATCATGATGTCTGTGGACTTGGACGAAGTCACCTCGAAATACATACGCGGACGCCTAGAAGAGCTGCTTGACATGGACTTGGGCGAATACAAGTCGTTCATCGACGAGGAGATGTTAATCATATTGGGCCAAATGGACGCGCCAACCGAGATTTTTGAACATGTATACTTGGGTTCCGAGTGGAACGCCAGCAATCTAGAGGAATTACAAAAGAATGGGTAGGTCGATGTGATACTTATATTGAGCTTGTGTAGTGAAGCAAGAAGAAGCCTTAAGTAACACTAATGCAATAAATGTTCCGTCTTGCTTACACAGGGTTCGCCACATTTTGAACGTGACTCGCGAGATCGACAACTTTTTTCCGGGCATGTTTGACTACTTTAATGTGCGTGTGTATGACGACGAGAAAACCAACTTGTTAAAACATTGGGACAACACCTACCGCTATATCACACGCGCCAAGTCGGAAGGCTCCAAAGTGCTGGTTCACTGCAAAATGGGCGTCAGCCGATCGGCGTCGGTGGTTATTGCATACGCCATGAAAGCCTACAACTGGGAGTTCAAACATGCACTGCAGCACGTAAAGGATCGCCGCAACTGCATCAAGCCGAACAAGAACTTCCTGAACCAGCTGGAAACGTACCGCGGCATGCTGGACGCCATGAAAAACAAAGAGAAGCTGCAGCGCAGCAAGAGCGAGACGAACCTGAAGAGCACAAAGGATGCCCGTCTTTTGCCGGGCAGCGAGCCAACGCCATTAATACAAGCGCTCAATCAGTCCAAGTCGAAGTCGGCCGGGCATGGCGTAAGCGGCGACGGCGTACGAGGCACGGTTGAGGTTAGCGGTGGTATGGTTAGTGTGAGCAGCATTAGTAGCGCCAACGACCATAAGCAACGACGCATTGTGCGACGCAGCAGCAGTACTTCACCGAAAAGCATTCAGGGACACACTGCTATCGTGATAAAGCAGCAAAGCCACTCTCTGGAGAACCTCACACCGGAGCGCAGTGTCGCTGACGAACCGAAGAACATGCGCTTTCCCGGCAGCAACGGCGAAAACTACAGTGTCACACAAAACCAAGTGCGGCACATACAGAAGAACACGCCCCCACCGCCGCCGCCGCCACCTCCACCGCCACCTTCATCAGCTTCAGCTGTGCTGGCAACAGTGCAGATGGTGGCAACGTTGGTCCCACAGCCACCGACTTCTGTGCGCACAATCGTGCACGACCTGGAATCGTACAAGGACACGCGCAAGACGGCCGACGATAGGAAATCGTTGAATTTGCCATTCGGTCGTTCAATGTCGCACGACACAAGCGCCCGCGCTGGTGTTGGCACCGATGTTCTCGGTGACGACGACGCTGCTGCCAGTGGCTGTGCGGTCAAAAGCAGCGGTCTGGGCAGCCCCGTGTGGACTTCATCGGCTAAACTGATAACGCAAACTTCAAATTTGTTGATGCAGCGTAGCGTTGGCGAACCGTTAGACACAACAGTGACTGGAGCAGCGGCAGTAGCAGTGGTTGCGCCACTGTGCAGCCCCCAGCGAATGCGTCGTAACACCGCCGGCAGCAGCTGCAGCAATTATGACTCGGGTGATATGTTCTCGTCACAGGTGGATAGCGTGTTTGCCAGGGAGGAGGAGGAAAAGCGCCACAGCCGCAAGACTCGCTCGTGGGCGGCGACCAGCAGCGAAGTTGGCGGCGGTGGCATCATATTGGATGCCCATCCCAACAGCAAGCTGGGCTCGAACAGCAGTATTGATTCAGCCTCGTCGAGTGCCACGTCGGCGGTGTACGAGGGCTGCGTACGCACGCGACCGCGACAGCGGGAGCTGCCGTCCAGACACGCCTCCTGGGGCTCTGGCGACAATCGCTGCTCCGTGCCCATGCGCAACAGTTCCTGGGGTTCGTACGATACCAACCGCAACACCTTTCAGTACGGCGTGGGAATGGTCACCGGCGCCATCTTCGAGGGCCAAATTCACGAACTGAATAAGAGTAATAAGACTGCCATCGCCACCCCGCCGCACCCGCACAGCCAGCGCGCCGCGACTGTTGGCGGAAGTGCGCCTCTTCATTACCACCATGTGGGCACTGTAAAGCGCACCAAGCTGAAGCTTGAGGAATGTGGCACTGCTGCGACACTCAAGAAACTATGCCAGGAAAACGGAGAAGATACCGCCAGCGACACTAGCGGCGCCGGTAAGTCTGCACTGCCGCCAACGGCCAACAGCCCACAGAAGAGCAGAAGCGCGAGTTTGTTCCGCAGTGCATCGGCAGCTGGTTCAACCCGGTCGAAGTACCCTTATCGCTGCAACAGCGAAGAAATCATGCCCTCTGCCGTAAGCGGCGTGGTGCCACGTGTTGCAATAGTGATGCGTCGCAGCGACGGCAGCAGGCCGCTTCAGGACGAGCTATTCTCCGCGTCGGCGCCGGAGTCGTACACCATGTCGGACATCGAAAACAAAAACACGATGCCAGCACAGGATGCCGCCGACGACGAGACTGCAGCTGAGGAGACAGTGATAATGCGCCATGCACCGCAGGCAGGCACCACAGCCATGAGCATTGAGGAACAGCGAATATCGGGCACTGTGCAAATACTCAAGAAGAGCTTCGAGGCCAAGGCGGGTGTGACAACAGTGGCAGGCGGGACTGGCGCCGGAAACGCGCTGCAATTGCAAGTGAACGCTGCGAAGAAAGGACACCAATCGCTGCCCTCCTCACCAGTGGCGCAGCATGTGGATCACAGTGCCAATGTTTCAGCTGCAGACACAGCCGCCTCTGTTACCAACTTGCCATCCTCCACCACGGCAAGTGCGCCTAGCAGCTTCGATCAACCGACGGCCGCAGCAGCAGTGACTGCAGTGATTACTTCTTCAAGCAACCCGACTTCCGCGTCCACCTCGACTTCAAACTTCTCTTCGTCGTCATCTTCCTCGTCCAGCGTATTTGAACCCTGCGATCGCAACGTGAAAGATTTGGTGCACAAATACCAGACCACCACTACCACCGCCGCCACCAGCACTAGCACCAGTGCATCTGTCACACCAGCTGCCGTCACAGCCACGGCCGCCGCCAGCAGTGCTTCACTGGCAATAAACGCCAGCAACTTCAAGCCACGTCCACGTTCTTGCTACGACAATGCACACACCCAACGCTCGCTAATGGGCAAGCCTCACGAATTCAGCGACAGCAGACCGCCCCCAGCACCGGCAAAAATGACGTTTCCCACTGCTGCTACAACAACTGCTCCCCCTGTACAGGTGCACGGTAATACCACCAGCTCCACAGCACCCACGCCCATGACAGAAAGCATTTTAATGCAACAGCCGCCGCTGCAGCCACAGCGCCGCCTGCAGCAACACGGCAAAACTCATCCACTCACTAGGCTAAGTTTATCAAAGCAAAGCTTCAATGCCGCCGCTTACAATACTATGTAAACCGTTTTTAATTAGTGTTTATATAGCCGTTATTGTTCCATTCACTACTCACACACTCACAAACATACGCGCGCACTCACACAATGACCCACCTCCTTCACGAATTGTACACGTGCTACTTCTATTACACCCACTTTCTTGCCCACTATCCAATACTAATAATTAGTTCGCTTACAAACCTGCTGCGCATGCGTCTTCAAGCACCCAACAACCCAAAGCCGAATATATTGTTTGCAGTCTTGTTGATATCTACATAATCTTGTGGGACTGTAGGACAATGGAGAACTCTTGTAACAAAATGCGTGATTTTTTTCATTTCATAAAAAACTGAAGTCCGTCTATGTTGATGTAAAAGCATTTTGTGGGCCTGATACTATTATTAAAAATATAAAATCAAAGAAAAGTTATATAAGATTGCATTTGTTGAGCCAACCCATAAATTTGTTTGGTGCAACAATTTGCAGCAAATAATGTGTGAAAGGAACAACTTGGAATTCCAGAAATTCAAGCTAATTTAACTAAAGAGCAGAAATCAGGCCCACAATTGCATTACTAAATCAAAAAAATATTTGCGAGCAATTTTAAGTTTAAATTCAGTGCTAAACCACTCGAATTTGAGCCAAATATCAACTGGAGCGTGTTATGCTGTGTCATATTGAAATTATTTATTGAGATTTTATTAGACAAATTAGGCAAATGTCCAAAAATGTCACTTGTTGCTTTTAATTAGATATCCACAGGCCTAAACCATATACTTATAAGACAGTTTAGTGATCGCAGTCTCAAGTTAGAAAACATTCAGAACTTAAAAAAAACAATGAGTAAACGATGCGTTCTTGTTCATCTTCTAAGAGATTTTCTTCAAAGCACCTTTGCCAGCTGTAAGCGAACGATTTGCATTGTTTATGTAATGTTTCAGACGTATTGAGCTACGTCAATGGAAAGCCAGCCTAAAAGTATACCACACCCGCAATTACTTGTAAAGCATATCGTAGCATTGGTGCCCTAGCACAGTCCTCCATTTTACGCATTCATTTCTCACGCCAGAAGCCTTATGGGCACAATTGCCGCAAAAAGTTGCCATCTGCTGGTACATCCACCTTTTTTTTGCTGTGAGCACTTGGCATACAAGTTTGACATTCGGGTCAATCATAAATTGTGCATTTGAGCGCTCGACCGCTATCTGGCTTTGCGCAATAGTCGTTCAAAATTGGCACAATTGAAAAGCCATGCATTTCGTTTCACTTCGTGGTATTCGCATCCAATTTGAATTGCGCCGTCGCCGTGTGCTCTTCGCTTTTGGTCTGCGCCGTTCTCTCTTTCTGCCGCCTATACCTGCCACTTAAGAATTTTAATATTCGTCTTATTTATGGCGACGTGCATTCAAACGAAAAATGTGCGAATACATATCTTTTCCTCTGCCGCCAGCGTGCCCACGTTCCCTACTGCGAGTGTATTTGCCGCCGAGCAGCAGCTGTTATGATTCAGCTCAGCGAAAATTTGCGCGCGCTTATCAACGTCACTATCCGGTTCCCCCACCCCCGCTATGCCTGGTTCAAGCTTTTTGTGTTTTGCCCTAAGTGTTCTATGAAAATTGAAGATTGTAAACAATTTCGCCCCTCCCCTTCATATGTTGTCACCCACACTCACACATTGTTACGCTTTCGCATGCTAACCCCACAGGCGTACACGAGCATCGACGAGTCTGCACAATGCCGCCAAATTGGTTTTAATTTATTCGTTGATTTTAGTGTTTAATACGAGTGTTTTGATTTTCGCCACAGCCAATACCTGCCCCCAGAAAACTTAAATAATAAATAACTGCTTTTAGGGCCAATTGGCGAATGTGCAGCGCCACCTTGTCTGCCGTTCTCATCTAATTATATTCAAGTTTATACACCGATGCAATTTATTATTTCACCTGTGCGCGTCCCTCACGCCTCTGCGCCGATCCTCTGCCTACTCATACACACACACACACACACACACCCTCACATAATATCATTGCTTCTTTTTATTAATTGTAATTTAATAATTAAATCGTAATTATTTATGAACGAACGCATTAAACATAAGGAACGTATTATACGTAGCGCTTTTTACCATCGTATTTGTATTTTAATTGTAAGGCATTTTGAAAATGAAACCACACAACAGCCAACAGCCGCAAACACCACCACATCATCCGCAAAATACTTGAGGAGCAGCAGAAGATGAAAGCAAGAGCAAAAACAGAAACAAAATAGCAACGCGTATAAGAAACAACATTAAATTAGCAAGAAAATATTTTGTAAATATTGTAAGATTTTTTCTATTTTTATGTTTGTATGAAACCAATGGTTTTTAAAAATATTAAAGCTGATATTGATACGAATACAATTGCTTCACTTTGGTGCGTTTGGTTGCTAATCAATTGGCCAATGCCAATGACTAAATGAATTCGGCGTTCAGTCACGGAGGTGGACTGATAAACTGCCCCGTTGCTAACTCATTCGGTGTAATAACTCGTGCAGTTCGATTGCTAATTCTCTTGCGGGGACGTCAACCGATCGTCGTGCGGCAACGAATGGGCATTCGCATGTTTACAGTGTCGTGAATTAGTCAGTTTTGGAAGCACATTTACTAGCCGAACACACAAGGCCCATTAGTTTCATGATTAACCAACGGCAGCTGATAAATCCATCGGCTTAAGCCAAATCGCTTTAATTGCGATAAGCCGTCCGACTCCACTAGGAACAAGTGGAAAGGGAAATCATGGTTGCACACTAAGATAACGGTAATTGCATATTATAAACTGCAAGTGAAAATAACGATTAGTATTCAGCGTGCCGGCAATACAATACACACTGCCATCTCAGAGAAATGGCAAAAGTTGTGAGGAAGTATTTGGAGGGTAACTGGAAAACGCACAAAGGTATTTACACATATCATATTGTTATCAATATTATATTCAGAGTCTCTTAACTCTTTGCTATGAGTCTATCCAACTGTGTAACAATTGCAATTGAAAATATTACAAAACGTTAATATTTTAGACAGCTTCCGAACTAGTAGAAACTGTATTAAAATGTGTCTAGGAAACACTTCGCATAAAAGCTACAAATGTACAGAATTTACATTAAATTTATGCTCGTATTTTGGATTCTTTATATTAAAAAATGTCCAACTAAATCGACATTGCTGCTAAAATTTCACACATTACGCGACGCATTTGATACGGTATATTGATACACCTTGAGTCATTCGCTTGCATTTGAATTAGTGATCAAATAATTTCTGAAAAGTATCCACCATACCGAGTATTTCCCTCGTATCGTTGTATCGCACAGATTGTTGGCAATACCGTTAACTTACATGATGGGTCGACGTCATGCCCCTAACGATGACTCGCAGCACTCGGCAATCGATTGACGGTTACACGACCCGTGTATAATGCTCCTCATAACAATAACTTCATGCTACAACCTCCCGACTGATTTTGTGCTTTGATTTTAATTGATTGTAGATAAATTGATTGTAGATATGTAAATTTTTAGCATGCACACTACCGTCCACTTTGCTTTCCTTTTTTGCATTTCGGCTGATGCATGTAATCGAGTACCCGCTCTTCAGGCAATCGTCTTCGCGCTGGCAATCGAAGTTCGCTCGCGCATCGCTAAGTGTGTCAAAAATCATTTTCTCTTCCTCTGGCGAGATTTTTTCGCTTTTTGTATCGAAAAGTTACAAATTTGTGCAAATTACAACAGGAACGCGGTAGCGCATAGTTCGCTTGCAATAAATGAGCGTGTGAATTAGCGACGGGAACGGGGTAAAATTGTGATGAAAAAAGATTATTGTACGTGGCGTTCAATGCTGTGCTAATTTTTCTCATTTTTCTGCTTTTCCTCTTGATTTCTTATTTCGCAAACTGTGTGTACATTTCGTGTTTGACACATTTTGCTTCGTTTGTGGTTTCGTCGATTGAGTGCGGTTTGTAGAAGGAAAAGCAAAGTGCGAGGCGAAACGCAATAAGCAGAGCAGACGGACAGCAATGATGGACGCTTTGGCGTGCAAGGCAACCCCGGAGCGAAATAGCGGCGGTGGTGGTGGCGGCGGTGCGCCCAGCAAAGACCCCGAAATGAAGGGCTGGCTGCTGAAGTGGACCAACTACATCAAGGGCTACCAGCGGCGCTGGTTCGTGCTATCGAAAGGTGTCCTCAGCTACTACCGCAACCAAGCCGAGATGAATCATACGTGTCGCGGCACAATCTCGTTGCACGGTGCACTCATTCACACCGTAGACGCATGCACTTTCGTGATATCGAACGGCGGCACGCAGACCTTCCACATCAAGGCAGGGCATGAAGTGGAGCGGCAGTCATGGGTAACGGCACTGGAGCTGGCTAAGGCACGTGCCATACGCACTATGGAAACTGAGGAAGAGGAAGAGGTAGAGACGGCACACGTGGTACCCAGCCAAGAGATCACCACAGTGGTGCGCGAGCTGACCGAGCGTCTAGAAAACCTGCGCACCTGCTACGATCTGATAACAAAGCATGGCATGGCGCTGCAGCGAGCCCTCTCCGATCTCGAGTCGAATGACGAAGAGACACTGGCCGTTCGCACAAAGATGATGACCGAGCGTGCGACCTTGTTCCGCATAACGTCGAACGCAATGATCAACGCGTGCACCGACTATCTGCGCTGTGCCGAGACGCAGGGTCACAAGTGGTCGAAGATGGTCGAGCACGAACGCGAGCAACGACAGCGATTAGAGGAAATCGTCGAGATGCTAGCCAAACAGCACACACGCCTGGAGCAGGCAGCGCACACAGTCGTGCAGCACAACAAGGCGGCGGGGCAGCCTCTACTGAATGCAGTGCTCGCAAACGAGTCGACTGCTGGGCCGTTGACTGTCACTTCCGACGACGAGAACGAATTTTACGACGCTGAGGAGAATAATGGCGTCTTCGAAGAAGACTCGCCGCAGAACGAAGACGGCGGCTTCATCATGAAGCTGCAGAAGCGGCGCAAAGGGTCAGAAGAGCAGGTGCAATCCAGCAGTTCCTCAGAGAACGAGGAAAGAAAGCCCTCTCAGCCGCAGCAGGTGATGGTGATTAGCAATCCTAATCCAAATCCCAATCCGAATCCTAATCCCAAACCCAATCCGAATCCCAATCCAAATCTGAATCCAGACACTGTGGACCGTGTTAAGCCGACGGCGCAATTGAATAGTGATGCGGTACGAAACCCAACTAACAAAAATCCGCTGCGGCAACGACGCACACGCGTGGCCGACAAACCCAATTATCCGCTGAACCTGTGGTCCATTATGAAGAACTGCATTGGTAAGGAGCTGTCAAAAATTCCCATGCCTGTAAACTTCAACGAGCCGCTTTCGATGCTGCAGCGGCTCACCGAGGATTACGAGTACTCTGAGCTACTAGACGCAGCGGCGCGCTGCACCGATGAGTGCGAACAGCTGGCCTACGTAGCGGCCTTCACTATATCCAGCTACGCCACGACGGCGAATCGCTCCAGCAAACCGTTCAATCCATTGCTGGGCGAGACATACGAGTGCGATCGCATGGACGATTTAGGTTGGCGAGTAATTGCCGAACAGGTGTCCCATCATCCGCCGATGGCTGCCATACATTGCGAGGGCAGGAAGTGGTCCTGCTGGCAGGAGTTCACCATGACTAGCAAATTTCGGGGAAAGTACTTGCAGGTGAGTTTAGATACAAATAAATAACAAGCAAAAGCTGTCGACCGACTAGAAATGTTTTTGGCTTCTTCCGATCTGATAGAGTGTAAGCTAAAGGCGATTGAGTCCATATTTTTTTGTTTTGTTTAGTTGTGTCTTTTGTTATGTCATACAGATGACGCGGCACAAGTTGCACACAAAGTCGATAAGCATTCATGAAAAATTGTTTATTAACTGCTCGTAAAATTTTAAAGCGCGGCAGTTTTCAAATTTTGAAAACGATTTACATTTGGTGCGAAGGTGTTTACCATCTTTACTTTTTGAAACCTCAGCAATTAGCTATGACTTTTTGTTTATGTTTTTTGTTTTACATTTGTCGATTGGTTTTTACAAACATTCACTCACTCATAACAAGGGCAACATTTCCCTATATACACACATACATATGTACATAATTGCAACAAAGCAAGCAATTTCGTCTGGGTTAACGAATTAGAGAATTTGGCAAACAACGGCGCAGTGCAGGCGCCATTGCAGATTGTGTGTTGCGCCAACTGCCACTCCGTGCCCCATCCGGTTCTTTTCTGCCGTCGAGGGCCACAACATGGTCACATAAGGAAATTAATTTTGCTAAATCTGGTGTCATTTTCATCACGCAATGCGCGGCGGTTCAGGGCCTTATGTTGTTGTTTTGCATTCTGCCAATAATGTTAAAATGGCGTGTCGCGAAAATGCAGCCGAGTCGAAAGCGAAAAATCAAATTCGAAACAGACACGAACACGAGCTGCGAGCAATGAGCGGTGCGCGATGGACGCGCTATTTATTTGTTGTAACTATTCGTCACTCATTCTCCTCTTCTCTTCCGCTCACCGCCGATTTGTAGGTTATACCGCTGGGCAGCGCCTACGTGAATTTCGATGCTACCGGCCACAAGTACACCTGGCGCAAGGTCACCACTACCGTCAACAACATCATCGTCGGCAAGCTGTGGGTCGACCAGCACGGCGACATGGAGATAAAGGGGCTGAACTCGGCCTCGGGCCTCACGTGCCACCTCAAGTACATCGCCTACTCGTACTTTTCACGCGAGCAGCAGCGCCGCGTAAAGGGCGTGATCATGAACCGTAACAACGAAGTGAAGTGGGTGCTGCGCGGCACCTGGGACTCGTCCATTGAGATTGCGCCGGTGCTATCTACATCGGGCAGCGCAGACAGTCCCGTTTACAAAACGAACGGCTACAAGACGATTTGGTCACGACGCATGCCGCCGTCCGACAGCGACAAGTACTACAACTTTACTCTGCTGGCGGCGCAGCTGAACGAGCCAGAGGACGGCGTGGCGCCGACCGACTCGCGTCTGCGTCCCGACCAGCGCTTAATGGAGGAGGGCAACTGGGACGAAAGCAACCGCGAGAAGTTGCGCCTGGAGGAGAAGCAACGTCAGAAGCGGCGCGAGCGCGAGGCCGAAGCGGAGGCGGCCGCAAACCAAGGCCGTCCATATCCGCCGTATCAGCCGATCTGGTTCAAGCGCGAGAAGGAGGATGGCACCGACAGCGTGGTGCATGTGTACAACGGCACGTACTGGGATCACAAGAGTTCTCAGGACTGGTCACTGTGCCCCGACCTATTCTAAATCCATTTCGATTGCATATTGTATTGAGTAGCCAGGCAGATAAATACTATTTACCACATAGGGCTAATAGAAAAACACGCATACGCGAGCTAGCAATTTTACGAATCACGAAAGTAAGGAAAGCAGAATCACTCACTACGACACCACTCACCAGAGGAAACGCATACACCACACAAAGGAAGTGAGTCGCATGCACACACACAAACTCACACTTTTACATTTTCTAGAAAAAGGAGAAGAATAAGGGAGCGTAATAAAAGTATATTATTATTATAAATGTGCTAGCATCTTAATTGAGAAAAATTTTAAATGAGCAGATATTTAAAACTAAACTAAACGAATCACATAAGCAAGTAAGAACGTATGTATGTATGGGTAATTAGCTAAATGCGAATAGAATTAAAACAAAAAATGAAAACAATCCGCTAATGTACTACCTATCTATAATTAACTATCCATTGTTTACGTTGATAATCGAGTACATATGCAATGCAAATGTGTCGCCATGGAAACAGCCCGATATGTCGGCTTGTTATTTCTTTAATTGCAATTATTATACTATTTCATAATTTGTACAATTTCGTTTTCTTCCTTTTGTAATGTAAATAAACAAACAAATGAAGGCAGAATATGTTAAATGTTATAACGAAAATATAATTATTATTATTATAGTATTATTGAAATAAAGAAACAAAACAACAATTAAATGGTTAAAAATATATAATATTATAAATCAAAACAGC
Source organism: Melieria crassipennis (assembly GCA_963668005.1). Classification (NCBI taxonomy): domain Eukaryota; kingdom Metazoa; phylum Arthropoda; class Insecta; order Diptera; family Ulidiidae; genus Melieria; species Melieria crassipennis. The sequence goes on from OY764961.1 coordinate 121,187,604, forward strand.
TGTGAGTTTTCTCAATATTCAAAATACGTTCTGCTGCAATGAGACCACTGCACAGTGGTCCATATTAAATTACACTGTGGTTTAAGCAATGTTTTTTCGTGAAGAGTTTTTCCCCTAATTGCTTCGAATTTACCCATATTTTTTACGTACATACATACATGTATGCAATAACCAACCTTTTTATCATAACTAAAGTACATTTTGAATGCAAAACATACTACTGTGCACCGTGGATTCAGCTGCGTGCTAACGTCGTATAGTCACTTTTCACATTGTGTCGCTTCGGAGCACAAGTGTTTCTACAGTATATCAGCGGCATGATGTCATTTGCCTGCTACTTTATACTTTGTCCCCTAGGAGCGTCGTGGCCGATAACGAAAAACAAACCAAATGCCGTCGATTACCAGCCAACCCAATCAAATACAGATATCGCATTTTTTGTTTATAATATAATTTAATTTAATTTATACACAATACAAAGTATGTAACGTATGTATATCAGCAGGTAGTATTACTCATCGCTAGAGACATGGTGCGCCCCTTCTCCGGTCATGTTCGTTCGCTTTATCAATAAAGCCGACGAGAATGTGCGCGCTAAAGCTAACATCGACACGCGTCCAGATAAGTGCGGTGAAAATTTAAAACAAACTACAAACAAAGTTAATTACGGCGCGGTCAACGAGGCTTCTACAGATCACCCGTTGTTTGTGTTTGGTTTAGTATGTTTAGCGACTTGAGCAGCGCTTCCACGGAGGGATCACGGCCGCGGAAACGACGGAACACTTCCGCTGTCGGCACCGAGCCGCCCAGCGCCAGAAACGTATCTTTGAAGCGTTTGCCCACTGCCACCGAATCGGGTTCACTGTTTGCGAAAGCTGCGCTTATATCGGCTGCAAGCACCTTCGAGTACAGCTGGCTGAATTGCGCGGCGGCCCAGTCACCCGAGAAAATTTCAGTCATCGAGCAGGGATGCGCGTCCTTCTTATCCAGCGGCATACAGCGATAGACGGGCCATAGTTTCTTCACGATGTCCAGCCAGAAGTCGTTGCTCTGATGTAGCTCTATGTCCAGCTCGGCGAGATACAGTTCATTGCAAAGATTATAACCTGCCAGATTGGTCTTTAGCAGACCCACACTGCTAGCAAGCGCATCAGGAATCGGCTCATTGCTCGTATAGTGTCTGGATATGTTTTTGAGCGTATTTGCGTCATCGAGGAAATTACTCAGTACGTAGCCCGACACCTGCGAGGCGTCCCACTCGATGTTTGAGAGACCCGCTAGATCAGTATATGGGGCCTTTGTCAGCAGGTGTTGCAGGGCCGAGCCAAACGTTTTAAAGACCATGCGCAGATCGTCGATATTCAGCAGATAAGGTGTTTCGTGTGCAGGTGCAGTGAAGTTAAAAATAAGCGCACAGAGCGGCGTGAGGTTTGCCGATTGATTGCGATTACGAATGCTGACCATCCAGCCGTTGTTCCTGCCGAACTTATTTTCCTTTGAGTAGCAGTCAATGTAAAAGCCGCCCAGTGGCATGGCCGCATCGCCAGCATCACAGTCGAATACGTCGTAGTACTTTACAGCTGGCTGCCACACCTCTGCGCCTTTGCGCTCCACTATTTTTATGTTAAATCGTTGCTCGCTCAGTGTAAAGAGCCCGCTTAAGACACGTGGCAGTGGAAAGTATTCGCGTAACGCTTCTTCATTAAGCTGGTGCCGACTAAGCAGATACTTTCGCTGCCAGTAGGACACGTCATACAGGTCCAACTTCTGCTCGAAGCCGCTGTCCTGGGCAAAACTCTGCAGCTGCTCGATTTCCACAAACTGCGCTGGGCCAGCAAACTGCAGTAGCTTTGCAAATATCTGCTTCAAATTATCTACGCTCTGCACCATTTTTGTCTGCATCGACATAGCTGCGAAATTGGGGTAGCCTGCAATTTAAATATAAAAAATTAAACAACAATATTCATTTCAAGTTCTCTCACTCCAGATACACCAATGCTTCACACACCTAACAAATTCGCCTGCCGCTTACGTAACGCTCTGATCTTTTCCAAGTGTGTGCTGTTCTCTAAACTCTTCTCCAGCTGCCCGGATGCCTTGCGCACATTGGCCTGCCACACATTCCACCGCTGCGTGCGATCAGGACAGTGTTTTAAAAAGCCCTCAACTACCTGCGGCTGCAGTGTCATCTTCCACGGACCTTCTGTCGGCTTGGTAGGGTTCTTGGCAATGGCCTCCAGCAGAGTGATGGGGAAATCTCGTACTAACTGAAAGTCATTAATAGGATGGCTAAACGAATGCACCGCCATATTGGCCTTATTCTTGAAGATAGCGCGCTCCTTGCCCAACTGCACCAGTATCTCTTTGAGACCATCCCGCTTATCTTGCGTCTGTGTCAAGCCGTTCAGTTTACCCTCGAGCAGATAACGCTGCAGCAGACGACCCTCATCGCCCTGCAGTTCGTCCTTCTTTTGCGCCAACGCATCGTGTAGTACTTTGCTGTTATATTTCGAAGCGCGCGCAATGCGGGCACGCTCGTGTATATTCATGTATGACTTGGAAGGAATCAAGGTGCTGTTGCCCAGATATAATGCCTTGGCAATGCCCCACGTCGTGTCCAGTGGCCCAGTGACCGCGTCCAGCTCCTGAAAAACCTGCGCTGTGTTCTTTAGATGCCCCAACTGTTTCGTGATCTCGCCTTCAATGCGTTTCACGGCTTTCTCCACCATGCCCGCCTGCTGACCAATGGCTCCCAAACAGTTTTCAATGGTAATGTCAGTAAATGCCGGCAAGCCGTCGGGTTTCACAATCCCATCAGCCGCGTGTACATCCTCGCCAATTTCCGGCACCCTTGTGAAATTCCAAATCACACACAAACGTAATTAGCAACTGCGCGCAGCCAATTGGCCATCTCTTCTCGCAACTTACAGCACAATGTAGCCCACGTTTCGATGCGCCGCATACTGGCAAAGTCTGGTCGGACTCACCAGATGGCTCTGTCGCAGGACTGTGTACATTTCAATCTACTTTTAATTGTAAAAAATAACTTTTCACAACTCAATGCAGGCCGGAAAATATAGCAAATTTTTACACAACAGCGTACGGCACAATGCCAAACTGACAGTCTTCAGGGTGACAGCTGACGGGCTTTAACAGTGCCTCCCAAACCAACAAAACATTCGAAATGGAACCATGAAGAAATGGAACAACATATACTGAACGCGGAATTACACAAGGCTAACCCATGCATTTCAAATAGAGAATTGTAATCTCAGAATAATTATTGTTAATCGGTGATAAAGTGTAAAGTCGCGTGACAAAAAGGCCCAAGTTTGAGTATTGCCGATTGAAATTCCTAAGAAAGCATTTGGAGGCCACTGGCTCGAACCACGAGCCAGCAACAGCTGACCGCACAGCTGATGCCTGACGGTCGGCCGCCTCAACATGCTTCGTAAACGTCAAACGCAACAGGAATGGGGTTTTTAGCCGGATTAACCAGGAGCACCTACAATCGCCGGTTAGGCACACAACTCCATCGCACTGTCGTCACTGCTGCACATCCGTCGCGTCGCCGTGTTGTTGTCACAGGTGTCGGTGCTATATCGCCTCTGGCAAATAATGCACCGGCAGCATGGCGTCGACTATTAGCTGGCGAAGCAGCTATCACCCGCCTGGATGAAAAATTCAAAGGATTGCCGTGTCAGGTGGCAGCGCAGGTGCAACGAGATAATCTGCCGTTGGACCAGCATCTGAGCAAAAGTGACCTGAAGCTGATGAGCCCGGCCACTCAATTGGCGGTGTTGGCAGCGGAGGAGGCACTCTGCGCGGCTAAACTGGAGCCATGTGCACTGACACCAGCGCAGCGCGAGCGTTTCGGCGTCTGTGTTGGCATGGGAATGTTCGACTTGACAGAGGTATACGGCGCGTGGCAACAGCTGCAGCGCGGTTACAACCGCGTGAGCCCATACTTTGTGCCACGCCTATTGCCCAACATGGCGTGTGGCCACATAAGCATGCGACACGGGTTGCGCGGCCCAAACCACTCTATTTCGACGGCCTGTGCTACGGGAGCACATGCAATCGGTGATGCAATGCGTTTCATACGCAATGGCGATGCGGACGCAATGCTGGCAGGAAGTGGCGAATCTTGCATCGATCCACTGTCGATCGCCGGCTTCTGTAGGCTGCGCGCACTTAGTACCACGTACAACGATACCCCGGAGAAAGCATCACGACCATTTGACGCAAAGCGCGATGGCTTTGTGATGGGCGAAGGCGCGGCCATACTTGTGCTGGAAGAGTTGGAACACGCACGTCAGCGCCAAGCACCCATACTAGCAGAAGTGCTTGGGTACGGTCTGTCTGGCGACGCCTATCACATCACGTCGCCCAGCGAAGATGGAACCGGCGCCATGCTGGCCATGACGCGAGCAATTGAAGATGCACAAGTTCCACTGGAGGACATCACCTACGTAAATGCACATGCTACCTCCACACCTACAGGCGATCGCATTGAAGCGCGCGCTATTAAGCGCGTCTTTGGCACACACGCGGCACAAGTGCGAGTGTCTTCTACCAAAGGCGCTCACGGACATTTGCTTGGCTCATCGGGCAACCTGGAAGCGGCTTTCGTAGTGCAGGCCTGCACCGAGAACATGTTGCCGCCATCGATCAACATCGACAAGCTGGATGAGGCGATAGATTTGAATGTGGTACGGGAGGCACAGACCTGGTGCAGCGATCCGAAAGCACGCCGCATTGCGCTGAAAAACTCATTCGGATTTGGAGGTACCAACGCTTCGCTCTGCATTGGCGATTACAGAGAATGAGCGAGCGGCAATTGCATTTTATATTTGATTTATTATAGCTGTGTACACACATACCTACATAATACGAGAAATATTTCTCGGACATATGTTAAAAGTTCAATTTTTATTAAATGTAGACTTAAGAAACGAGAAACGAAAACTGGAGCAAGAATTATACTTTTTGGGTGCGCTGGGCCACTGGTTGGCTTCAACCGGCACGACACGCAGACACACATCAATTGGAAGTCATTGATCTACTTCAATGCATTATGACCTTAAATTCGAATTGTTCACAATTATGAAATTGTTTCCAAGATTATTTGTAAGTTCCTTGTTATGGAGCTGACGTCCCTATCCGATGAACGGCCTAGAATCATAATTTGCTGTCATCCAGCATGCCGCATTTACACCCTTTGCCCTTTGTTTCAAAAATAATGCGTCTCTTGATATTTTAGGAAAATTTTTAGTTCTTAAATTTTATTTGGAAAACTTCTGTAAAAATGTGTACATGTACGTGAATTAAATTAGTTAATTAAATTTGCATTTATCTTATACGCTTTGCCCTTGCACACGCCTATGCCTTGTTGTTGCTGCATTTTTGGGTTATTCACTTTATTTAATGCTCGATTTCTGGCTTCGACACTTTGCTTTGCTACGCTTCGCTGTAGTTTCGGTTTCATTTCCTATTTGCTGTTTTTCAAACAATTGAAAATGGTTAAAATTACGCTCGCTCTACTTGTTGTTGTTGCCATTTACCAATTATAACGATTATTTTTTATGGGAAATTTTAATATATTGTTCATGCAGTTTGCTGTGTACATAACCATACCGGACGTATGTATGTACATGTTTGCTTACTCTTGTCAATGCGTTTGCAATTGTGATCCTGTGTGTGTTTGCATTTTAAATGTTTGTCGTTTATATATTTTTACTACTACCGAATATATGTATTTTGCATTTATTGTTGCCGCCGCGAGGGCTATCGTATCTCTTGCATCTCGTCAATCGCTTCGCGCAAACAAACCAAATGCCTTGTGTGTGTGTGTACGCAAAGTGTGTGACTGTCTCACACCTGTTGCATGTTGGCAGAAATCACAAATACCGCAGGGGAAAGGCCGAAACTCATCAAAATCAAACTATGTGAGAAGAGGGACGTCTATGCGTATGTAAGAGTAGCGGGTTGGGTGAGCGAATATTTCCAGTTTCCTTACACTCTTCATTGCTGCTACTATTTCGCTGTTGTTGCTGTTTTCACTGCGCAGCTATTTTGTGTTTTTACATGCTTAATAGTAGATAGATTTTAATTAAAAAAGAAAAATGCTTACACTTAGAAATATTTTATTTTATGTTAAAACTACACTAAAATTAACTTTCTTTACTTTTGCATTTGTGTGTAAAGTAAATTTTAATAGTAAAATATATATATATATATTTATATATATATATGTATGTATATATAGCAATGTACGCTACGTTACAAATACAGCTAGATAAATATGTATATCTTTATTTTAATTGTATTATATGTAATTTGTTTTATATAAAACACTAACTGAAATTATCCATTACATCTTTTTATTCATTTTTTTAATTCGCTTCCGCCCACCTGCTCACGCGAGCTAAGCATCTTAAACTATGCCTGCTGGCTGTCCTTTCCACGCGCGCATGCTGCCTGTCTGTCGCCCTGCCTCTTCGGTTATACATAGAATGTGCAAATCAACAGTTATTCGAATCGTTTTGGCTTTCTATTTACTATACAATGTGTTGCTGTCGGCTTTGAGTGTGTGTGAAGACTTTAAAAAGTATGGTATTGCATTTTGATAAATTTCCCACTCGTGTTTCCTTCCCAACATCCAGTGCCATTTTCAAATTCATTTCATTTCCAATAATTTGTAACAATTTTGAGGTTTAAGGCATTCAACCGACTTCGAATCGGCAGCAATTAAAATAGGTTAAATTGCCTTAAAGTACGTATTTGCGGTAGGTGTATGTGGGTTGCTGCTACTGACTGTGCATGGCACTCACAGCCCAACTTCGAAATGACCTCCCGGCATACAATTCTGGAGTGAAGGTTTTTGCTCTCAATTCACTATAGATTCAGATTTCGAATGCCTATAATCTACACATTAATCACATTTAACGACAGGAAGTTCGATTTAATTCAAATAGTGCATAATTTTTTTTTTATATTCCGCATTACTAGCACTGGTGTAAGCGGCCGCCAACACACGAACGCGCCATTCTGGGTCAAGCAAGTACAAAAATACTAATTCGAATTGCTGTGCTGTTCGAATGGGATATTGGATCACTTCGTTTCATTGGCATTAGTCAATAAATGGCAAACGTATCGCACAGTGTGAGGGACGTTGTATAATTGACAACTTGACTTTCGGTTTGCACCGGTAACGACTCCAGTTGGCGACTCATTAGCGTTTTGAGGACGAGGTGGCGTGGCGTAAATAAATCAACGAACGCAATTGCGCATTTAGCATGGTGTTTGTGGTTGTGTTTATTTTCTTTGACGACTACGTCGAGAACATATTGCAAAATATTTCACATGAAACTAACACTAACATAAGGTCATAATAGACAGAGATAAAAATAGAGAGAGGCTCGAGTTAAACGCTAAGATGAATGTGAGAGTGAGCGTGCGATAGTGACGTTGCGCTTGTTTAAAGAATGGTTGCCGAATAATAATTTAAACTTGTTGCTAAACTAGGAGAAGTACAAACTAATTTCATTCCATCATCATTGCCGTGACTTAGCACTTAAAACCGTTTACACCACACCAAAATGCTGGGGGCCCTAAAAAGCTGTGGGCGGCATAGTAACCCGAAACCGAATTTCACTTCAAGTATCCGAAGATCAAGACAACTCGTCTTCGGCTTCTGCTGACTTTGGATTTGAATTTCCGTACGTTCTGGCAAATTGCGTGGTCGCTTTGAGATTATGCCGTATTTAAAAATATATTGTTATGCTTCACATTAGAGGGTATTCCTTGCAGTTTTCTGTTATACAATATTTGAACGTTTATTACACACTAATAAAGTTGTTGTAAATACGTAGTTGCATCGTTGTCCTATTTTCTGCTGCTGTTAGCCACTCACACAATCGAACAACTATGTACATGTGCCAGCCCTACGCCAGTGTCAGCACGCAAGCGCGCGACCATCCCAACCCACGCAGCACGCACTCGACTGGCAGGCGAACTTAGTTAAGCAGTGCGTCCATGGTATATGGAAACGGTGGTTGTTGTTTGATTTGCTGTTGCTGTTGTTGTTTCTGCAAATGCTGGTGGTGTTGCTGCTGTTGCTCAACCGACGTTGACGCTGTTGCTGCTGACGTTGCCGCCGACGACGGTCAGTCTAGTATCACAACCTGTGACTCAATTGGCCTGCTCGCCACCAGCGGTTTCACGGACAGATTTCGCCATGGCTTACGCGCTGCACGACGTAAGTCGATCGGCGATAGCATTTTCCGTGCTTTTCTAAATGGGCGGAAATTCGATATAACAATGAGATGGCAATGGTTACTTTCTGGCCACTCACTTGCTCGCCTCCGTTGCTCTGAAGTAGACATCGTCTGGTGCATCCATCCAGCTAATGACCTGCTTACGACCGTTGCCAGTGCGTGCCATTTGTGCGATTTTCGGTTTGCCGTTCAACTGCATAAAAAAAGTACTTTTAGAGATTGTGATCAACACAAATTTGATTTGTGGTCTTACATGATGTCGCGCCAAGGGCTGGCCCGACGCGGCCATCATGGCGGCAAATTGTTCAGGACTTGGGCAATGTGACGGCATGGGATCCTTGTTCGGCCGCTTGGCAGGTGGACCGGTCGGTACGATAGTTACTGCAAAGAGAATTTTCAGTTTGAGACAGTTACCGGATGTAACTAACTAAACTGTACCTTCGGTGCCGTTCAGCTGTTGCTCTTCGTGTGCACGTTTACGCAACGCTGATGGTGCTGGCGCCGGGATTATGGTCAGATCCTTCTCCACCTCAATTATCTTGTTGGGTATGCGATCGTACAGCAGACTGCCATCCGGCGCCTTTGGCGGCTTGGGGAATGAAACCACATCGGGTTTGGGCATTTTGTCCTTCGGTGTCAGCACCAGCCACTCATGTGGCCCAATGCCAGGCGAGCCCAGGCGATTTGCAATTTTCGTTACGCTTCCGCGGTCTTTCTTCTTCAGCAACAGCATTGCTTTGATTTCGACAGGACTTTTGCCATTCACGCGATTTGCAACTGTAAAAGTAACATACGAGATACATTAATGCTAATTAAAAAAACGAAAGCACAACAAAACAAATGCCTACATTCTTGTTTCACCAACTGCGTGTTTATTGCGAATGACGTCTGACGTGCCGCTTTCTTCGGCTTGATAAAGTTTCGACAGATAATACGTGCCAGCCGCGTCATTGGATTTGTATGCAGATAAAACGCGGTGCGAGTCTTCATGATGGGACGCGGCGAACCAGAACTGATAGCGATTCCGTGCGCTTGCGCATAGTGACGCGCCAGGTGCGTTTTTAACTTGAAATCTTTGCCGCAATTGACGATTGAACATCTAAACGTACAATGTAAGCCGTTGGCAAAAACCTGCATGAATTGTTAACTCACTTGTGCATCTGCCGATTCGATAAATCGCTAACTTTATCCTCCTCAACCACTTCCACGACTTTCTTTTTCGTTTCATGTTCCGCTTCGTGCTTGATTGCGTTCTTAAGACCGCCGTACTTCTTCCAGTAGTCCCAACACGTCTGACAGAGGCGAGTTGCCACATGGCCACTGGTCCAAGGGTACCACTGCAACGAAAAACACTCATTAAACTTTTCGTCGAATCATTAATTCGGCATCGATGTTTGAGCGAAGCACAACTACCTGTGATGATTTGACAGTTGAGCAAGATTCACATGGCTTGCCGTTGTTAGACAAGTCGGTGCCACCGTTTGTGGTGCCATTATAAATGCTGGCTCCACCCTTTATGGATACACCGCCACCCTTGTTGGCATTATACTGCGGTATGTAGACTTGCTTTAGCTTTAGCTCCGCCTCTACGGCCTTCACGCGCTTCTGCTGCACATAACGATCGGTCGTTTTCCACATGTAGTAGTATTCGATGATCTGTTTCAGTGTCTTCCACGGAAGCTGTACCAAATCAGTCAACTAAATCAGTTTTACGTCAAATTCACACGCAAAGCACATACAAAATCCTGTCGAATGTCGTTGAAGTCTTTGCCGTACTTGTCTAGCGCCTCCTCGAACAGATTCGCCTCAGATGCGCTCCAATCTTCGATTTCGTCGCGGCAGAGTACAGGTCCTGTCGAAGGAACTAGCGAACACATTGCTTCCTCAACGGAATAGTTATGCTTGTGCAGAATGTCCATGGCATGAAACTGCAAGAAATGGATATAAATCAATAATGTAGTGCATTTGCATTCGCCTTACCAAGAGGCACTTACCAGCGTTATGTCGCGACTGGCCGCCGCCGCTGACATATGCAGCGAGGGCTGCTTCACGGAACTGCTGCAGTCCAGGGCACGTGCGAATGTGCCTATCGAGCGCGACACAACCAGGAATTGATCGATTTTCCGATCGGTCAGACTGTGCTGCGGCGTCCAGACGAGCGTCTCCAGCTCCTCCAGCTTGCGCTCATCGGTGGCGACGTCTTTGAGCTTGGCGGGTATCTCACTCTGGTAGCGGCTGCCCACACGTATCTCGCCCTTGTCGGCAAGCAGAGTTTTTTGATTTGGATCGAAGACTAAGCAGTAGAAAAATGTGTCCTATCGCAAATGCAACAACAACAACAACAAAAAACAACGAGCACAAGGAAGCAATATTAGTTTTTAAATGAAGTGGGTTTTTGGAAAAAGCATTTTTCAAAAGTTCGGTACGACAGAGACAGACAAGAAGGTGGAGCTTAAAGCGCATAAAACTAATATACAAAGCCACTAAGTAGAGTTTGGTGGGAAATTTACGACTCACGTCTTTATTCAGATAGCTTTGCAGTGATTCGGTCTCGTTCAGCAGTGTGACGGAACATTTGCCGCGGATCTGTGTGGCGGGCAGTGCCTCGACTTGGCGCGACAGGAACAGCTCGCGGTGCTTGATCTGATAGCGTTGCTTGGCCGTCAGCGGTTCACCTTTCTCCATGGGGGCGCCGCCGACGCCTGCGCCATGCACCGGACTGCTGCGGCCCTCATCCAACGCGGCTGTAATATCAAACAACACATTGCAAGTCAGACTCAGGGTGCGGCGGTGTCAAATTGCGACTTAAACTAAATTGTACCATATAGCTAAGTGTTCAACCAATAAGCAAATATGTATGCCCTCAAATACGATTCTAGTATGTCAAAGGTGCCAATTTGCGATTTCCACTACAGTACTACAAGAACAAAAAACCAATCAATCATACAACTACGAAATCAAAAATATTCAAGTTGGTGTACAATTTTCTTTTGCTTGAAAAAATTTTGTTTGCGTTTTTTATTTGTTTTGTTTTTAGTTTGCTATACGCTACGCTAGTTGCAATTTTACGATATGCTACTGTGAAGTTGATTGAGTTTGTGGTACCTATCGAAGGGTCTAATACTGCTTGTGCGGCTTGCTCTTCGCCTACTGGTGTTCTAAGCCAGGTTTTCTTCAGCTTCGTTGCCAGTGGGGAATCTTCAGCGGTCGCCACTACGTACGAGTAAGTGAAAATTTCAATCGTTTTCATTAGCATTTCAAGAATTATAAATATTTGGGTTCAAATCAATACAATTGTGTTTTTGTTTTTAATTTCTATGTAATTTTTTTCATTCTTAATAAAAATTCAGAGGCCAAAGATTGAGAGAAAGCGACAATTAACGACAACTACTACAATTTTGTTCGTTTTAATGGATAAATAAAAATTACGAAACGCCAATCTTTAGTCTTTACCACTCGTTCGATTGATAATTTTGGCCGCGATTATGAATGTCCTCCTCTGGGTCAGCAAGTAGCACATGTTCGATTTGGATATTTTCGTGACAGAAAATTGCGCAGTCACAAAACATAGTTTGCAGGTTTTCGCAGAAGTCGGTCAAACTTTAGCAACAGCTAACGTGTTTCATACGATTTTACCGCAAGGGAGTTGCAAAACTATATATAACAATTATTTGCATTCCTTTAACAACTACATAGTGATCAATGTGTTTGTTTGCAAAATGTTTTGATGCAGGTTATGCTGTTGTCAGAAAAGTTGCTTACAGTCAAGTAATTTCTCAAGGCCCATCATGAATCATATTCGTACAAGAAACGAAAATAAAATCAATATTGGTATAAAGTTCGCCACTTGAAAAATACGAGCAAAGGTAGCGTCTAATTACATACGTTTTCGAGAAAAATTCTATTAAAAACCATAATCGCATTGTTACTTGTGGTTTTTTCTTATAAGTTGGGCATGTTAGGATGTAATATTTATGCATGTGATAAATATGTGAAGAAATTTTAGAAAAAATCTCTGCAGTAACATCTAATGCAGTGGTCCGCCAAATTCTTTGAGTGGTCAACTGATGGCTTTAACTCAACAGGGAGGCATAACATGGCAACCGCCATAGCTGTTTTAGTGCGTTGAACCGCGAGACTGAAGCAGTAGTAGTAGTAGGTTTGAGCTCCGATGTATCCAACACTAATAATAGAAAAGCAATTTTTCTCTCGGCGCAGACTTTAAGTTTCCAAAATTTTGGCAAAACCTACAAACACCTACATACCTAAGCACTTGCGTATACATATGTAGATATACATAGCTCTAAATATTAATACAATCTAGACAGTCATTGCGGCCCACGACACTGATAAAAAAGGAAATTGCTTCCGATGGAAAAAATGTCTTTGGTGTGAAAGACTAAAAACATTGAAAATTCATTACTTAAACAAACAAATAAAGAGGAGCGCAAACGTTGTGCGACGGATGAACACTATGTTTTCATACGCAAAATGAGAGGGTGGCAACAGGACGTACTCGTAATGGAGCAAAAAAAAAGACTGTGGTGCAGCTGCCAAGTGAGAAAGAAGAGGCGACGTCGGCGCAACTGCAGGAGGCGCGTTCGGCATGGTGTAAGCAGGGGGGCAACGTGGGCGCGTCTGCTGGCTACGAAAAGGATGTGCCGCTTATTATTAATATTGTTTTTTTGTGTGGGCATAAACGCTGCATACACAGGAAAATGGCGAAAATGAAAGCAAGCTTTCGGGTTTGAACTGAATCCACAAGGTACAAGTATATCGGTACAGGAGCATGTTAGCGTTGCCTAATGATGAGGCGGAGTGCACGTTGGCGCAAATTTTGACCGTCAAGTATGTATGTTAAAGTTTTAAGCCCCACAGTTCCAATTGGGATTTATTTTACCTCCTCATGTTTCAATACGCGCGCGTACTCCTTTTTTACAGGAAAGCGGGGGCAGACGGCCTCTATTAAATAAGCACAACGAGGCACAAGTGGGACACGAAGCGGGTGTCGCATGGACATCATGTTGGTTGCGGGCGTGGGTTGGGTGCACCGGCCGCCCATGATAAGCAGGCGAAAAGCGCTACAGGAAGAAATATTTTCACTTAAATGTAGGGTGGTATGGGGTGGCGGGAGGGGCCTATTCGTCGTTCCCCGAATGTAGGTACACATACACACACACACGCACATTTTGCGGACTGCTACGGATGTAAGTGTGTGCAAATGCGTCTGTTTGTCAACTTGCAGCTTTCATGGGCTTCGTGCGGGCACACACACACACAAACTCAAACATTTTCGCGCACTCTTACAAACGCACACTATCACCTATGAACGCCCATGCGGCCCAATGCCACCATCCCCACACCAGGCATCGACAACCGCTACTGCCTGCCGCCGCGACCATAAGCGGGTAGCTATGCAGATACTTGTAACTCTGCCTGCTGTTGTTGCTCTAACGAGTGTAGCGACTGCTCTTGTTGTTGTCGTTATTGTAAATTTTGCTGATTGCTGTCGCTGTTGTTGTTGTTCTCGTTGGTGTTTTGTATTAGATGTTGCTACGGATGCGGATACAAAATTCTGCGCGCTGTTGCTGTTGCTGCCACCGCTTTTCTAGTTGCTGCTATTGCTCGGCTTGTTTTTGTTGTTGTAATTGTTGCCGGTGATGCCGTTGATGGGCAGAGGAATATTCTGGGTAGCTGAGACCGCATTCTGCACTGCGCGCTCCGCACTGCAAGTGTGCAGTGGGCTGCGAGCAGACGACAGCCAGGCAGGCGGGACATACTAAGATGTGGGTGCGCAGGGCAGTACAGCGTTGTGTAGGCAACTTTCGGCTAAGCAAACTGGTAGGAGGTTTTATGAAAAAAGAGCAAAACATAAAAAAGAACGCGACAAATGACGCAACGCAGCGCAGCCCATCTGTGTCCTTCTTACAGGCGCAAATCGATATTTTTCTTATTTTCTGGTTCATTTTCAAAAATTCAAGACTCTTAATTGCCGCCGAAATTTCATCAACATTTCAATTGGCTTAAACAATTCCCCAAAAGCGTCATCAACGGGCCGAAAACGATGCCGAAATATGCCAAAGGCTAATGCAAGAGAAACGCAATCACATAAAACTCGAAAGTCAATTAAAAGCTATTTGGATAGCTTAGCCGAAGAAATGTTGGCATAACAACATTGGTGGCTGGCGTGCAAATGTTGGCTGGTTGAAGCTGCGCATAAATAACGAAATGTACGAGCGATGTGTGGTCCAACACACATAGCACCATCCAGTTTGGTGCCCCAAATTTGAATATCGGTGAACGGGTGCAGAGTGTGGTTCATAAATGATATAAATTGTTTTCAGAATTTGCACGCCACTGTTTGTCTCAAACCTGTTCAGATTTGAATCGATCCTTCAACGAATATTTGATTCGCATATAGAGGAGGATCAAATCTTGGATCGAAAGTGGGAATACAATGTGTTCACGAGTAACAACCAGCATGCCCTCTTGCGATGCAAGTAAGTAAAACTCCCTTATCCGTCATTATTCATATAGCTCAGCTTTGGAAAAAGTATAAAGCTGACATTGAGACGAGGAGTGGGAGCAGTAATGAGCTACTAAATATATGAATAAATACTTTTTTAAACTGCATTCCGTGAAAATTGTTGCTTTGTACACGCTTTGTTTGAGATGCAGTATTCACATGCTAAATCAGCCACACTTTTGTTGCTACACCTTTTCAACCTCAAAATGAGAATGCGTAAATGCATAATGAGAAATATAAATACATAGTGGGAATACGTTAATTCAAAATGTGAAATATAAATTCGTAATAAGAATGCGTAAGCTCATAATGAGAACTATGAATTCATAATGGGAATACGTAAATTCAAAATGAGAAAAGGAAAATTCAAATTGAGAATGCGTAAATTCAAATTGGGAAAAGGAAAATTTGAAATGAGAATTATGTAGTATAAGGTTTATTTTTAGTATGAGTAGCTTTTATTATATGATTTTAATAACAAAATGCAAACAAAAAGTGCTTAAACGATTTTTACATCCCTACGTCCATATCCTGTAAAGCAAACCCATTTGCATGAAAAGTTGTGGTATGCTGTACAGCTCTGGCGCAATCTCCAACAGTAATGGTTTGCTTTGCATTATCTATTATTCCCTCAAGATACTGTAAACGTTGTTCGCATAATGAAGGAGCGTGGACATTAGGAATGCGCAAATTACACTTCACTTCATTTTTAATTTTTGCCCAAATAGTTTCGATTGGCATTGGCAAATATGGGGCCAAGCGCAAAACTATAAAAAAAAAATATTCTCATTTTGAATTAACGCATTCTCATTATGAATTTATATTTCTCATTTTGAATTTACGTAGTCCCATTATGTATTTATATTTCTCATTTTGAATTAACGTATTCGCATTATGAATTAACATATTCTCATTTTGAGGTTGAAAAGGTGTAGAATTAATTTACTGCAATACACATGGCGTACGTAAAGTACACTTGGTAAATAAGTAAGGAACTAATGTCCGATCAATTAAAACGAGTAGTGGTCTCATGGAAATTGCATTTCACAATAGCAAAAACACTCGAAGTTATTATCGTAAAAGTCATACACCTGCACGAGTTACCTTCCATCATAATAAGCCATATTACTAAATACAGTTATAAGTTAAGTAAAATGTGTTCTTAGTGATTCATGCAATGACCCCCAGTGAGATGATATGCCACGGCTCTTCAAGTAAAATAACTATAACCGAGTCACGTCGGCCCGCAGGCTACTCTGAAGCACTCGATTTGATTTGATGAATCATTGCGATCTAGCCGAAATGTTACCCAGACTCTATTATGTTACACAATACCTTGAACTGGGTTGCACTCAACATTAAAAAAAGCATCTTATAGCTTAAGGTACACGATGCTGTACAGTGTTTAGCACCGCATTGCGCGCTACTCGGGTAATTGATGAATGTAGTGCTCGTTATTTTAAATGAAAATATGAGTGGAAATGATTAGTGCAGGAATAGGAGCAGCGAAAGCGACTAAATACGCACGCTAGACGGCATACGAGATGTTTTACTTACGTTGATGCTTGTCTGCGAGCTGCACTAACGGATTCGGCAGATCACGTCGCCGATAGAAGCACATCACTTTCGCCTCGACATTGCCCGTTTGGTTCTTGTTCAGCTCCTCTATGCGACGTATGAGATAAGGACTATTCGAGCTCGTCTCCACGTAGACGTAATCTGAAAGGTGAAAGAAGCAAATGCGGACAGTGAGATGCTGTTGGTAATTCGTGCAAGTTGAAATGGGTAGTGATGAAAATGGGGGTAGAACACTTCACTACTCTTTTGCATAGGGTAAGGTCAGACATCTGCAGCAGACCCATAACAGACTAATAGAAAAAAACGATTTTTAGAAATAAAACAAATGGGGCTAATTACTTCCACCCAGTCGAGAGGAGGAGAGCGAAACGCAGTAATTGAAGCAGAGCTAGAGATTCAAACGCACAATTCGGCCGGTCAGCGTGTCTGCGTAATCATGCAGCGTAACAGTCGCAACGAATGGCGCAACGACACAACAACAACAACAACATCGCCACAAGCGAAGGGGGCGATAAGCAACGGAAGGTAGAGAGCGGCGGCAGCAGCTACAGCCACGAACCTGTCGCACACGTCGCACATTTGCTGACACTGGTTTGTTGGTTGTTCAGTTAGTTGCAGTCGCAACGACTGAAAGCCAAACACCAAAATCATATAAAAAAAAATACATACAATATGAATAGAAAATACACAAAATGAAAATGGACAAGTGATCGAACCAGCAACACAACAGACGAAAGCGACTAAAAAATAAATTAATCTTGACTGTGTTAACACACACACACACACACACCCAAACACATGTACACGTAGCCACCAGTGCACGGCACAAGCAGTCAACAAACCAATTGACCATCAGCCAGAGACGAGCTGGGCGCAGTATACACGAAAAAGCGGAAGACGCCTTTCCAAGTGTTGAAATGAAATGTGCGAAATCCCGTTTAAGACTGCGAAAGATTTATCTGTCACTTTCTGGCTATATTTTCCCCGCAACGAAGGTGAAATGGATAAAGAAAAATTGTCCGGCTTAAGGACAAATTAGGGCATAGCACTACCACCGTATCGAGACTTAAGTACATCAAAGGAATGCAGATAGACAATTCAATGAGTTAAAAGTTATGCTTAACTTATTGTTAAATGCTATGTTATCCTGTGCAGGAGTCAAGGACGCTGTACAGGTGAAAGAAAATGTGTTGTTTGAATATCAGAATGTCAATATTTATAACATATCGATAGTTTTCTACATATAAGTTTTGTATTTTTGTTTTCATGAACTTGAAAAATCATCTTTTAACTTATCACATCGTTTTTTATATCTCGAAAACTCAAAAAACTTATTGTTTTAAATCATGTTTAGTGCAAAGGGCAAACTTTCATTGAGTGCATACATTAAAATTGCAATTTAGAGAAAACCGTTCGACATATCGAATAATTTATATTAATACATATGTAGGTAGTACGTGCATATGTATATACATATATTTTGGTTAGGTATAGTTTACAAAAAAAATTATTAAATTGTGTCGACAAACGTGCTATTGTCGTTTTTACGCGGCTTCACATAAACTTTATTCAATTACCGTTACTTAAGATAAAAAAGTGATTCAAATTGTTTAGATTCAGTTAGTCGGATCATTAGACATAGTAACATTGATAAGAAGGTAATCTTTCACAATGCAATATCCCTTCCACCATCTTGAATTTGGCAGCTTCACGATGACGTATCCAACGTTGGCACTGGCCCCGCCAGCAACGTGTGCACTGGACAGGAGTGCACATTGCGTGGCTACACAATGCACTTGCTGCCCCTGAAGCCAAAGTCAAAATTCCAATAAGATCGTGTGGCTGTTGCCGTGTTTTATTTTTGGCAGCGTTGGTGAAATGTACTTTTCTCTTCCCCATTTTTGAGCAGCAGCAGCGCTGACCGCTGCCGCGAAGCTGCTCGCACTATTTTCTTACTTCGCCAATAGGCGCAGCAAGCGCCGGTAGCGCCACCAATATGCACTACTTCCACTAACTCCACTGGCAACAGCAGCAAAGCTGCCGATAGACACATTTTAGTACCGCCGACATGCCGGCACAGTTTTCACATTGTCCCAGCGGCACTTGTGCAGCAACCACTTTTTAATTCGCTGACTTTTCAACAGTTTTCCGCAATCACCACAAGCTAATTTTCATGTGGCGAGCAGCGCCGCTGCCAGCAGCGAACCGCCAGCGCGACACCACAGCACCATGCACTTTTGGCCGCAGACAACGGCGCGGCCGCGACGGCTACGCAGGCAACCGTGGCCGCTGCGGCAACGGCAACGGAACAGCAACGACGCCGACGGCGGCGCCAGCGGTGAAACGAAAGACACGAACCAGATGCAGAAAGCAGAAGTGAAAATGGAAAATTTTTCTCACCTCCAACTCGATACATATTTGTGGCCATTCTCACACGTTTCACGCGCACAATTTCACACGCAAAGTATACAGCACTTGTTCAATAACAATTTTCCACAGTTTTCATGCAATTCACTTGACATTTAATCGCGTTAATTTTAATTTGTTGTGATTGCATTCACAAAAGACGCGTTTTTTTCGTCGCCATCTTAGAAAATACAAAACGTCAAATGTCAAAAGACAAATTCACGATTGCACCGCGAAATTCAACTCGTGGTCAATATTATTTCGACATGCCCAATCCGTTGCAGCGACAGCTGGCGGATCCCGCGCACGCCACCTGTGCGCCAGAACTCTGTTGGCCGACTTTTACCAATAAAATTGCCAGATTGGCAGCACTTGCAAGTGACGTGGACGTGAATTGAAAATTGTGGAGCTGTGAATTTTGTGCCCAATCAATTTTTCGTAAAAAAACGCAGGGATTAGGCCATTGCCACGCCTAAACGTGATGACGACCTACGAGGAATTCATACAGCAAAACGAGGATCGTGATGGTGTGAGGCTGACGTGGAATGTGTGGCCGTCGAGCCGCATTGACGCCGGCAGGCTGGTGGTACCGCTGGCCTGTCTATACCAGCCCCTGAAGGAGCGCCCCGACCTTCCGCCCATACAGTACGAGCCGGTGCTGTGCACACGCAGCAATTGCCGTGCCATCCTCAATCCACTCTGCCAGGTGGACTATCGCGCCAAACTGTGGGTGTGCAATTTTTGCTTCCAGCGAAATCCGGTAAGTTGACACGATTGCTCATACTATGAATTGAAACCATAGCTGATTGGACAATTGTGAGTGATGTCTAGTTTCCGCCACAATATGCGGCCATCTCGGAGCAACACCAGCCAGCCGAGCTGATCCCAGGCTTCAGCACCATTGAGTATACCATCAGCCGCGCGCCGTGCATGCCGCCGGTGTTCATTTTCCTGGTGGATACGTGCATGGATGAGGAAGAGCTGGATGCGCTGAAGGACTCGTTGCAAATGTCACTTAGTCTGTTGCCGCCCAACGCATTGGTTGGTCTTATCACCTTCGGCAAGATGATCCAAGTGCACGAGCTGGGCGCCGAGGGCTGCTCCAAGAGTTACGTGTTCCGCGGCACCAAGGATCTAACCGCCAAGCAGGTGCAGGATATGCTTGGCATTGGTCGCAGCACCGGCGCACCGGTGGGGGGTGCTGGCCAGGCGCCGGGCCAGCCAATGCCAGGTCCCGGCCAACAGCGAATGCCCGGCGGTGCCGGCATAAATCCCAATGCCGCGGTGCCACCGGCGAATCGTTTCCTTCAGCCCATCGCCAATTGCGACATTGCGCTCGGCGACCTGCTGAGTGAGCTGCAGCGTGACCCCTGGCCGGTTCAGCAGGGCAAGCGCTACCTGCGCTCCACCGGCGCCGCGATGGCCATCGCCGTCGGTCTGCTCGAGTGCACCTACCCGAACACGGGAGCGCGCATTATGGCGTTCGTCGGTGGCCCTTGCTCCCAGGGTCCCGGCCAGGTGGTCGACGACGAGCTGAAGCACCCGATTCGCTCGCATCACGATATCCACAAGGACAACGCCAAGTACATGAAGAAGGGCATCAAGCACTACGACGCACTAGCTCTACGCGCCGCCACCAATGGCCACTGCATCGATATCTACTCGTGCGCATTGGATCAGGTGGGACTGTTGGAGATGAAGCAGTGCTGCAACTCCACGGGTGGCCATATGGTGCTGGGCGACTCGTTCAATTCGTCGTTGTTTAAGCAGACGTTCCAGCGGGTGTTCGCGCGCGACGCACGTGGCGATCTTAAGATGGCCTTCAACGGCACGCTGGAGATGAAGTGTTCCCGCGAGCTGAAGATATCAGGCGGAATTGGGTCGTGTGTGTCGTTGAACGTGAAGAGCCCCTCCGTGTCGGACGTGGAGATTGGAATGGGGCACACGGTGCAGTGGAAGCTGTGCACGCTCAACCCCAGCTCGACGATGGCGTTCTTCCTGGAGGTGGTGAACCAGCATGCGGCGCCCATGCCGCAGGGCGGGCGTGGCTGCATACAGTTCATTACGCAGTACCAACACGCAAACGGGCAGAGGCGCATACGTGTCACTACGCTAGCCAGAAAGTAGGTTCCGCCTCTTTGGCTTTAAAGAGTTGATCTGAATTTGTTTTCGTCTTTGCAGCTGGGCAGACGCCACCACCAACATACACCACATAAGCGCCGGCTACGACCAGGAGGCGGCGGCTGTGATCATGTCGCGCATGGTGGTCTATCGCGCTGAGACGGACGAGGGACCGGACATCTTGCGCTGGGTTGACCGGCAACTCATTCGACTGGTACGAAATTCTACCATATTTAATTTGACTAATTTGATTAATATTTTATTTCCTTTACTTTTCGCTTGACAGTGCCAAAAGTTCGGCGAGTATACGAAGGATGATCCGAACAGCTTTCGGCTGGCGCAGAACTTCAGCCTGTTCCCGCAGTTCATGTACCATCTGCGGCGGTCGCAGTTCCTGCAAGTGTTCAATAACTCACCGGATGAGACCACCTTTTACCGGCACATGCTGATGCGCGAAGACCTCACGCAGTCGCTTATCATGATCCAGCCCATTCTCTACAGCTACTCGTTCAACGGGCCGCCCGAGCCGGTGCTACTCGACACATCGTCCATACAGCCGGACCGCATTCTGCTGATGGACACCTTCTTCCAGATATTGATCTACCATGGCGAGACAATCGCACAGTGGCGCGCACTCAAGTACCAGGACATGCCTGAGTACGAGAACTTTAAGCAGTTGTTGCAGGCACCCGTTGACGACGCACAGGAAATACTGCAGACGCGCTTCCCCATGCCGCGCTACATCGATACGGAACACGGTGGCTCACAGGCGCGTTTCCTTCTCTCGAAGGTCAATCCGTCGCAGACGCACAACAATATGTACGCCTACGGCCAGGTGAGTACCAAGCGCGGCAAGCGAGAGGCACATGGTGGGTGAGCGATGCAAAAAATTGAATGAGATGTGGATTGAATCAAGATTGAATTTTATACACTTCACCGTTACGAAAAATTGAATGAAATCATCTGTAATAGGCATGGTCATGTCAGTCTATCTGACTAATTAGATCAGATCCTAGTGAAATCAGAACGGATCAGATAAAGTCAGAAATGAGAATAAAGCATTGAACCACCAATTTCAAGGTGCAGAGTTCCCAAATTTTGAAGCAAAGCAGCTTTTGAATCGAATCCAATCGTTTAATATTAAATGGAAAGTTAGTCGTGTGAAGCTATTTTATCTAATGAGGAAATGGAATTTATTTTGAAATATTAATTAATTGACTGTCTCGAGCCCACTGTGTGCCATCGGTAGCTTGCAATCTACGATCATAATTCTGATTTTTTTTATTACTCATTTTTAATAATTTTGATTTTACTTATTTTTGCGTGTGCTCGTACGTGTCCATATTTGTTTGTGTGTATGACCTTGGGGTCGTTCAATTTGCTGTTTTGTCCACAACGACAATCGACAACGAATTGAACGCCACGCAAATCCAGCCGGCAATTGGCCAGACAACGGTATTTATGATTTTTCACTTTATGCCAAAATATATGATGACAATGCTAATTATGATATGATATGGATCCCCTTCACGGGATGACATACATACATACATATAGTACATTTTGGGACTGCTTTTTTGGTGCTGGTTGCGGTTTTTTGGTGTACAGTGTCATTATCATTTTTTCACTTGTAAATAAAACACATTCGTCACTTTGTTCATTTTATGAAGCCCTGCTGTAAATTAACAAAAACCGCTAATTCGTCTTTTTTTTTTAATAAATTACGTGTTATTGCAAATGCTCAGGACGGTGGCGCACCTGTGTTGACCGATGACGTGTCGCTGCAGCTATTCATGGAGCACTTAAAAAAACTGGCCGTCTCCTCGACCACGTGAATCGGCCTATGGCACCGACTGAGGGCCAGCTGCCGGCGTTTGATCGGCTACCTAAAGCAGCCAATAATGAGTTGTGCGTTCTGGTGTCGGTGCGCGTCGGCCAGGCGCAAGTGAATGCAATTTCCATAAAGTACGAGTACTACTACACATTATCAATAGCGTATTTTAAAAGCAGAACTCTGTTGCTGTATGTTTTAGTTCTACCATTAAATAAATAAATAAAATATGTACATGCGCGTTTGCGAAAAATTAGTTTGTACAATAAAATCTTTTATTTAAGTATTTATGCGTTAGCACATTTCCACTTTTCGCGCCACAACGCCCATTTCAACTGCACTTACAACTACAATATGCAAAACAGGAAACAAAAAAGTGTACTAGAAGAAAAATGCCACCGGCTGCGCTCTACAAACGGAATGAAATTTGCTAGTCTACCCACATTTTTTGCTTGAGCTACGTTGCCTGCGCCCGCCCAGCGTTAATACTTTAACTATAGCTTGAAATATGCGTTCATTTGTGTTTTTGGGTTCTTTGCGTGTAATTTGGAAATCGCCTATCCTTGCGCTCCTTCGCACACAGCGGGTCAACGTTTAGTTGAGGAAGCGTATGGACATCTTCTGCTCGACGTCGGTGCGCTCCAATGCCTTGCAGAAGTCCTCGAACGAGATTTTGCCCTGGCAGCACAGATCCGCTTCCAGTATGGTGCGCTCCGCGATGCTGATCAGCTGATCCTGACTGATGTTGGCGCCGACCATCATGTGCAAGATGCTCAGCAGCTCGTCGCGGCTGATGACACCATCATCGTCCAGGTCGTACATCTTGAAGGCAACTAAAGCAAAAAGTTTGGTTAAAATTCAAGTCTGACCCCCAAGTTAGCCGTCTTACATTTTAACTTCTCCTCGCGACTGTTCAGTTTGTTCTCCTTTTTGGGGTTGATGGGTCGGAAGTGGGCCAACACGTTCATGAATTGCCGGAAATTGACGCGATCGTCGGTGCTGTCCTCGAAGAAGGAGTGCACAATGCGTTCGCACAGCGGATTAATGGCCAACTCCGGAATGCGCAAGAAGTCATCGCGTGAGATAGTGCCGCAGTCACCACGATCCAGCGAGGTGAAACGTGAGTATAAGCGTTCAATTTGATTGGACGTAACTGAAAAATTAACGCACAAAGGCCAGTCGTACGAATCATGTAACAAAACAATGCAGAATGTGTTAAATTTCGTTTTCAAATCATAATTGGTTCACAACAAGTTTTGATACCTCGATAATAAAACAGCAAAATCTGTTAACTGACATATTATAATCGAATCGAGCTAGAGCCACTTCGCTTGTTAAACGTTAGTCCATTCAACATTCCATATAAAATCTCCAAAATTATTTGCGTATATTTAGCACAATTATCTCTTTGCTTAATAAGCAAAACTTGATAACAAGCTGTCCCACGCACATTGCGCCTATCTTATCAAGTCAATTATGGTACATTTCAAATAGAGCCGGTCAGTAGATTGCGGCCGTAGCCGACGGTTATCAATGAGCGTAACATTAGATAAAACGATACGTACAATTTAAATTTATCGCGCATAATTGCTGGGTGCAATTCATCCTTATCGAAAGAACTTCTCACCAAAAAATTGTCGTACTTAAAAGTATCACATCAGGTTATCCCAAAGCATTAGTTATTTACAATTTGTATATCTTCACTCATGACGTCAATCCGTCACTTTTTTCAGTGGCCTTTCGTACTGGAAAATTTTTGAAGGCATTCGGCCGTTTCAGTACAAGGTGAGTGCAGCCAAGTGCAACGCCAGTATTCCGCTGCCTAATGTCTGCTGTTTGCATAACTACCGCCCGCCGTTACCCTTTTATCCAGCACTGGCACATTGTCGGAAAAAGGTGCAAAATCTTCCATTGGCAAGTGCGAACTGCGAATTCTCACCCAGCAATACTCTGCCTTAACATTTATATTTTTTCGCCTCGCCAATCAATCGTGTAAACAATTTATTGCTTTTTTATGCTTTGTATTAGCCTCCTTGTACAGCGCTGCGCCCCGACCTGCTGCATCAGCACTTTTGTTGTCCCCCTCCAAGCCCTGTACTTACACTCCGTCTCCTCTTGAATTTGGGCAATCTCCTCCGGCCGTAGCAGCAACGATGACTTGTTGCCCATACTTGTGGCGTTTGCTTTGGAATTGAGAAGCGTGTAAAACTTGCGGAAAATGTGGGAAAAATATTTAAATCGCGCAGCAACTTCTGCCGTAACCACCTAGCAGCGATGACAAATAAACACGGCTTTGCCGGACAATGGAATTGTGAACGGCAGTCAGCTGATTTCGAATTTCGGTGCACAGTTCGAGTTGGGGTTGTGTGGTGCCAACATGAAAAACCTAAATTTGGTTTAGAAAAGGAATATAATAGTAGTTGTAAATTACTTGAACAGTCATTGCAATAGTGTATTATAATATATTTTTTTAAATAAATTAATCTTGAAATAAATTCAAATCACGTGAGCGTATTAGTCGCATTAACTCAAAAATGATTTCATATATACAGATTTCTACACTATATTTGCCTAAACGGTGAGGATCGTATATTTACTTTAAACATTTCTCAGTTTTACAAGAATTCAGAAACCTTGATGAATGATAGATAGCTTGGATAGAAAAGCATTGAATTAATTCCTTAAAAATATTTTATACCTGTGTGAACTAATAATTGGTGAAAGTTTTCATAATCACTCCTTCAACTCACCTATACATCTAATGTGCCAAACAACCCAACGGGAAATCGAGCGCTCGAGGAACCCTTTGGGAGCGCTCCTTAGTTAGCAGTGAGCGCTCTCCCGTTCCTTGTGGCCTTCCTTGTGTTTTATCATTGCATGTCATTGGAGCGAAGCGCTCTCTTTGTGCTCCTTTAGAAGCACTCAGGTAGCACTCCATCCATAAGGAACCATCAGCGCTCTCCTTGTGCTCCGGTTAAATCGCTCGATAAGCGCTCCATACACAAGGATCAATAAGCGCTCATTTTGATGTTTCCCTTTTTTATGTAAAAACAGAAACTGTAAATTTTGCAATGTTCGAGTATTTGAGGGTGATAGGAGCATTTCTGGTCGATTTATATATATTTATTTATTTTTTATCATTTTTATTTTCACACATCAGCATTAGATAATCCTTTCACGTATGCACGTTTTATTTATTGTACAATTTAAAATACAATATTTTGACAAGGTTTATTTTATCATTCTTGATTTTTTAACTTTTTTTGCAAATGCTCACATTGTGCTCCTCAGGGAGCACGCTCCCTTTGCTTCCCGTTGGGAAGTAAGCTTTTGAATAAAAGCAGAAAATATATAATTGTGAATTGTTATTTCCACCGTTTGGTTCAAGGCACATTAATAATAATTTATTTACAATTTATTATGCATTAATAGACCTTGGTTTGGTTTTAAGTTACTTTCTTCTCTGTGTTGCTATAATATTTGTAGCAACATTCTTCAATATAAAATAATTGTCCGTATGTACTTTTTTTGAGTCCGGCAACACTACTCCGCTGACAGTGCACTCAGTAAAGTGCACAGCCGCAAATTTGCGTTAACTTTTTCAGGTTTCTGTTTGGTATTGTTTATTTGGGAAACGAATCGGAAAAGCGCAATGGAGCGATTAAATTCCACCTTAAACGCGGTAAAGTCGTTACGTTCCAATGTGCGGCAATGTTTCGAGCACTTGGCGGATGGCACCAACGGCGAGGTGGCAGAAGACAGCCGCACAAAGTTTCTGCTCAAATTTCAGGAGAACTTCAGCAGCATCAACACTCAGTTAAAGTTAGTTGCGCACTGCATTTACCTAAAGTAGCAAAACTTGTAATCTTATTCTTACATAGGGAAGTGGAGGGTTTAATTAATGGGCTACAGGTGCCACAGGCATCTTTTTGTCTGGGCAATACCACGTTTCTGGCGCAGGAGACCACGCAGGAGCGGCAAGCCTTGTACTCACAGCTCGTTAACAGCTACAAGTGGATTGACAAGGTAAATAGACGCTGTACAGTGTCTCACAACATTTTTATTATTGCTGTTTCACTGACAGGTTCACGACCACAGTTTCCTGGCTTTTAACAACTTGAATCAGAATAACCTGCGACGTTCGTACACATACTGCTCGCAGAAACGCGGCCGCATACCGTTCTCCTCGTGCAACAACACAGATCCGGAGTGAGTGCTTCGGACTTTCCAAATGACATTGAATAGCATATAAACCCATATTTGTTTTTGTATAGCCACACAGACAAATTGTTGAGCGAAATCAATCATCTGCACACCACCTACAAGGTGTGCCGTCCATTTGGTTCCAATGCTGTTGTTATTGTAAGTCAACAATTAGCTATTAGCCATTAGCCGATCGTAAACTTTCGAGCTCGACATGGCTGCCTTGATAAAATTCCCCAAATTGCATTCTGCGTGTTTTTCCTGCCGGCAGGTCACAATTAGTCGCGTTTTAAAGGCGGCCATCGTGTGCAAGGGCGTGCTCATTGAGTGGGTGACGGTAAAAGGATTCGACGAGCCGTTGGACCATGACGACCTGTGGGCCGAGTCACGCTACGAGGTCTTCCGGAAGGTGCAAGAACACACACATATTGCAATGCTGCACTTTTTCTCGCCAACACTGCCCGATCTGGCCATCAAAAGCTACATGGTAAACATCTATTTATATGCTCATTTCCTTCAGTAACAACTAAGCACTTTTCCCCAGACTTGGTTGCATAGCTACAGCAAGCTTTTCCTGGAGGCGTGTAAACGTTGCGGCAAATTCGTATCGAATGGCTTGCCGCCCACGTGGCGCGATCTGCGCACGCTTGAACCTTTCCACGAGGAATGCCGAAACTGTTGAAACAGCCCTGTCGGCTACTATAGGAATTAAGTTTAAGCAATTAGCATGCGTAGTTTTTAAATAATTTCATTGTATATTTTGCAGAAACAATAATAAATCATCAAATTAATCTTGAATACAACACTATGCAATTAAAAGGACTGCTCTGCAGCAATCAGACTGCTTTATTCTTTATGTGATTCGCCAATTGCGTCAACGATGCACTTCACAAATGAATGCGGCTGTGTGTGCGCGCGCACGCTCATTGTCTTACAATTGCGTCGTCACCTTATTTACAATTGGCGGTGAACAGCAGACCCTTTTGCATGCACAAACGATTGAAATTTTGTCTCAATGTTTGGCGCAGCTGCAGACGTTGCTGCTGCACCCACTCACGTTGGCATTGATACTCCAACACCACCTCCTGCGGAATGTATGCGTCGTCCTCATCGTTGTCGTCAAAATCGTCCTGCAAACATAAATTAAATGCTGAAGTAGCTTTTGCTCCTGTGTCTGGTCTTTCTTGCTCCACTTACCAACATTTGCTGCAGGCTCAACCAGTTGCTACCGTATGTTCGGCACAAGTCCGTCTCAGCCCACAATTCATGCTGACTAAGTTGATCGTCCTCCACCAGGTCGTGTCCGTCACCTGCACCGTCGCCACCATGCTCGTGATTGCAGAAGCCGTCCGAGCACGATACCTCCGAACCCTCCGGCGACGAGGCGGCACTCGACGTGCGCGAATTCTCCGGCGAGTTCGACTCGCTGCCGTAGCCTGAATCCTTCACGTCGTTCTCGCACGGGCATTCATGCGGCGGCTCTAAGCATACGCCGCACTTGTCGGCATCGCAACTGCACACACTGCCTTGTGTGGGCTGGGCAGGCACACGCTCTCGTTCCCGCTCCTCCCGCTGTAGCAGATGCTGCGGCTGCATAGAGGTGCGCTTCTTGCTACTCTTCTTTTGCACCTGTTTGTGCTTTTGTTTTTGTTTCTGCTTTCGTTTCTTCTGCGACTGCTTTGTCTCCAGCTGCACATCTACCTTCAGAGAGAGACCTTCTCTGCCCACACTTGTGACCACGACAGTCTCTTGTGACAGTAAATTCTGTTCCATCAGTCCGTCCGCCTCGTCGCTGTCGTCTCCCAAATCAACTGCCTCGTCTAGCTCTTCTTCCTCCTCATCTTCGTCTGCTTCTACGGTGTCAGAGTCGCCGTCATTCTCCGATTTTCCCGATTTGCGGCTGCTGTTCTTCTTCTCGATTTTCTTTAACTTCTTTTTCAGCTTCTTCTGCTCCCGCCTGTATTCTTTAGCCTTCTCGGCGCGACTGATTTCTTGGTACAACAGCTCGAGGTTGCTGATGCCCTGCTTCTTTTCCACCGCCATGTCGAAGCTGCGACAGAGCGCGTGCACGCCCACTGCCGCAAGCACTTGACAGGCGCGCTCTTCCTCGCGTAAGCTCACGTATATGCGTCGTAAGCGTTCATACATGATCATGCCAACACAGGTGAGCACTTCCTCCTGCGCAATTTCCAGTGTTTTGGCATGGCGTTCGCGTTGCTTCGAATAGCTGCCACAACAAAAATAAAGGAAAAGATGATAGTAAATCGTTTCGCTTTCAGCGCACTGGCGCATAGTTACCTTCCGTTGACTTCGGGCTCGGCGCGCCGTATAAGAGCGTCGAGGAAGTCAACTTTCTTCGTGATGATTTGAATGTGCTTGTCCGAGTGGGACTTTCTTATGTTTGCGTACAGCGCTGCGACAAACCCCTCTTTGGAGGTGGTCTCGCTCACGAGTATTTGGTATGCCTTTTCGATCTGCAAAAGATACAAACACAATTTCGATTATTTCCGACACTGACTGGGCGGCAGCCGTTGCAGATTTTACCTTGGTGCGGCAACCCTGACAGAACTTGTGCTTCTTCAGATAGTTCTCCAGCACCTCGTGCAGTTCTTTCGTCTCTATTATGGCCAATTCGTCGCGGCAGTTGTGTTTCATGGAGAACCACACCTCTCGCCACGTCTCCGAGAAAGGACGCGAACGAAACGCATCCAGCGAGTGCAGCACACACCGCGTCTTGTTGCGCAACTTGCTCTCCAGCAAATTGTTGAGCACTTCGTGGTGTCTGTAGAGCAGCGTACCCAGAGCCTGCGGCGTTGCCATCCGCTCGTCCCGCACCGTAAGCACGCAGTTGCTCTTCAGCACCAGAGGATCAAGCGTCGGATGGCCGGAGAGTGTTAGCTGGTAAAACAGGCGCTCCACGCGCCGACGACAGCCCACACATGGCACGCACTGATTCAGCAGGGCAACCAATGTCGAACTATCAATTTCCAGCGACTGCCGGAGCTCCTCTGCACTTAACAGCTTAAACTTTCGCGCAAACTCTTCCAGCTCACGGCCACGTATTTGTGGACTATCGATGCACAGACCCTTACTATTTAGATCCATCAGCATCTGCAATTGAAACGATTAAGTAGCTTAAGCTATGGCCGATTCATACCAAAATAATTTAGAGCTGTTGGCAGTAAACCTAACTCAATGAGGCTTTTGTTTTGTTAAGGACGTAATGCTTGCTACAAAACAAATTTTTGGACTGTGAGAATGCCGAAATGCGGAATGTTCACAAGACAGGCAAGGCCTGTTTTCTCTTGTTGCTTTGAGCCTTAACTAAACCAGTGCTTAGGCTGATAAAGATCCATAAATGGTATCGAAATCTTAACGACGACTGCACGCTGCCCGGAAGTTAGAATGAAATCGTTAGGAATTTCTTCAGCAATTAAGAATTTCTGCAGGAACACAGAAGTCATGAATGGCGCACTGGTTAAGCATAAAAGTTGTTTTGTACTCGTATCATGCTAACGCCGCAGTGAACACGAGTTTTCTGACCCATTGATTGTTTGATGTTACATTACAGCAAAGTAATTATGTTTCTGCTATAATGAGGAATAGAAAAGTGATTCAACAAACTGCTCATTTCGTTGCTTAAATTTTCCCTGAAAGTTGCACTAAGCAATTATTTGTTTCCCTAATGATTCTATACGATTCGTTAACACAGTTTCGACCAGTTAATTAGACTTGGGTCTTAACCCTTTCCGACATGAAAATAAACCTGTTCTGTATGAATTGTATGGGCTGTAGTCCAATATATTGGACATTGTGACTGAAAGGGTTAAGACTGCTTTAACGCGATTCCTCATAAACGTATCACTAAAAATTTCAAATATTGCCAGGAACAGTAAAATTAATCACAACATTAACAAAAAATTTAACAATTTAAAACAACAACAAGGACGTATGTACGAGTGTTCGATTAAATAGCAAACCGTAGTGCAAAGTTGGATAAGGGAAGCTGAGAAATTTGGCGCATGCAATTAACTGAGCTTCATAACCACTATAACAACAACAATAACTAAATAACAAAAACAACATAAGTAAGTTGTGCAGCGGCAAAAACAAAAGCAATGTGTTAAAACAAAGCGACTTGTCATAATTTCAATGAAATGTGACACACAAACTGTACCGCGCAGCAAAGCTGTGGCCGCTTAGCCAGAGAAAACAAAACCACACGCACTTCGTCGGGAGCTCACTAAAATGTGCAACAGGTTATGAAAATTATTGCCAAATGTCGGGCCGCGTTCGAGGCGTAAACAGCGAAACCTTAACACATTGCGCGAAATCTTCAGCAAGTTGTCTTCTTATCGCTCAGCGAGTGATGCGCGTATTGCAAAATAAACAAATAAATAAGAGGCAGAAATAGTCATGCCAGAAACTTGGCGAATACAACGCTACACATGCAAATGCGGCGTTTCCAAACAATTTGGAGCGAGAGCGTGCAGCGCGGCGAGGCAGTGGTGCACCATCGTGCAGCTATTTCGGCGATGCTTGACGGGCACTGTTACGAAGCGCGGGGCAGTGGTAAAAAGTTGTTTGAATGCATTTCGCCGAACCTGTTTCTGCAGTTGGACCATTAAAAGAACAAAAATCGCCTACTGAATCGTCGACGGAGGCAGCACTAATGCTGCGACACTGCGGCTCCAATTAAGCCCAGCTTCAACTTTTTGTGATCGCGGTGAAATGCACTGGCTGCTGGACTCTTCGTTGCCGTTGTTGTTGTTGTCATTGGGTGGAGCAGAGGAGTGAAATTTACCACTAATTGTATGCTCATATGATTTCTATTTGTGCGTCGCTGTTGCTCGCGCAATGGAAAGTTTTCGACGTCCCCAACCACCCATCCACTTGTTTGCTGTCTTAACTTAGTAGCGCACTTCTAATATGATTCCCACAAACTTTGGTGGTTGGAGAAGAAGCAGTTGCTGGCCACATCTTCGCCAGCTCTACTAGCAACTGCGCTGCGACCAGCGACGCCTGTAACGCCGATGTTCAAGGTTTCCCGCATACCAATGTTTTCAAGTTTAATCAACTTCTGATTGACGTACAGGTGTAGCTCCCGCCCCCGCCCACCTATACGCCTCAAGCCACATTTGCTGCTGCCATTGGGTCGCATCGCGCACTACTTGGATGTCAGCTCCCCAGCCAACTTACCATTAGAGAAGAGTCATCACCAGCGCCCGCAACCACAGGTATCTGTCTGTGGCCGATGCTGACCACGTCCTCCGCCCGATAGACGTCCGTTAGTTTCGCCATTCTCGCCGCAAATTACTTTGATATCGTAGAATTACTAAACGCTCAACTACAAACGGCACACGCGCAACAATTGTTATTTGCGAACAACAACAAATGGACAGATTTCTATGGCTTTTAATTTTTCGTAGCGACGAGAAATTGTGAGAAATTGTCAAACACGTAGTTCACTCGGGAAGATCTTCCAGCACTGTTGCACAACTTGGTACCTTTATGGCGCACGAATGTCAATTTTCGGCACAATGGCACGTTTGACAGCACCCCGGCCGGTCGTGGGAGTTGTTTACTGAGTGCGCACTGGCAACAGCAACGTTAATGCGTTTTGGCACAGAAATTACAATTTGTGGCCGCTGCACTTGTTTTCGGGATTTTCACGGTACCGATTTTGACAAACGTAACTGTTAGTAGATTTGTGCACCTTGTAGCAGTCATATGTTTTCGAAGTGACACGTTATGCTGCAACACTGAGTTGTATTCACATCTCACTAAACATGGTTGCTTGTTTGGCAGCGCCGGCCAGACGGTAATCCCTGATCTACAACGGACTAGGTGTTGCTTTAATGATAAAATATCCAAAAAACACTCTGCTTATCTGCACCTTCAAAATAAACTACTTTTATGACAGAAGGCTCATGCAGCGAAAACTCAGCGCTTTTGACGGGACTATTTAACTACTATTGCTGTTCACGTTAATTTCAGTTGCTATGAATACCATAGGAATTTCTATCGGTTAATGGTTGGTGTTGTAAAGTATTATATGAATACAATAGATATGTTTCGAATATTTGCTAATGAATAAACTTCAATAACCTTATTCATAAAATGCAAAATTTTAATAATAACATCTTTCGTAAAGAACTGAAAAAGAAATACATATACAGTATAACGAACTTTCCATTTAAGAATTTTCGATTTAACGTACGGCCAAATTGTTTCCATTGATGGTTCTACGAAAGTGAAATTTATAATATGATGAAGATGATATAACGAATATTTGTGTTGTTTTTCACCCTTCGAATTGTTTTATTTGAGCATTCACATTCTTTACAATAACAATGAATGTTTGGTTTCGTCAAGTGAACGGTACCTCAATTGCTTTTGTTTTTGTTACGTTAAAACTTTCAAATTTCCGTCAAGTTACCAACATTTTCAAATTCTGTTTGTTTGCATTGCTGATCATTTTTACAGGATTTGTTTTGCGTTCAGTCGGCTTTTTTCATTTAAAAATGAAAATTTCAATAATCAATCAAGAAAAATTTCCATACAGAAAAGTTTACTTGCGGTAAAGAGGCAATCGCGCATCGAAGACTTTTTGACTGTACATACATAGCAATATTTGTATTTTAAAAATGCTCGAATAAAACAAGATATTTAAAAACTGAATATATTAAACTTATTTCTTTAAGAAAAATGCTTTAAAACAACAAAAAAGTTCGATTGATTCAACGAATTTTTCGATTTAACAAATTGGGCGTACAACATAAGATTCGTTATATTGGACGTCCACTGTACATATTAACGTGTTTCGTATTTCTAAGGCTCTATCAATCATTTCATACTTATCAGTATTACTTGAGATCAATTCTGTTAACATCTGTACTATTATAAGTACAGTGTTGTCTGGATATAGTGAACTAATTATTGCAAGGACTGTTCACTGTATTGAGGTTGTTCACTATATCAAGGTCAACATTTTTGTTCAAAAACTCGTTTTATTTGCACAAAATACACTTTTTGTTTTTTGCTTGAAAATTGTGTTCTATATTTAGAGGCTCGATGCCAAAATTTGGGTGTTCACTATATCCAGACTATACCCAGACACGACTGTATATATTTCCGGCGTGAAGAAATTAAATTATAGATGTTGTTGTGTGTCTACAGGATAAAATATTAAAATATTGAATAATATGACTATTTACAACAGAGGCGAACATCTTTCAAATTAATTATTTTTTTTCAGATCTGAGAGAAGAAACAGTTGATGAACATTTTATTATTTCTGTAACTGACCGTTTATTATTATTGTTTGGCGCTGAGCTTTGTTAGAATTGTTCTGACAGTTTTTCTCATTCGTTCCAATTGTGATATTATGAAGGTGATATTCAGAAAGTTTGAATCTGCAACAATATTCTTTAGGATATTAAGGAATCTATTGTGAATGGTTCTTCATAACGGCAACATTAGACTAGCAAATCGGGAAGAAGAGGAAGAGGTGCCCAAGAACAAGAACAAGAACGAAAGCGAGCACGAAGAGGCGAAAAAATTTTAGCAGTTTGGTCAGGGATTAAATTATTTTTTACTTGCCGAGACATTGACGCTAAAGAATCGAAAACGGATTTTTCCAACATTTAACTGACCATAAAAAATGTCACATCATTACGTGGTCACGGCGCAAAAGCCCACAGCGGTTGTAAGCTGCGTAACCGGTAAGTGGGATGGAAGTCATGAGGCTGTTCCGGGTAGAAATGCGATCAAACTTCACGTTTTTATTGAATTGTGCGAATAATATACTGCAATTGCTGTGCCTAAGTTGACGCTAGGAGAGTGTCTGTAAGACCTAAGCATCCGGTGTTGAACAAAAGCTCATGTCGGCAGTAGTATTTGCCGGCGTGGGAGAGTGGCGCGCAAAGCCGGCCGACATGTTTTCATGTGTCGCGAGAATTTGGGTCGTTGTAAAATCAGCAGTCGCTTCCTTTTAGTTCACTTCTAATGTGTTTTCTGCTTTGTTGTAATCAATTGGCAGGCAACTTTACATCGCCCACTGATTTGAATCTGATAATCGCTCGTAACAGTCAGTTGGAAATCGATTTGGTTACGCCGGAGGGACTGCGGCCGCTCAAGGAAGTCAACATTAATGGACAGATATCGGTGATGCGTCACTTTCGTCCACAGGTTTGTGCTGTCGCAACGATATTCCGTGGATTTTTCACGATTGTATTTCTACTTTGCAGGATAGCAAGAAGGATTTGCTGTTCATTCTCACGCTCCGCTATAATGTGATGATATTGGAGTGTCGCATGATCGGCGACACCATCAGCGTCATAACCAAAGCGCATGGCAATGTGTCGGATCAGGTGAGCATTCCCACTGAAGGTGGCGTCATTGCTGTCATTGATCCGAAGGCGCGTGTCATCGGCATGTGCTTGTATACGGGTCTATTTACCATCATACCGTTGGACAAGGAGACCAGCGAGCTGAAGGCAACAAATATGCGGTGCGTCTTGGCGTTTAGCCTTTAGTTTGCTCTGTTGTTTATGCTCATAAATGATGCTCTTGCAGTATGGATGAGCTTAACGTTTACGATGTGGAATTCCTGTACGGTTGCATAAATCCGACCATAATTGTTATTCACAAGGACAATGATGGCCGACATGTGAAGACACATGAGATAAATTTGCGCGACAAAGAGTTTATGAAGATCGCATGGAAGCAGGACAATGTTGAAACTGAGGCGACAATGCTAATACCAGTGCCCACACCATTGGGTTAGTATGCTGTTGCAGTTATAATGTTTGATTGATTAAAATTTGTTAGTAACAATATTTTGCTTTCAGGTGGCGCTATTGTTATTGGCCGCGAGTCCATTGTATACCATGATGGTAATAGCTATCACGCTGTGGCGCCATCAACTTTCAAGGTAAGCTCGCTTTGAATTTTGATATTATTATCTACGCATTTTAATAATTTGAAATTATATTGTCATTGTAGCAAAGCACTATAAATTGTTATGCACGCGTGGACAGCAAAGGACAGCGATATCTGCTAGGCAACATGTGCGGCCAATTGTTTATGCTCTTTTTGGAGACGGCGGACAATGGCAAAGGGGGCGCTACGGTCAAGGAAATCAAAGTTGAGTTGCTAGGTAATCGAGCGTTAAAGTTGGATGACGTTTGTTCCTAATACAAAATCATAAACTTGTAGGCGAAATTTCTACACCGGAGTGCATCACATATTTGGACAATGGCTTTCTTTTCATTGGATCCAAGCACGGTGACTCGCAGCTGGTGCGTTTAAGTACTACGCCGAATGACACTGGCTCATACGTGATTCCAATGGAGAATTTCACCAGTTTGGCACCGATACTAGATTTGGGTGTAGTTGATTTGGATCGGCAGGGCCAGGGACAGATAATTACCTGCTCGGGCAGCTTCAAAGATGGATCGCTTCGAATTATTAGGTATTGCGAGAATGGGATTAGCCTTTCAGAGTAGAGTGGTTGCTGGTGCTTAGTTATTTGGTTTCACCCTTTTTACTATTACTTAGAATTGGCATTGGCATACAGGAGCACGCCTGCATCGACTTGCCTGGCATTAAGGGTATGTGGTCGCTGAAGGTCGGCATCGATGACAGCGTCTTTGAAAACACATTGGTGCTGGCTTTTGTCGCCCACACACGCATTCTAACACTAACCGGCGAGGAGGTCGAGGAAACAGAGATTCCTGGCTTTCTCAGTGATCAGCAGACTTTCCACTGCGCCAACGTGGATTATGATCAGGTAGGTCTTTGGTGCACTTACTATTACTGGATGAATCATATAATCGTTTACTGATAGATAATTCAAGTTACTCCTCTAACTGTGCGATTGGTGAAGAGCAGCACCAAAAGTCTTGTGGGCGAATGGCAACCACCTGACGGCCGGCGTATTGGCGTCGTATCGTGCAACGCATCGCAGATAGTGGTGGCCTCCGCTTGCGATGTTTACTATATCGAAATTGAGGATTGCTGGCTATCAGAAAAGTGTCATAAGGCGTTGGAGTATGAAGTCGCTTGTCTGGACATTACACCATTGGACGATGGCAAAAACAAATCAGAGTTAGTGGCTGTTGGTCTATGGACAGACATTTCGGCAGTTGTCTTGTCGCTGCCGAAGTTGCAGACAATGTATACTGAGAAATTGGGAGGCGGTAAATATTCAATACAATAGCAACTAAGTTGGATGTAATGTTTATTTTTTCAATTATTGTTATAGAAATAATTCCACGATCAATTTTGATGACCACTTTCGAAGGAATACATTATCTACTCTGCGCCCTGGGTGACGGCTCCATGTTTTATTTTATTTTAAACAAAGAGAACGGCCGGTTAACTGAGAAAAAGAAAGTAACATTGGGCACTCAGCCCACCACGCTGCGTACCTTCAAGTCGTTTGCAACTACAAATGTGTTTGCCTGTTCGGATCGACCCACAGTCATCTATTCCTCCAATCATAAGCTGGTGTTTTCGAACGTGAATCTGAAAGAGGTAAATCACATGTGCTCACTGAATGCTCAGGCGTATCCGGACAGCTTAGCTTTGGCCACCAAAAATTCTGTTATTCTGGGTACCATCGACGAGATACAAAAACTGCACATACGTACCGTACCGCTGGGCGAAGGACCGCGGCGAATTGCTTACCAGGAGAGTTCACAAACTTTCGGGGTGTCCACGATGCGTATCGATGTACAGGGACGCGGCGGCCCCAAGCCGAGCCGGCCTAGTGCATCCACTCAGGCGCAAAATATCACATATGCCTCGAATATTGTTCCAAAGCCCGGAGGTGGCAACACGTCGACCACAAATGCCGAAATCGGACAGGAGCTCGATATCTACAACTTGTTAGTTATTGATCAGAACACTTTTGAGGTCCTGCACGCGCATCAGTTCATGCCATCGGAAAGCATAATTTCACTGATGTCAGCCAAGTTGGGTGACGACCCGAACACATATTATGTGGTGTCGACTGCGCTGATCTATGCCGACGAGCCGGAGCCGAAGGTGGGCCGCATCATAATTTTCCACTACAACGAGAATAAACTGACGCAGGTCGCCGAGACGAAGATTGATGGCTCGTGCCATTCGCTAGTGGAGTTCAATGGCAAAGTGCTTGCGGGCATCAACAGTTTTGTGCGGCTGTACGAGTGGACCAATGAGAAGGAGCTGCGCATGGAATGCAATATACAGAGCAACATTTCCGTCTTGTACTTGAAGGCTAAAGGTGAGTGAGCGATGTGAGTGACAAGTGGGTTGGCAATTGTGTGAATGTGGCTGCGCTTTCAGGCGACTTCATTTTGGTGGGAGACTTGATGCGCTC
Organism: Melieria crassipennis; assembly: GCA_963668005.1. Taxonomy (NCBI): domain Eukaryota; kingdom Metazoa; phylum Arthropoda; class Insecta; order Diptera; family Ulidiidae; genus Melieria; species Melieria crassipennis. The sequence continues at coordinate 121,225,916 of OY764961.1, forward strand.
GATGACGCTAATGCAGCACAAGCAGATGGAGGGCATATTTGTTGAGATTTCGCGCGATTGCGACCCGAAGTGGATGCGTGCTGTTGAGATACTGGATGACGACACTTTCTTGGGATCTGAGACAAATGGTAATTTGTTTGTCTGCCAGAAGGACAGGTAAAGTACTTGCTTTTAGATCGATAGTAGTTTGAAGATCAACCGTGGCGTTTTTGTAGTGCTGCTACCACGGACGAGGAGCGACAGCTGCTGCCCGAGGTGGCGCGTTTTCACTTGGGCGATATTGTGAATGTGTTCCGCCATGGCTCGTTGGTGATGCAGAATGTCGGCGAACGCACCACGCCCAACCATGGCTGCGTGCTGTACGGCACAGTAAATGGCGCCATTGGCATTGTTACCCAAATACCGCAGGACTTTTACGATTTTTTGCATAGCTTGGAGGAGCGTCTGACCAACACGATCAAATCTGTAGGCAAAGTGGATCACTCCTATTATCGTAGTTTCCAAACCACACAGAAGATGGAGCCTTGCGAGGGTTTCATCGATGGTGATTTAATTGAAAGTTTTCTGGACTTGAGTCGTGATAAAATGAAGGAGACCGTGCTAGGTTTGGAAGTAAGTTGCAAAAAATTGAATTCGATCACTTGGCCTTTTTTTGACTGTATTGAATCCGTTTTTCAATATGCAGCTAACAATAAATGGCGAAAAGAAGGATGCCGATGTTGACGATGTCATCAAAATAGTGGAGGACCTAACGAGAATGCATTAAATGAATTTTTGGCACTGCCTTCGCTACTTCAATTTCCTTCGAATACATGTTTGGAATTTGATTTCTGATTGTTTGTTCAGTTAAACAAAAAACAAAGAAAATTGAAATACCTACCTGCTCGTTATCTATGATTCCGAAAAATCGTTGATGTTTTCTATTTATTTTCGCTCAATTAAGATTCATTCAATTAACAATATGTGTAGTGTTTAACGCAGTATTTTCAATACAAAAGCGAAAAATATTTTACATACTTGGTGATAATTTGATGGGATAGAGATTGCTGCGAGGTTGTCTACGAATGGTTAAACTGGTTCTAGGGACTTCAGTAAGAATTTGACTGTCACTATTGCAGTTGGAGAAATCGGTTAGTCATCTGTCAATAAAACATCTCAGTTCAGTTCAGTTAATTATTACAATTATGCTTTCCTTTTTCGAGATTTGTTTTCATTTCAGAATTCTTGGCTGATCACTCGATTGCACAAATGATTGCCAGCCATTATTGCAGCCGCCATCTTTGTCATAGAATGTATTTTTAGTTGGTTGTCCCTATTCTAGAAACACGGCAGCCAGATACACGCCTGCATTGTCGCTATGCCACGCTATGGTGATAAATCGTATTTGAATTTGAAATGAACGCGATACATCGGTTGTCCAACCAAAATCAACCAGCAACGGCGCAAACTCGACAATCGTTGAACGGAACCGCTTGATGGAAACTGGAGCTGGAAGCGAAATAAATAAAAAGTAACAATAACAACATGCTCTGGAAATGGGAATTAGTTTTACATGCATGTGTAGATGTATATGTAAATATTATACACTTGAATGGGCATGCAGGCATGTGTGTGTGTATGTATGTGTGCGCGCATAAGAGGAGTCGACGATGGCGCACGCCAACTGCAGCGACGCAGCGCATTTGCTGCGGCTGCACGTGATGCACCAACAGGGTGGCGATTAAAAGCAGCGACGACACTAGCGGCAGCAATCTAGTGACTGCTAAAACTGCAGGAGCTGCAGCGCCGCTACGCGAACGTGATCGGCGGGCATTGGGGGTTCGCTTTGTTGATGTTTTGTCTGCAGGCGTGCTGACATGTGTGTGCGTGCGTGTGTGCACGTTGTGTGGAGTGTGCCACCACCACCAGCACCAGCAGTTGTCCGCCGTCGCGGTTGCCACTCATCGTTGCCGTCTGGATACTCTCATTCAGATTGTGTGTTTTGTGGGCCGCGGTCGACTCCCGTTACCATCGTTGTCGTCACCGTCGTCGTCGTTGCCGCCATTGTAATTCGCTACTACACCCGTACCACTTCCAACACCAGCAACCCAGCTTTCAACGGCACACGCTGCCACCAGTGTGTCGCTGCCGCTGCTGCTGTTGCTGCTGCCGCGACTGCTGTGCTCGCTTCGGCTCAGGCCGCGGTCCGTGCTGCCGGTTCGGCTCGCTTCCGCTGGATGTGGTCCATTTGTAAAGTTCAGTTTCATTTCAGTTCCAGCATCCAGTTGTGCTTCTTCACTCGCAGCCGTGCTTTCGTGCTTCTCGGGCGAATTCTTTTCCACTTCGACATATCGGATAAATCGGTTGAAAGCGAGCAACGAACAGCCAAGCGCACCTGAGTAGCGCGCTTCTGGCGGTTTTGTGTGAATGAGCGGCGCTGCCGGCGACCACTTGGAAAACAACAATTGCAATTAATAACAAATAAAAAGCCATTCAAGCAAATCGAGCGCCTGTAAAAAGTCGCGAAAAAAAATTAACACCTCCGCCGCACAAAAAACATAGAATGCATGCGACCGCGCTCGTCGGCGTCTGCTTTGTGTGCGAGTGCGTTTGGTTTTGCAAATTCGAAACAAGAAACACGAGCAATAATGAGAAAATATTTAACGTCAATAATTAATGTGAATTTAAGCGATTTACCTGCTGCAACGCTGATTTGTTGGTGGACGTGCATTGAGTAAATCGTGCACGACATTGCTGAATGATTGAAATTGTAACGGATTATTAGCAGCAGAAGACTGCAAAAATACCAGCGGCAAAACGGATACTTGACGAAGGTAAGTCGGACTGAGATAAGTGCTTAATGCACCACGATATCTGTAGTTTTCGGGCCAACAAGAAAAAGTGTTTGAAAACAGTTTTAAAAAAATTAAATTCTCAGCAATTTAATGAGATAAAAGGCTAAAACACACATATGTATATGCAAACATACTCTGTGATTAATTTTGGGCAGTTGTAGCATTTAAAAAATAAGATATACGGAGTGTTGTGTTTTTACAAACATTAAGTTTTTGGTTGATCATTCAAATTAAAAACAGTGCTGCAGAATTTTTAAATTCATGCATTTAACAATATTTGGAAATTCTAAAAATGGTATTAAGAAATCTTAGCACGAAGCTAAACAATGCGCATGTTTAGAAAGTGATTTGCGCTTTTGATAGGTGGATGAGGAACATTTTGTAGATTTTGTTATAGATTGATTTGCTTACAGAGATTTGTCTTGCCTGCTAAAGGTAAAGCCGTCGGGATAAACATTTTCTTAAGATGGTGTTGATTGAGTCCTAATTCAGTTTTGCTATTCAGACTTGTATAGATTCCAAATATAACATGAATCAATTATTATTTTTTTTTTTACTTGAGGCTGTACAATTCTAGTGCTCGTAGGAATAAATCGTGTTCAAAATTTACCCTAAATTGGTCGAGACACAGAAATTGCTAAAAGGCAGCAAATACGGTTGTTGTATTTCTACAAAAAACGAAACATTTGAAATTCCTTCCAGATTTGAAGCATAACTTGGTTAAGTTAGATGGCCAGTTGGTTATGACTACCAGTAAGGCCACGCATAGACTCTAATGGGTCCTTAGCGATGCCAGTCGGAGTTCCGAAGCATTATTAAGTATTGGCATTTTTATATGCACATAAAAAGTTAATTTCTTAGGAAATAGCAATAAAATTATTCAAATTGTAATCAAACGTTCCATAAAGAAAATTGTTTAAAAAAATTAAAAAGAAAATTATTAACCATCAATTTGAATGTATTAGTTGTTCATATGTTGTTCTAAATGCTTGTCAAACGCAGTGTTTGTCTGATTAATCGTTAACAAACTAGTTTTAAACAACTTTTACACATTTTTTAAATTATTGAAATGCTCGTTTGCTAGAAGATAGCACTCAGATTGTACTAAATTTTAACAGAAACTTGTAACATTTACGAATAAAGCAGGTCCTGGCTGTGGCTAGGAAGTTTCTGTTATAAGGTTTGATAGGTTTTTAATTAAGTTTATCTTCTTAATAGAAGTAATCAGAGTTGGCTAACAAAAGTTACATATTTATAATGCTCGTAATATACGTCGAAAAATTTAAATTCTTGCATTAGAAATTCTGTAAATATAACACAAAAGTGAAAAATCGTATCTAATCCTATCTTAATCTTTTATTTGCATTGCTGCATATTTTATAAATAACAATTTTACCATACCAGTCTCAGACATTTGTTATTAGAACAAACGACAAGCGCTCATTCGCAAACTTTTCATATTCGATCTACAAGTGCATGGATCATAAATATTTTCCCATGCTCGGACAATTTTTATCGCATTTTCATCAACAATGACAACTTTCTACACAGGCCGACGATCGCGTCTGTGCTGTTGACATTATTAGTAAATCTAACCCCTTTGATTCTTTTTAGACTACGAAAAACAGAAATATTGTCTCGAAAAATTATGTACAAAGTAATAATAAGAATGAAGACTCAAACTTAAGACGCGCATGCGGGTCGCGCGATATTCGATAGCGGGACAGCACACCACTCGCTACAGGGTAGGCCGATAATTTGTATATGATGTGATTCTTCTTTTATTGGCAGAGCATTGTCTGGTTAAGGAAACATAAAAGGAATCTTATCGAAATCATGTGTGAGATGCGGTGTTGTTGTCCGGAAGAAAACCGAAGCAATGCACACAGGACGAGGAGTTGTGGCGTGTCTGTGCTTTTTGATCGAACACATTCGATACTGTAGATGGACGTGATCAGGACAAAAGATATTTGTTTTGTTGTTTATCTGCGGTGTGTGGCAGGACATGCAGCGCACCAGGCAGGACAGCACTGATGGAAATTGAAAACAATTTCAAAACGGCCACATCAACAGTGGATAAATCGAAATGGAAACTGTGAGGAAGCACGTCCTTGCTTATTGAATACGCCTGGATTTCGTATCGCCGACCGCGCGCAGATACGAATTTTGTAGATAGTCGATATTTCATGTGTTTTGGTTTGCTTTTACAATAGTATTTTTGTCGAAGCGGCTGTCGCGTTGGTTTGTTGATGAGCTGGCGAGTGTAAAAAATGCATTTGATGTTGGGTACGCGTTGGCGCATAAATTAAGCGCGTTGCGCTGGCAAGAAGCGAGCCGCGTGCATTTGTGTAAACGAGTGCGTGTGTGTGTGTGAGAGTGCGCTTGGATGTGAAATAAGGTGCCACAAAAGTGGCAAAAGTGGAAGTCCTCAAAATGAGTTGTCATTTTCATAGGCAGCAACGACTCACACACGCCCACAAAACAACAGTAAAAACTAAAAATAGTTTGCCGCTGCTGAGTGTTTCGAGCGATTTTCGGCTACACGGCCGACAAGGCTTTTCATGTAGTATTTACTTATGGCGTTTTTATGAGCTGCAACTATCGACTACTGCGCACGCTCCACTGGCAGCGCGTTACGCTCGCTTAGATTACACGGAAGTTCTACGGCTGGTGCAACTGTGGATCGAGTCAGCGGTTCGAAGTATCAGAAAATTGGGAAATCACAGTGAACGCTTCTTGCCCCGCTTCATTAACAACGCCTGCGCCTTGGCCGTTGCAGCGGGTGTGCGACTCAATTACGCTTCAGATTGAGCGTGAAATTGTGATGCAAGAACTCACGTGACACATTCACAACATCTACCGCGCCGTCACACATGCGCACGGCGACAACAACAGCATCCTGACAATAATATGTGTGTTTTGTTGTTGCACCCTGCACCAAAATGTGCGGCTATATGCATTTTGGTCACTCAGTTTGACAAAATGTAATGCTTAATGTAATTCCGATTTTACAATATCCAATCATGGAATTATCTATTCGTAAAACAGAGGATATGTTGAATGTTATATATAATGTTTTGCCCAACACTTTAAGTTGGTTAACACTACAGTGGTGTATGGATATAGTGAACTAATTATTGCAAGGCCTGTTCACTGTTTTGAGGTTGTTCACTATATCAAGGTCAACATTTTTGTTCAAAACCTCGTTTTATTTGCTCAAAATAAATTTTTTGTTTTTTGCTTGAAAAGTGTTTTCTATATTTAGATGCCCGATGTAAAAATTTGGGTGTTCACTATATCGAGGTGTTCACTATATAGGGGGTTCACTATACCCAGACACGAAAAAGGGGAAAAAATAACTTTTCTTTCAAAAATGTCCACCATTTCGAGAGATTTTTGAATTTTACAAAAAGCTCGTGTCTAAACATAGCTGATGTAATATCAATTATAGATTAGTTTCATTTTTTGTTGAAGGTTACGTGGTTGGCCCAAAATCGGCCCAAATACGTGGAAATTGATATCAAAATACTGATGAGCGCACGTTCAAGGTCATTCTGCACTCCAATATGTAGAAATATAATTTTTATGACCCTGCCACTTGAAAGATTACGATTAAGTAAACAAAAAACAAAAAAAGTGAGTGAATATCTTTTTTCGTTCCTTCGTAATAAATCTTGAAAAACAGGCTCGAACATCAGGCCGCTACGTAGACGACCCCTTTAATATTTTTTAAAAACCGTTCAAAAAAAAAAACAAAAATTCCTTTTCATTTGTATGTAGTTTTAAAGTCGACCCTAATATTTCGGGGTGTTTCAACCCCCAACCGCCCCCCTGAATCCGGCACTGTTGGCAGGGAATGATTTGCGTACAACCAAAGAATATACAAGTAAGTTGTATACTTTTTGGTACAACTTTTGAGCCTAATACCATTCGAAACCATACTTTGTACACGCAATTTTTGCCTTGGGGAGTTTGAACCCCCCTGCGTACATCACTGCTGGGTATTAATAGTCTTTCAATGCACTTTGAAAGTCCATTTGCTTATTATGGACATCATGGACTTCTTAGATCCTCAACTCTAGAAAGATGTTGTTCTTGGATAATTCAATGTCAGATTTTGTTACATTTGCATTTAGTTTCTCCCTCCTTCGATCGCTTTCGGCGCAGGGTATGCATAAGTCATTTAAGACCGACTGTCACTCATTCATTTGCTTCCTTCGCGGCATTGCGTGTTGCATATTGCAGCTTCTCCTTGGAAGCCGTGTCATTGTTTTTTTTTTTTTACTTTGCCCAGTGTGTCCAGTTGTTGTCGCTGGTATCGCGCAACCAATTCGTATTTGATTTGCAGCTGTTGTCGTTGTTGTTTTTGTTGTCCAATTAGTTTCACATGCTAATTTTGCGCTAGTTTTCAGGCTGGTGGGTGCATGCGCGGGGACATTGTCGACTGGTCGACGGGCCGTCTGTTGGGGACACCTTGAGCTGACTTGGCGGCTCTGGGCGGCCTGCATGAAAAATTCGCCTTTTCATTTTAAATGTGCGTAAATTGTCATAAGCTTTTAAATGTTTTTGTTTTCGGTTTAAGTGCGCATTTGATGCGTTTCTTTCCGGCTGGTTGCTGTCGATGTCGCTGTGGTTGTGGTTGTACGGCAAATTTTGCTTGGTTTTTGGTGTGGCGGTGCGCTGGTGCTGGCCGCAATGGGTTAACTTGGTTGGGTCATATAGCGCGCGCCGCTTTCCTGGAAGCATAATAGTAAATTGTTTCTTGTGCGCCCCTCCACGCCGCTTCGTTCGGCTTCTCGCTGCTCTGCAGCATCATTTCACGAAATATTATTAACATTTTTATTCTTATTCATAAAGTTGAAAAATGCAAATTAGTTACGCGCAATTTGCATTTTTAAAACTCCACTCGTAATTATTCAAACTTATGTGACACATACAGATGCACACACTCGTTTGTGTGTGTATGTGCATATCTATGTGTTGCCGCATTCAATGTGCCTCATTCGATTCCTCTGCCAGTCGTTGAGCCTCAGAGTAATCGAAGTTACATACATACAGACGATGCTTGTTTTTTTGTTGTTGTTCTTTGTTCAAAATTTTTACTGCACTATTTGCAGTTTACTTTTGAAGTTCGAATTTCACTTTTCATCTCGTTGTTGCTTAGATTCGTGATCCCTTTTTTTTGGCTAAATTGTCTGTGTTGCTATTGAACATTGTTGGTGTTTGTCGCCTACAACTTGACGCATTGAATTTCATGTTTCCCTCACCACAGCGATTGTTGTTACACAATAATGCCATATTTTTTGTTTGAGAATAAATTCATAAAATTTATGTTGTGCATGAATTACAATTTTATGTAACTACGCATTCATGTTTTACACTTAACAAAAACTGGTTTCTTAAATTGTATAGTTTTTTGAGTTCGTATTCTAACTCACAACTAAAAAGGCCTGAAAAGTTTTGAGCCAATTTACCGATAATTTTTATCCACTTCGATCTGGGTATCATCGAAAGGACTTAAATTCGAAAGAACAGTTTGTCAAGTAAATGTTTGCAAATTTAAAGAAGGTAGAAAATTATTTTGAAAAGCTTATAATATAACAGAAATTGCAATATTTTGAAATTATTTGAAAAATATAAAATGAATTGAATATTTCACTGTCATATAATATCAAAGAAATGTCTATTTGATTTGCGTATTGAAGGGCGAACTGATTTGAAAGTATCTCCTGGACGACCCAGAAAACTGATAGAGAAGAAAGAAAAATCATTCGAAAAGTTCGTGAAAACCCTCGCTTTGGACATAAAAATAGAATGCGGAACTGATGTATCTCATGAAACTGTTCGGAACTGTACGGCGCCAAATGTTCACTGCAATCTTGGTTTTGAAAGAAGACGAATTTTTTGACAGTTTGAAGTATAGCTTCATTTCCTTTTTTGATTTTTTACACTGTTTTCGCGTATCAAATAGACATTACTATTAATCTATATCTTAAAAAAATTTCAAAATATTGCAATTTCTGTTATATTTATAAGCTTTTCAAAATAATTTATCTACCTTTTTTAAGTTTGCAAACATTTACTTGACAAACTGTATTTCAGTGACTCAATTAAAACTTAATTATACGAAACTTTTTTCAGTTGCACAATTGTCTTTTATGTCGTTGAACTTAATTTTTTTTTAATTTGGTCAACTATGGTTTCCTGCAGTGGCGCACCCAGAAAACCTCTCTGGGGGGGGCTAATGCAAATGAATTTCAGTGAAGTAATAGGAACCATGAAGTAATAGGAAATCCTATACAAAAAAATGATAATTTGGGAGCGATCACAAAAACAATTTTGTCTTAGGTTTAGCGCAACAACAATTTCATGAGAAATATTCTCGTCACCCACATCAGTACGTGATACCAAATTGTGGAAGCAATTTATGGAAGCAAATTTGGCTTTTGGGACCACCTGGGGGGGGCTTTAGCCCCGTAGCCCCCCCCGTGCGTTCGCCACTGGTTTCCTGTTTTAAATCTCTACTTCAATTTATAATCGCATTGAGCATTGAGAAGCAGTGTAGAGTCTGTTTTGTTGCCATTTAAACAAGAAAAAAATCAAATTCTTTATTTAAAAATTTCATGAGCAACAAAAGTCGTACTTCACCTCTGAGCGCAAGTGTGCGTTCCAATTCACTTCACTCGATTGAATCTTTCAAGTCCTCTTGAATAAAGTAGTTTTCATGTTGAATCCTATGTACATCTGAGCATTTTTTTTATAATAACACTTCCTTATCAGTATTATTTGCACAAAAATCAACACATATTTTCTGAACAAATGTTTTCAGGTTATTTACGTGTTTGGTCAAGGTGTGAAAATCTGTTTGATCTGTAATGAAAATCACCATTTATTGCACTTTATTTACGCAACCAGAGATTATGCGCTCATCGTTGCAGGTACGATTCGATAATAACAACTCTAGTTATCAATGTAGCAAACATAGATTGGAGCTGTAAATCAGTAAGTTCAAAGGTTAGCATCAGAAAAAGGCAAGAATATAAAATAATAATGATAAAATGTATCAAGTATTCTTTGAAACTCCCAAGTCTTGAATTTAAAAAAGCTCAAACTACAATCCATCGACTATCTGCTGAAGCCGCTGCTACGAGACGAGTGTCAGACACGTGCAATTGCAAATCACTTCCACGAACAATAACAACACTGACAACATATTGCGGACAAATGCTAGGAATCCGTTAAGCATTTCGTTCGCCCACCAATCACAAAGCGAACAGCACAAATCAATGAAATGAACAATCAAAACAAAGACAAATTGCGGTTCGGTGCTGACACAATCGAAATATGATTTGCTGCTTACGATCGCCAACATCAACATCAACATCATCAACAACATCGTCATCACTGCGGCATTGTCAACATGGACACGTGCTGCGAAAATTGAAATCGCTGCAGCGCCATGAAATTCGCGTGATCGGCCATAAGTCGATCAATGGGCAACGAGGCGCGGGCGCGCGTCTGGCTCACGGCCACAGCGCGAAGCCATCGTTTGAGCCGACAAAACGTTCCGACTCGCCTTTCAACGCGTCATCATGTTCACGGCGACCGAAAGCGAATTTACTACGAACTCCAGCTTAGCCAGTGAAATTGAAGCATTGGCCCCGAAATGCCCAGCAACAACACTACGCAATTTCGTGCTGTGAACTATGGGCACTACGAAGAAGCCCACCTGTCACCGGCCATTGGCCATCCCTGCTCAGAACGATTGGTCAGCAGAAATGGCGTTGTTCACGGAGAAAGTTGACATTTGTACTTGACGAACAATGACAACGAAAGCAGTGCATTTATTAAAATATCAGCAACTGCAGCTCAGACAACAAGAACAGCGGTAATGTTGCGGTATAAACGGAAACCAACAACAATAATAACAATAACAATAACAATAATGACAACTTATTTATGAAAGCGAAGAAAAGCGAGCGAGTGCGCTGCCTCATATGACCCAATAGTAGTAATAGTTGTTGTTGTTGTCGTCGTGAAAAAAGTACTCAAGTGAAATTTTATACGAAATGCAATTTTTGCAAAGTCGACATAAGTCACGGACTGCACCGTTGTTTATTTTGATTTAGTGACATTGTCCGAGTTGAAGGCGACATTGGAATCTGAGGCGAACTCCAAGCAGTCGCCGAGACCGAGAAAGCGCAGCAAGTAGATGCGTGCGTGTGCGGCTGAGCGGCGATGCGCTGGGCTCCGAGTGCGCTTTGGCAGCGCTTGAGCGTTTAGTTGCGCTGCGCCCATCGCCAGTGAAATTGCATTGTTTATTCTTTCGTTACTACTCGAGTACGCGCGAGCCACCTTAGACCGAGTATCGAGCGCTCAGTTCGCATCGAGGCGTTTCCGTTTCGTTCCGTAATCCGTGCGCTTGTTGTTGTAATCGTTGTAATTGTAATATGTGTTAATGCCAATCGTTTAACTTGGCCACTGCGTCTGACTTTGCCTGCGCCCCCGCGTCTGCGATCCGTACGAACGCGACTGTGTCTGCATCGCCTTCGCGCAAGCGCATTCGCGGCCATCAGTCGCCGCTCTTGAAGGCGCGCATTTTTTATGATCCATAATTTACGATTTCTCGGTGCGACCGCGCTGCGTTCGTTCGCCCTGGTGTCTGGCTACTTCTGCGCCATTTCGCTGCTGAGTTTTCTGAACTGCTATTTGGGCGTCGTGGTGTTTCTTTTCTGTGTTCTACATTGCTGCAACTGAACGGATTTCGTCAACCGGCTCGGATGCTCATATTTGCTCGCCGCCGCGCTGGCCGCACTGGCCGTGCTGGAGCCTGCTGCCGCCCCACAAGCTATGCCGGACAACGGGTGCGCTGAGCCACACCACTCCACTCCATCGCCATGGATCCGAAAAGTAATAATCACGAACGTTTGTTTTCGACTGTTTTTCGGTGCGCAATATTCGTACTACAATATTTGCCTTTCGACTTTCGATTGTTTTATTTTGTGACTTGAATTTTCTTGTGCTTGGCAGCGCGTTTTGGGCGCTTTGCGTTCGGGCATTCGGTAGCGACAGCGAAAACGATTTGTTTTGTCTGCCCATGTGGCTGTGTGGCGTGGCGGCAATGTCCATGCGGACGGTGCAAAGTGCAGTGCCGTTGACATCGCCTGCAGCCGGACAGCCGAGCAGCTGAGCGTATCATGTTTCGCTTGTGTTATTGCAAATGGCAATAAGAACTTTTCGTTCGCTTGAAATTGCCATGTAGTGACATTTTTCGTACACTTGTTGTGGTTATTACAGCGCAGCACTGAAAGTCCAACGCAGAATGGGTTCAGTGGCGTTTTCTGTACCGTGTCGGGACTCACTGCAGCAGCTGTAAAGTGTTTTTCGTTTTATGACTTCTTTATCCATAAGACGAAAGAGGGATTACGAGGTGGACATACAGCATTTCAGTTGAAGTGGCTGATTTTACTGGAACGATTTCTAAAGAAAGATGAAACTTTAGTTTTGTAATTTAGTGACAGCAGTTGCGAAGAATTTTTCACAATAACTATTGAGTACCATAATTATTGCTAAATAATCATTTAAAGCGATGGAAAAAAATTGGATTCATTTACAATTCGCACTGCTTATATACTTTTTTATAGATACTGCAGGAAAAGGGTCCTGAGCCTTGTAGCAAGACATTTTTTTGGTTACCAATTCACGCAGATTTCTGAAATGTATGGCAGCAGATTCAAACTCAATTATATACCTGTGATATAAATGAGCGGAGAAAGCTCGAGCTTGATATTGAAATTGGGTTGCCGTGTCAGTTCTACAGTGGCGAACACAGGGGGAGGGGAATGGCGTACAACTCTTGAGCCCAATTCCATTTGAAACGATATTTTGAACTAGAAATCTCTGTATTTGTGCGCCACTGCAGCTCTGTATTTATGTATCAACACGCAATTACAAATTACTTAAAAGATTTGAGGGGGAACACCACTTTAATGGCCGAGACCTAATTTCTAATTTTCTAATTTCGGAAACTTACTTCACGTCTATGAAAAAAGTAAGAGGATTTCTTTTAACAGAGTTTAGTTACGACGTATTGAAGTATGACAATTAAAATTTGTATTTTCGCGGCGGCAACGTCTTCGAAATTTCATTTTTTTAACTCTTAAAAAGAGTGGACGGATTTCAACCGAACAACAAAAAACCAAAACATTTGGAAATCTATATTTTTTATATATATTTTATATATAGTTTAATATTTTATTACCAATGGTGGTACGAAGGGGTGTTTCTCTAAAAAAAAAATTTTGTAGGAATGGTGCACTTTAGAAAAAATGTATTGATGTCTGACCCAAAAAATGAGCGTTGAATTATTTATTTAAGTAGAACAAAAACACACATAAAAAACGACTACGTATTACTAAAAAGAATATAAAGTAAGTTTGAAGCTACTGTCGAATCGATCCATGCATCAATGTTTACGTAAACCCAGGAATCGAGAAAAACGCGCTCACAACTTTACGGGCTCGAGAATTTAACTTCTTACAATTTGTTTAACTATTTCACCTACTGAAAATTGTTTTAATGACCCTAAGGTATTGTTTACGCCAATTCCAAAAATCAATTTTTACAAAATCCCAGAGTAGTGTTACCCCTTAACTATTATTGGGGGTTGTCATATATACCGAATTATTTACGTTGATCCTGATTTTGATGCCTTAATTTGAGATGGTCTGCATTCGAATTGGAACCTGTGGACAGTGGCGCACACAGGATTTCATTTAGCAGCGTTTCGCGTACAACTTTTGAGCCGAATACCATTCGAAACCATATTTTGTACCAGCAATTTGTGCTTAAGGGCTTATTTTATGTAGATTTTGTTTTTGTTAGTTTCTATACAGTGGAATTTCTCATAATTGGAGACTCACCGTCGCAGTGTTTTTGTCCGGTTATGGGAGATGTCCGCTTATGGGGGAGGGCAGGAAAAAAAATTAATTTAAATTGTATCCGAATGTTTCTGTGGTTTATTTATGTATTTAATATTATGTAGGAATTTATGAATATTGAATATTTATTTAATATTTTTTAAATGTATTGGTAAAGTACATACATTGTACAAGTCTTTAAATTTGAATACTACTTTGGTTGAAAAAATGTTGTTATCAGGGAGGTCAGGTACAAAAAATGAGTTTAAATTGTATCCGAATGTTTCTGTCGTTTATTTATGTATTTAATATTTTGTACGAATTTATGAATATTGAATATTTATTTAATATTTTTTACATGTATTGGTAAAGTACATACATTGTACAAGTCATTAAATTTGAATACTACTTTCAGGTACAAAAAATGAGTTTAAATTGTATCCGAATGTTTCTGTCGTTTATTTATGTATTTAATATTTTGTACGAATTTATGAATATTGAATATTTATTTAATATTTTTTACATGTACTGGTAAAGTACATACATTGTACAAGTCATTAAATTTGAATACTGCTTTGGTTACTTTTTTTACTTTTCACAATTTTGTATGGTCGATTGCCTAAACACGGATTGTTTTAATTTAAAACGTTAATTTTCAAATAAGAGTAAGATTTATATTATAGGTTAGTACAGATTTTTAAAAACTGATTTGGCATTTTTTTTAAATTTTGTCCGTTTATGAAAGATTTTTGAATCAAAATGGTTTGAAATATAGTGTCCGCGTCCGGCTATTAGAGCGTCCGGTTATGGAATGGTATTCGTATGGAAAACTTAATGAAATTGCTGTGTCTGCAAAATTTGTCCGGCTATGAAAGCTGCCCGGTTATAAAGACTGTCCGTAATGAGGAATTTCACTGTAATTTCAAAATTGCTCTCCCCAATACGAGCTTTAATGTATTTTTGTCTTTTATCATTATGGTTCGAGATATGTAATGATAAATGACTTAATTGAAACCTTACAGTTTGAACTGGCATTAAACTGTAGAAAGATGCCAAATTAAAATGGGCGATTTCCAATTTTCAATTCTTTGAAATAACGATAACTTGGAAATAGTTATAGAGGGAAGGTGGTCGAGAAGGTTTTCAGATGAGGCTAAATTTCATATAGGAAGGACCTTTTGTGAAGGGTCCTTGATGTTCTCTCTACGATCGAGTAAGAAAATATCAATTGGGAGGCAATGATTGTCCATTTGTGACAATTCCATTGGAACTGCATACACAACTTTGGTCCTTTACAACGCTCGGGCATTACCACAATTGTACTTTAAGTGATAGTCGCCATTTTCATTTTCACCGTTAAGGACGGCGTATTAATTGCAGCAATGCAAAAGGGCTTTCATTAAAAATATACATATATGTGTGTACTAATGCTCGATAAACACCAACATATATTTATAAGCATAAAAAATGTTTAATATGCAAAAAAAAATGGCAGGACAGCGCGCCTTAATGTGCCGACAACAGTTATTTAAGTGCGTTATGTGTGTGCGTGCATGAGACCGCGTTTGTACATAAGCGGACAGAATTGACATTGAATTTTGACAAGCGCACTTACTGTAGTCAGTGACTTGGAATTGAAGTTGGAATCAAATGACAGCCAGCGTGCAACAGCAACACAACGAGCGGCGCATGCCACATGCCAGAGGCCGCCGGCCGCAGCAGGGATGAAAGAGAAAGCTGAATTGAATGGCTGAAGTCGCAGCAAACATCGCCGCACTAATGGAGGGTGAAAGACACACGCACGCACACAAACCAATGCACACGCAGCCACACAGTGGAATGCACGCATAAAGGCAACAACAACAACAACTGTCGCTGCCGGGGGAAACGTACACAAACGGAATTCAAATAACAATTACAAAGGCGTTGCCTGACGTGCACACGCTGACAAGGCGGCGGGCGTTGACAAGCCAACAACAGCCAGCGCAAACACAACCAAACGCACACGAACGCCAGGCGAAACGAAACGACACGACACGAAACAAAACATTCCATTCCAGTGAGCTCTTCCAGCGGGCAGTGGTGTGCGGTGCGGCTGTGTGCCGAGTGTCGCTGTGTGAGTGTTGGTGTTGGTGCTGCCGAAGCAGCCAATGAGATGGTGTTTGATGCGATGGTGTGCGCGCGTATCTGTGCGCTGGCTGTTGTGTGCGCGCGTACTTATTGCTTGTCGTTGGCGGGGTGCGGGACCTGGCGGTGGCCATCCGAGTTGTTGCTGGTGTGAGACAAACCAGTTTCATCCATAAGTGGCCGGTGAATGAACCGTACGCAAAACAACAGCAACCGGCCTACTCGGAGAGGCGACCGGCAGCCGCTCGGTCTAATGTGCTTCTAATTTCTCATGACTACCTGGCTGAGACACCATTTTCGGAAATGTCGCCCCTCCGCCGCACCGCAGCCAGGTACGATAATGACGCTCGCAGCGGCGATGATTAATGATGCGCTTTAGGAAATCCCCCAAACGCAATAACTTTACCGGTTGTTTTATGCACGCAATGCGGCATTTGGTCGTTTGGCATATGAATGCTGCGCTGGCTGAAATTAATGGACCAGCCAATGCTTCAGCAATGCAAATAAATTTGAAATACCTCAAATCACATTTGATGTTGAAAAATACTTTGTTTGCTATGATTTGACTTTGACTTTTTGAAATTCTCCGCATTGATTGACACATTTTTTAAGTTATTTAATAGCGCTTTTCAATAATGTTAACACCTTAACTGTTTATGTCGAGTATACTCGTCATAAACATAAACAAGATTGTAATAGATTCGTATGATTTAAAAAAAAATCAACTGTAATTTTTTTCCCTAAAGAAGAGCAAATAAATATCTTTTAAAAAATGAACGTTTTAGAATATTCGGTAGTCTGTTTATTTACCTATACTACAGTCGTGTCTGGGTATAGTGAACACCCTATATAGTGAACACATCGATATAGTGCACGCCTAAATTTTTACAAGGAGTACTCTAAATAGTGAGCCACGGCAGCCGCCGTGGCTCAGTTGGTTAGTGCGTTGGACCGCGAGTCGAAGGCAGCAACCTCAGGTTCAAATACTGCCTGTAATAACACCTAAAAAAATAACGGGAAAACTCGTTTTCTCTTTCGGAGGCTGTCCTCTCAGCTGGAAATGGCAAACCTCTGAGAGTAAAAATTGCTTATGAAAAAAGCTCCCAACCTGCCGTTCGGAACCGGCATAAAACTGTAGGTCCCTCCACCCGCGTACAAATTCACACGCACAACACGGGTGGTTGCGGGAAGCTAGGCCTTAGTCTCGCGTAAGCGGGCTGTCGTGCCAGTCAAAAAAAAAAATACTCTAAATAGTGAACAATCGAAAAACTCTAAATAGTGAACAAAATTTTGCAAGCAATTTCAAGCAAAAAGCTATCGCATGGGCTGAGGACAACAGTACTGATGATCAGTGGCGGATCCAGGGGGGGTTTGGGGGTTAAAACCCCCCCGAAATATGTGGATCGACTATAAAACTACATACAAATTAAAAGACATTTTATAAATTTTAAGGAATTCCTTTTTAAAACCCCCCCCCCCGAAATATTTTTCTGGATCCGCGTAGTCTACGCGAAAAAGCGGTTCAAAAGTCACTTTGTGAACGCAAGCAGCAAACGTTTATTCGCCAATACTTTCAATAAGCATACATTTATGTTTTCCTACTAATTTATTTCAATGATCTCTTGAATTTATATACACAAAGTATATTTTGAGCAAATAAAACGAGTTTTTGAACAAAAATTCAGGGACCGGAAATAACAGTTATTTATGAAAACAATAATTGACAATTTTACTATGAAGGAAAAATCATGCAAATAAATTAAATATACCAATACATTTCTTTTCGCATGGAGAATCAAACTTGGCAATAAACTTTTTTTTGTATTTTTTACAGAAAAATTAAAAATAAAAATTATTTTTTATTTATATTTTAAAAATCCTTCAATAACAATTATTTTTGATTTTTTTTCATATTAGTCCACAAATAGCAGTTTTTTCGATTTTTATTTTAGTAATCCTATGATAACAATTATTCGTGACTTCTATTTAAAAAAGTCATCAATAAAATCATTCAGTGACTTTTATTTATAAAAGTCATCAATAAAAATCATTCAATGACTTTTATTTTTTAAGTCATCCATAAAAACCAGCCAGTGACTTTTATTTTTTAAGTCATAAATAAAAAGCATTCAGTGACTTCTATTTATAAAAGTCATCAATAAAAATCAATCAGTGACTGTTTTTTTTTAGGTCGCAATATAAAAGTAATTTTCATTAACCCATTAGCGCTCAAAACGTCTAAAATTTTTGTACAACTTTGCGATTGTACCAAGCGATGAAATCGGCGTTACGGATATTGAAAATAGTCATTCTATATGTTTCCGGGTCCGCTCTACATGATTATGCCATTCGATTTTCATTTTGGTCACAAGGAAATCCAATATGGCGGTGTTTTCGGAAAAAAATGCAAAAATTTCGACCAGTTTTTTTTTTCAAATCAATATTTCGTACCGAAATAGATTTTTGGTTGGGGTATAAATATGCACAAAAGTGCACAAACATGTTGAACTTTCAGAAAATACCCAAGTTGCCCCATGGAAATTCATTTAACATCCTCAAAATGGCGGAAAAATGAAAATGGCGGAAAATTGTTTCACAATCATTCATAAATTTTTTGTTTGAAAACGGCGCACTATAACGAAAAATGTTCAAGAACAAAAAGTGTTTAGAATTTGACAGAGAATACGTCTTAATTTTTTTAAAAAGTTTTGATTAACTTTTGGAATTTTGCAAATTGTCAGTTCTTAACAAATTGCAAAAATTTCTCAAAAAATTCTGAAAAAATTCATAGATGTTCTTAGACTGATTCTAAGCATTTCTGGCTAACAATTATTCTGTTAAATGCATTATTACTAAATGCATTTTACATAAAAAAATGTTTTACATAAAAAAATTTAAAATTTAACTTTAAATGTTTTACATAAAAAAATTTAAACATTTTTTATGTAAAAATAATGCATTTAACAGAATAATTGTTAGCCAGAAATGCTTAGAATCAGTCGAAGAACATCTATGAATTTTTTCAGAATTTTTTGAGAAATTTTTGCAATTTGTAATTCTTAACCATTTGCAAAATTCCAAAAGTTGATCAAAACTTTTTCAAAAAATTCAGATGTATTCTCTGTGAAATTCTAAACACTATTTGTTCTTGAACATTTTTCGGTATAGTGCGACGTTTTCAAACAAAAAATTCATGAATGATTGTGAAAAAATTTTCCGCCATTTTCATTTTTCCGCCATTTTGAGGTTGTTAAGTGTATTCCCATGGGGCAACTTGGGTATTTTCTGAAAGTTCAACATGTTTGTGCACTTTTGTGCATATTTATACCCCAACCAAAAATCTATTTCGGTACGAAATATTGATTTGAAAAAAAAAAATGGTCGACATTTTTGCATTTTTTTCTGAAAACACCGCCATATTGGATTTCCTTGTGACCAAAATGAAAATCGAATGACATAATCATGTAGAGCGCACCCGAAAACATATAGAATGACTATTTTCACTATCCGTTACGCCGATTTCATCGCTTGGTACAATCGCAAAGTTGTACAAAAATTTTAGACGTTTTGAGCGCTAATGGGTTAATGCATGCAAAAGTTATGATTCTTCCAGAAAATAGAATTGTCAAGACAGGTCTTGTTAAGCCGATCAAGAATATATATACATTTCGATATTTAATGAATCCAATAGTGCAATTAATGAAAATGACTTTTATATTGCGACTTCAAAAATAAAAGTCACTGAATGATTTTTATTGATGACTTAAAAAATAAAAGTCACTGACTGATTTTTATTGATGACTTAAAAAATAAAAGTCATTGAATGATTTTTATTGATGACTTTTATAAATAAAAGTCACTGAATGATTTTTATTGATGACTTAAAAAATAAAAGTCACTGACTGATTTTTATTGATGACTTAAAAAATAAAAGTCATTGCATGATTTTTATTGATGACTTTTATAAATAAAAGTCACCGAATGATTTTTATTGATCACACATTCGGAATTAGCGTCAATTAAGGGACAAAACTCTGGCTACCAAAAAGGGCCTCAATTTAAGCATTAATTTTGCAACTATTAAAAATATTAGTTTTCATTCCAGAAGGTTTATTGAGCACATCCTAAGGTATGGAAAACACATTTTTTTGAGAGAGTTTTATTCAATATGGCGGCGTAATCACTTGGGCCACCCGGCAGGGTATTTGGTAAACGACTTATACAAAAATCGTTGGTAAGGCGAAGGTTAAGCATCTTAATAACATCAAGTTATTGCATTTTAATTGAACATTGGGCTATCGAAAGGTGTGTCTAATTTTTTGTGTGTGATTTTTTTTTACTAAAAGTCGATAAAACAAACGTTTGAGGACGTAAAAGCCATTTAAAAGGATGTTGCCTTCAGGCTCGTTGTATTGAGCCTGAAGGGAACAATTAAAAGAAATTGGTTTTCCCAAAAAATGTGCTGGCATTATTTTCTTAACTGTTTAAAGGTTAAAAAAAATCTGTTTGCTAATGTGACAACGTACATACCATGCATAGTGATTACAAATTTTGAATAAATACAGGCAATGGAAGGGTTCTGACACCAAACCCCGCCTTGGCTACGCCCCTGTAACTATATGTCCACTTCAAATCATCTCTTTCCCATCAGAAGAAAATGTAAATTTCATTTATGACCATCTTGTTTCTCCAAATATTTATAAAGACATTTTACTGGCACCTTGTTCCACCACCTGCAGTGGCGCACACAGGGTAGGAGGGAGGGGGCTGGAGACTCCAACCCCCAAATATCATACAAAAAATGCTGGTAATAAATATGGTTTCCAATTGTATTGGGCTCAAAAGTTGTATGCCACCCCGCCCTCGCCTTCACTAAATGAAATCCTCTGTGCGCCACTGGGTAGTTGTTACTTTTGTATTTTTAAAATGGTTTTAAACCATTCGCATGTTCGTAGTTTCATGTACCGAATTCGAAACATGAAGAGAATTTTTGGATTAATGTAAACCTGTTCTCTGGGACATCTCATAAAACCGTCAATAATGCGACCGATTTCAATACATCGTTTTGATACAAAGTGCAACGCATTAAAGGTGCAGCTGAGTTGAATTCGAGTTTCCACATGGCTCGAATACTTAGTTGTATCTGTGAAACGTGATGTTTCGTAAAACGTGACTTTGTATTGATTTTTTTTGCTTTCGGCTGCCTACGGTGCAGCGGTACGCGATACGACTTTGTTGCTAGTGGGACTAGAAAACATACACACATGTATATATGTATATCTACGTACTATGTACGTATGTATGTATATATGTACTCGTAGGTGGGTATTCTGTCGAATGTCGAATAGGTGTGCGGTGCTCGGTGTACGCTGCGCCCGCTCGCATTAAAATAATGGAGTAGGTTAACAATTCGCTGTTTGCCGTTCGCCGTTCGTCGCTGCCACTGGTGTTTGCCGTAGTGCATTGTTGTTGTCGTTGTTGTTTTCTCACTGCTGTTGTTGCTGCTGCTACGTTCTAGTCGTAATATCGTCTATTGTGTTTTTATTTGTTGTTCTTGCTGCTGTTGCTGCTGCTGCTATTACTATTTATTTCAATTTTGTTGTTGTTGTTGTTGCTGGCTGTACAAATTCAAAATCAAATTCAAATTCATAGCGAAGATCACGTACAAATCACAGCAGCAACAATAACAACGTCAACGCCAATGGCAGCAACAATGCAGGCTGTGCGATAATGGAGATGTTTAGCGTTTCCAAGGTGTAGCGCGTCGGTTGGCGGTTGGCGTCGGTGTTGGTGTTGGTGTGTCGTTTTAGGCTTTACGTTGCGTTGCGCTTAGGTGCGGCGGCTGTCTTTATTGTTGCCATCATAGCAGCAGCAACAGTAAATACGCATTCGGCTGGCTACGCACTTTGCGTCAACACGTTGAAAACTGGCTGCAGCTCAGATTCAACAATGGCCGCCCCACTCGGCACTCACACAAGCACATCGCGCATACACACACCCACACATTCCATATCGTATAATGATAATCGATTTGACCCTTGGTCTGGTATGTGAAGCTGAAATGTGCAGTGGCGTATGAATGCGTGTGCGTGTGTGTGTGTGTGTTGCCGACATTTGATTTGTTGCTGCTACTGTTGTTATTGTTGCCGCTATTGCTGTTGCAGCCGTTACCGTTGCCGTTGTACAGTATTTGAATTGGGGAAGCGAGTTTTTGTTGCTGATCGATTTTACGTGATATTTTCGAGATTTTCAGTATTTATTGAGCATATTTGTTGTTGCTCTTATATTACGTTGAAAGTTTGCTTTGGCATTGTTGAATTGTTAGTAGAAGTTCACAAACAGTAGTCGGTATTTATTTGACAAACACAAATACTACATGCATAATTATTATGGAAAATAGAATTACTACCTACGAATTGCGTCAAAGGATTGCACAGCGTCGGTGATGGCGTTGTCGATGTGGAAAAACGACAAAAAAAGTGCTATTTGGACAAATTCCTGTGGCTGTTTGTTGATTTTTGGAGTTGCTTTTCTTAAATTGAAATTTTTGGGAAAACTTTTTGTGTGTCGAATACAGCAAATGTCAACACATTTAACATGCATTAATACTATTTCAGAAAACTGTTTGCAATGGAAGCTCAATGTGGCTGGCTTTTCGATAAATCATATTCCAAATTTACAAAATTTTAAATTAAAATTTTTAACAAAGCATTTCAGTCATTTTGGCAATACATGGTTGAGGTCCATAACATTTAGTTTACTTGTTTCCAATTTATTGTTTTTGGTACAACAAATTATAGAGACTTTTAGGTTAGGTGGCGGGTTAGGTGGCAACTTAGGGCGCTCACATAGGAGAGATTTGGCCCATTGCATAGTGATTCGACTCCATACAACCGCGGGACAAAATTAGAAGGAGTGGTCCGTTCTTCATAAAATTCGGTATACTAGTTAATTATGGTCTGCTGAATTGAAATGTCCATTTTGTTTTTTTTTCTTTCGTTGCTGCTAACACCGAAAAAAGAAAAAACAACAATTTTTCTTTCGGCGGCTGTCCTCTCAGCAGGAAATGGCAAACCTCTGAGAGTAAAATTGCCTATAAAAAAGCTCCCAACTCGCCGTTCGGAATCGGCATAAAACTGTAGGTCCCTTCCAACCTTGTAAAAATTCGCACGCACAACACGGATGGTTGCGGGAGCTAGGCCTTAGTCGCGGTATCGGGCTGTCGTGCCAGTCAATTATTATTATTTATTAATTAAATTATTTCGTTTTTCTTAAACTTTCGTAGTTTGGCAATGTCTGAGACTTAAATTTTCAGTTTTCGTCATTTTTGGTGAGCTATAGCAACGAGTGTGTTGGCTTAATTTTTCAGATTTTACATTTAATCAGTTACGCCAACATTGATAATTGCAAGAAGCAACAGAAATTGTGTTAGGACCCTTTAGTTTTGCAATAAAAATGATAATAATAGACGTAAGTTTTGCATTTGTGCAGTTTTTCCAATTTTTCATGCTGATTGCATACTTTTAGGGATAAATAAAATGAATTTGTACGAAAAATAGGTGTTTAGAGCACTTTTCAAATTGAATTATTTTCTGAGATCGGAAGATATCGGAGGATGTAATTACATTATCCGACAAAGAAAGAATGCTTCTTAAAATGAAAAAAAATCCAGGAACATACTTTCACATACTTTTTAGATATTTTCCTCTAAGTTTTGCCAATTTTAAAATTTTTAATTTAGAAAAATATGTTAAATTAAAAGTGAAGTAAAAGCCTCAGCTTTGCAAATTTTGAGAAAACACTAAAAGCGAAAATGGCCACATCATTTCTTAATCTATATAGAAAGTTTTAGCAACTTGTAGCTAACGATATATTTTTGCGATTTTTTTTTACTCAATAGGCTAAAAACATAAAACATGTGTTTAGATTTTTTTGGGAAAAAAGTTTCAACTTTGAGCCACTTTTGCCACACACACTAATTAATTTTTAGCACAGATATTTTGGGGTTTCTTAGTTGCAGTTTTACCTTTAAAATTACATCAAAATCGTTAAAGTCTGAGACTATAAATTTTTTGAATTTTGTCTATGCATAGCTATGGAACGAATCACTGTGCATTGTATTAAAACAGAAAAAGGAAAAGATCCTCAAACTAAACATCTCCTTTTCGGGTGAAAGAGCGATGCCAATCAGACTGAGTTAAATTTTGAAAACCAAAATACTTTTGGTAGAAATGTTTCCATGCTATGAAACTTGAGCCTAGAAGATTATGTTGCATACTCACAAATTGTGAAATCGTTCTTTTAGCCGGGCACATATAATTCGAACAAATATTTTACGTGGGTCATAAGAACTGCATAATTGTTTTGAGGGGCATTAAAAACTGAATGGCACGTATTGTCCGCGAATTCTCAAAAGGATTAAGTGCGCGATGCCGTTAATGTCCGTGGTCCAGGTCCATCAGAAAAGACGCACGCGACAAGACGAAATCTTCTGCAGGCAAATTGACACATTAGAAGCGAAACCTTCTTTCCTGAGCTGCAGCTGCGGCAGTGCTCGTTAAAAGGTAGACCCAATCGCTGGGCGTGCTTATCCACGGTCCAATGTCGAGTTAGAACAGACAATTACATCACATTCCAGGCCCAGAAGCTGTTTAGTTCTGCAATGATTTAGATTTGGCTAGATCTTGCTGGAAATCCTGCATGAGGGATGAGGCCTGCTTGAATTCAAATTTATAACTGAATTTATTTTGATTACAAGTCCACGAGGATTTCTAATGTCTTAGACCGATTACCACTGGTCAGTTTGAGAATTTCGACATTAAGTTACTAAATTCATTCAAGTGAAAATATCTGTCGTTGACATTGCTTATTGTGTACCATTTATTATTATTGATTGAGGCTCATGTTATTATTATTGACTGTTTTTATTTTATTTTATTTTGTTTTATTTTATTTTATTTGATTTTATTTTATTTTGTTTTATTTTACTTTTTACAATTTATGAAAAGAAGTCTTCTTGCATGGATTGAGTGCTTTATAAAGCACAATATTCCTATAGGAATATTTTTTTCGGTTGTTTGACAACAAGATATATACGGCTATTGCTCGGATATAGGTACTTAATATTATGTAATGTAAATTATATTTTTTTTATTTTATTTTATTTTATTTTACTTTATTTTATTTTATTTTATTTTATTTTATTTTATTTTATTTTATTTTATTTTTTACAATTTATGAAAAGAAGTCTTCTTGCATTGATTGAGTGCTTTATAAAGCACAATATTCTTATAGGAATATTTTTTTCAGTTGTTTGACAACAAGACATATAAGACTATTGCTCGGATATAGGTACTTAATATTATGTAATTTAAATTATATTTTTTATTTTGTTTTATTTTATTTTATTTTATTTTGTTTTATTTTATTTTATTTTATTTTATTTTATTTTATTTTATTTCATTTCATTTCATTTCATTTCATTTCATTTTATTTTATTTTATTTTATTTTATTTTATATTACTATTTTTTATTTTATAGTATTTTATTTTATTTTATTTTAGTTAATTTAATTTATTTATTTATTTATTTTAAGGATTTATACAATAAAAAATGTATTTTATTTTGTTTAATTTTATTTTTTACAATTTATGAAACCAAGTCTTTTTGCATTGATTGAGTGCTTCATAAAGCACTATATTCCTCTAGGAATATTTTTTTCTTTAGCGCATAAATCCATGCTCGTATTGTTCCAATTGATTCAAACCGGAAAATGAATTATCATAAGAAGTTTTTTTTAGAAATACACGGTGGATGGAAAGTTTCTGCATACATAAAAAACACCTTTAAGGATCATTTGTATTGCTTTTCAAAATTTTTATTATTTAAACCACTAAATCATATCCAAGCAAAATTCAATTGATCATTAATATTGTGTATGTGTGCCATTTTTTCGTAGCACTCTAGGACTCGCTTTCGAAAACTTTCGCACAAGACCCACGTTTCGGCCAATGATATGGCATCCCACTCTTGTCTTACTCTCTCAATGAGTTGAAGTCTATTGGCATGTTTTGGACTCTAAAATACTGAATCTTGAATCCTGGACCAGATATGTTCAATAGGATTAAAATCTGGCGAATTTCCCGGTCAGTCTTCCCATACTAGCTTAAATATACTTTTAGCAACACTTATTGACTGTTACGCCATATGACATCGCGCACCGTCCTGCATTAAAATCGCTGTAGATCTATGAGGGAATTGCTTAGGATTTTCAAACCATCACATTATTGGGGATTTCCCCATTTCGTTTTCAAATAAAAAAGCAATCAGAATTTTAAGTATATTACAATTGAAACGATGTATGCAGAAACTTTCCATCCGTCGTGTAAGTATACGTTCCTTCCTTCCATTCAATACTTCAAAACACTTTACAGTCATCATTGAGGTTAAGATGAATTGACTTATTATTAAACCAAAAGTCTACTCCAATTACGAGTAGAAATTTAAAAACAGAGATTCCGAAGGAAATCCATTATCTGGGCATGGCCTAAATTTTCAAGAGTAAATAAAAACAAAAACAAAACAGGGAAAAAGTCAGCAGTGATTACGCATGCGCAGAGTAGAGTGAATGGAAACGGACGCTGTGAACCAACAAAAATTAAAATAAGCATATGGCGACAACGGCAGCGATGCTCGAACATGTCGCACAGGTAATGCGGAAATTCTTGCTGCGAGTGAAACGAAGTGTGGGAAAATGTTCCCACGCAAAGCGCGTTGCGAACCTGTGAATGGACACAACGCTGCGTACGGCCGTGAAATTTGCCAGCGGCCAACTCCGGAAGGTGACCATAAAATATGTACTTGTCAGCCAGTTGGAAAGCACATATTAAAGTCATTAATAGATAACAATTGTTTGGACAGCGGTGGCGGAGTTGTTTGAGCGCTCAAGTTTGAGGCGTTTTATGCGCAGTGCGCAGTCGTTAGGCGCTTTGTCGCGCGCCGCATGTTTGTGTCGGGCATGCGCGCTGTTCCAGGTACAGGACGCAGTCGAGAATCACTGCTGCCTTCGACCAACTACTAACTAGTGTAGTGGCGAAAAATGTTCTCACGGGAAAGTAGAGGACGGTCGCCTAGTTGGCCGGGATTTTCCGATTTTCGTGCATTTCACATGTCGTTGAGAAATGTTCACTTGGCAATTTTCTACTTGGAAATTCTGAACGCCGAGATGGAACACGTTAGAGCGTAAACAGTCGTACAGGTAACTGCAATCTTCGACTAAAGTTCCCACGCTCGGCTCAGCGCAGGAACTGTGACCAGCATGTCCTGGCTGTTGTGCAGGATTTTGAGGAATTTCAGCCGGCAGTAAGCCGTGCAAAGCGAGCAGACGCGTTAAATGTGCGGAACATATGACGCGAAATTTCCCGAACTGCAGGCGATAACGTTCGATGGCGCGCAATATGTGTGCCGTCCACCACTGACGCACCCGCACGAAGTGTCCACTGTTACGCCCCCCTCATTTTCATGCCATCGCAGAGGGACGCTTATCTTGAACGGAACAGTGCGCTGCTATTTTGGGGGTTGTGGTCGTGTTCACTCCACTGTGGCTTTAATTCTTAACGCGCTTAATTTGCGGATTAAACGCCGAAAGTAAACAGAAATTGGTCGGAAGACTGTGCGAGAGCGTGTGGCGTAATGGTGGTTAATTTGCTGTGTGCAATTCGTTGGCGTATAAACGCGCAGCCAATACGCTTTTTGATTTGTTTATTCAGCTCTAAAACACTATCAAACTGAACTTTATTCGTTGCGATTTAATTGCGCACATAAACGAAATTGGCAGCCGTAGGAGTAATGGCAACAATTGATGGCATGGCTAACAATTTGGCTCATTCAGTGAGATATGAAAGTTGCAGACGATCGAAAGTTTTAATATTATTATGAGACAGAGTTGGTGATACTTGTAATTATTGTGATGCTGAATGTTATATTGAAGGCATTGGCACAAGTTTTAATTAAGTGAAATACACAATTATTGTAATTATGGCTTATGTAAAGTAAGCAACTATTTGTTTGCCATACGAAGCAGCAACTTTGCCACTAATGTCGAGTTATGGGTTGGTTAACACATTTCGGCGATATTTTGCGGCTATAATAAGCTTTCTGTTTGGTAATGAATACCACTAACTAATTGCCATGTAATGAAAATAATATAAAATATATGAAATAGTGACAGTTTTTGTTTTAATAGATGATGAAATCTTTTCAAACTATTTAGCATTGTTAGGGTTTAACCCATTGCTGCCGGTACCAGTTCCGCCCATACGATTTTGATAAAATTTCATACACGACCTAGAAGTGACCCAAAATGATCTTTATATCTCTGCACGTTGCTGAGATATTCATTAGGTATTTTGCACCCATTACGCAGCAATAGTAGCTTTTTTCCATATTTTATGAAGTGATCAGCTAAACTCGTGAACAAAAGTTGTATTTTTTACAGGTGAGTTAGGAGGCAGATTTTTGTGAAGTTCTAAGGCCACTACATTTCGCCACATTTTCCACCTCCGGAAAATTCACGATTTTTGGAGTCTGGTAACTCTAGCAAGATGGCGAAATTTTAGGATAACCTTCACTAGGTTAAGGTAGTTCCATCTTTACCCTAACTATTCCTATCAATCGTTTTGAGAGATCTCAAACATTGACTTTTTTGTGATTTAAAAAAAAAATCAATTTTCATGGGTAAAATTTTACCCGTTAGACAGCAATGGGTTAAGAAAAATTTGAAAGTTGTTATGTCAAATGTTATTTCCACACTCTGGGTGTTTTTTTCGGCATCTGTAAAAATCTATAAAAAGCAAAAAAAGCAAAAAATCTATAAAAATTAATTTAAAAATTTTTTGAAGGAAACTGTAGTAGTTGCCGACTTTAATTGGCAAGAATCGAAAACTTTCCAAGACAATTAGTAAATATTTGAAGGAATTGCTAGGTAGAACCGTGTGGACACATCAATCTGCACTCAATGCACTGCCTTATGAATTGTTTCTTTTGATCCTGCGTAAAGCTGTCGGAAATCTGTTCTGGGACTAGGCTTGCCACCCGTCCTCCATTGTGGAGGACAGTCCTCCAAATTACTCAAATGTCCTCCGTCCTCCAAAGAGGGTAAAATGTTTGCATCATAATAATCTTAGTTGACATTAACAATATTTCGTATAAAAGCAGCCTTAACTTATTGATATTTATTTCGATAAAAATTGATATTTTTTGTTTTGATCTCATTATTATTAATTTTATGATATCATTAAATGCAATATAAGTCTGATTAAAGCAGCAAAGAGCAATGACAAATATTTATTCAAAAGCAAATAGTCTTTGAAAAGCACATAAATATACGAGTATTTATGTTAATGCATTTATTTATTTATTTTTTAATTGTTTTCGTATTTATGTTTGTATGCTTACTTGTTTTGTTATCTTCAGGTTTAAATGTTAAAAATTTTTGGGAGCCTTTTCTGTATACATATGTATGTATGTATATCAAAGTTCAAATACGTTATATACTGTTTGTGTTTATAGTATTTTTTGGTGTCCTCCACACCCATTATAAAAAGGTGGCAAGCCTATCTGGGACTCTTAAAGTTTTACCAGGAGTGCCGATGGCAAGTTTGCTGAACAGTTTTTTGTGTTGTTGACCACTTTGCATGGTTACTTTGACTTGTCTTTTCATTGCTAAGTTTCAGCGTTTTGGAAGGTGAACATTTAATAAGAATCTTGTTGGCAGTACAATGGATTCTTAATGATCAGAGTGCGACCTGATGGCATTTATATTCTCACAAAAAACAAATAATTAAAATTAAAATTTAGTGATGACATTTTAACGGCAGCCGCCGTGGCTCAGTTGGTTAGTGCGTTGGACCGCGAGTCGAAGGCAGCAACCTCAGGTTCAAATACTGCCTGTAATAACACCTAAAAAAATAACGGGAAAACTCGTTTTCTCTTTCGGTGGCTGTCTTCTCAGCTGGAAATGGCAAACCTCTGAGAGTAAAAAATTGCTTATGAAAAAGCTCCCAACCTGCCGTTCGGAACCGGCATAACACTGTAGGTCCCTTCCACCCGCGTACAAATTCACACGCAAAACACGGGTGGTTGCGGGAAGCTAGGCCTTAGTCTCGCGTAAGCGGGCTGTCGTGCCAGTCAATTATTAAAAAAATTATGACATTCTAACATTCTAAATTCTTAGAATCCTTATTAGGTTGTAGTGGCTGCCTCTCTATGAGACCCCCTCAGGCCTCTATATGGGCCCATTGTGATACCACAAATTTCACCCGTTTTTTCCACTAATTTTTCAACATGTGTTACAACACACATTTCAAACGGATGGGGGAAGGGGCGAGGCGACCTACAGTTTTACGCCGAATCCGAACAGCGGTTCGTTTTTTTTTTAGCAATTTCATTTCACATTTGGAGGTTTCGCCATTGCCTGCCAAGAGCTCACTTGTGCGATTCTTGCAATTCTTTGCTGCTTCTGCTTCAGGTGGATAGCGATAGAAGTAGACGAGTGTTTCAACAGCTCGAGCTAGGAATCGAAAGTAGTGCCTCTGGTATGAGAAGCCAGCGCGCTACCCGCTATACCCACTATCGAGATCGGCTAGAATCCAAATTAAAGTAGAAACAAATTTATGAACACGAATTCAAATCTTCCACAATGACAAAAAGAAACACTTTAAAGGCCCCTCAAACATTTTTCAATTATTAACACATAAATTAGGAAATAGTTTTATTTATATTCAGCTTATAATTATGTATATACGACTGTTGTATTTACTGAATGCGCAAGAAGTCGCAACTTCCGCTACTCGACGAAATGCTCGTAAAACCTTTTGCCGCAATGTCGCGATAGCGCGGTACCGCCGGTAAGTCTGCGCGACCGAGCCGTATAGCAAATTCTGTCTGTATGTGCAAACGGCGGAATGAATGATGGTGAATGATGCTGTCGGCGCTGGCGGCATGGGCGGCGGCGGCCGTCCGACACGGCACTTCAGCCGTGCATGTTGGCACATTTAAACGGCGGATTAGTTGTGACGCTCTTTAGGATTAAAACCATTGAGGAAATCTGTTGCTCCAGATATGCCGACAAAATGTTTTGTACTCTTTTTGGTTTTGCTGGCCGTGTGTGTGTGTTGGTCGTAAATGGTAGTGTAACTTTTGCCAACTGGCCTATTTCGGGCGCATACAGATAAGCATGATCTTTGTTGTTGTGCCGCATTGTTGTTGCCATTGTTTTATTTTTATTCGATTTTTGTTGGTAATTGCCAGTGTGGGGCAGTTGCAATTTATTTAACGTACTTATTGCAGATTGCTGCATGGAGGGAGCAAACGATAAATGTAACAAATTGCTACATATTTTTGTTGGGTCTTAAATTGCGATTTTTCTGGTTTTTTGATTTGCAGGAATACTGCGATAATATTTCAACGAATTAATGCGCTATTTTATTGCATGTTGTAAGCCATTTAGTAATTGATAAAATAACATATTGGCGGCTTTAAATTCAATTCCTTTAGATATGAGTTGTAAGGAATTTTTAAAAACTGAATCATGAAAATTACAAATGCTGAATTGAATTTCCATATTTAGGTGCCACAATTTAGTATGTAAGAATTGTTACAAGACTACTATAAATAAATAAATAAATAAATAAACTAATATGTTTAAATTTTTGTTTTAAAGAATATTCCAATTTGTATTTAAAAGATTTCTTAAACACATTTTCAAATACAGTACTTTTCGCTTAAAGCGAACTTCGAGGGACTGGGCGAAATGGTTCATTTTAACCGAAAGTTCGCTTTAAAAGGGGTCCGTAATAAGCGAAAACATAAAGCACGTACTTTTGAAACTGGTTCGTTTTAGGCGGAAAATCGTTTTAAACGGGTTCGTTATAAACGAAAAGTACTGTATTAAATTTCGTCTTCCAGTGACTCAATTCAAGTTACTGAAATTTTTCCGCCAACTTGAATTACATTTTTCGCAACTTCAAAGAATGGAATGTCGAATGCAGTGCGGGCATTTATCGTCTGCTCAGTTCCTAGTAGAATGCGCGGCCATAGTTGAAAGGCAAAATGCTGCACATTTGAGGAAAAACATATACAATAACTTTGCGAATTCCACTAAAATCACGTACGTGCCCTCACTATTTCATCAATGAAGTAAAAGCAAAAGCAAATGTGCAACGAATCCCAAAATTCCGAGAAAATCAATATTCACAATATGGATCCATGGCAGTAGCGGCAAACGGCATATGGCTAAAGTTAGGTTATGTACAATGCCGATATGTATGTGTGTGTGTGATGGAAATTGTGTATAAATAAGCCAAACAAAAAGAGTCAATTATTCGCAAAATGAAACTATTCGCTCCTTCCTGTCCATGCGGATGTTTGTACGTGTGCAGCAGAGAATGTCACCGGAGGATAATCGTCTGTGGTTAGAGCGACCGCCGGACAACCTGTTGTACGTGTGCGGCGCTAATAAAAGATTTCCGCAGACAACAAGACGCCCACCGTCAGCACTGCACGGCGCGCATGGCGAAAGATGAATCGGAGTTTTATGAATGAATTCACGCAGATCGAATTGCACTCACGCGTGGCTGTGTGTGAGTGTGGGTGTCGATTTATTTATGTTCTATACGTCGAAAGTAATGGTCGAAGAATGAATTGTGCAGCGGCAGTGTGTAGTTCGAGCGGTCATTGTGCTCTAAAGTCAATTGGCTTGACTCTGGCTCGGCTCGTTCGGCGGCAGGTAAAACTGCCTAATCCAATGTGGATACTTTCTGGCGGCACAGGTAGCCGCCGATTGGCCAATGAGAGCCACTTGTTTGAGGTAAAATTCTGGAATTTCGCACTCGGCGTCGGCGCAGCAAGTGTGCGCGGGGAATTTTTTAAAAGCAATCCGAACAGTTGCTGGTTGCAACAGTTTTGAATGGCTTATCCTAGAGTTAAGATCAGTGCAGTGCAGTGGACAGTTGGAAAATAAGCAAAAATATCGAGTGAACTCGCGTTGAAGCAGCAGCAAATTGGCCAAGATGATTTTTCAGCGAAAGGTGTTGACGGAACGCAGCCGAAACAATCTGTCAAGTGCGTATTGGCGTCATGGATTCAGTGTTTATGAGTTTATGAGAATTGTGGCAACAAAAATTTGATTGGAAATCGGCGCTGAATGTTAAGAAACTGAAGTTTTTAGCAAAATTTAATTCGAAGACGAACTTGTGGGAGAGTAGAACATTTATAGAAAAGCAGAAGGTTAACGATGAAGAACTTGTCTGGCGCTGACAGCTTTATATCTGACGGCAACATTGACGCACACAAACCCCCAAACACTAAAATTGCTTTTACAAAATATGGTTTCGAATGGTATTCGACTCAAAATTTGTACGCAAAACCCCCCAAAATGAAATCCTGTGTGCGCCACTGGACGGCAACTACTATAATCGTAGAAGTTTATTAGTTCTGAATTCGAATATGCCAGATAAACAGCACGGACAATAGAGTGGGAAGTCAGGACAGTTTTTCGGGAGCTTGGATTTTATCGTTGCGTACAAGTTTTTATACTTTATAGGAGGAGGTCTTAAGAAAAAAGGCCTGGCGTCTCGTTCACCACGGCCACAGATTTTCAGGATGCCAAATTGTGAAAATTTAAAATACATCTACGAGTTCTCGATTTCGAACACCTAAATTCAAAGACTGGGACTGAAATCCAACGACTTCTGTCGAGGGTGCGACTCCGAGGAGGAGGAGGAGACTGCTTTCCAACTGTTGTGTCAATGTTCCTCATTAGCCAGAAGAAGATATAATCTTCTCGGCTCAGCTTTCTTCATTTATAGCCAGGTACATAATGCATTCCTCTTGGTTCTCAGCGCTGTAAGGGGAAGTCGCGCCATCCACTGCGGTATCACAATGAGCCATAATTTGTGCTTAACTCTAGAAATATCTTTTTCATTTTGAAATATCGGCATTTCCTTTAGTATTTCTATCAACTTTTGCTTTGATGACATTTATTTTTATATCGGGTTCTACAATTATTTAGTTCTAAAAGAAGGGTTCTACAACTTCAATTAGCCTAATCCGATGTGTTGGTCGGTTGGTTGGTTGAAGTGGCTGACTCACAGTCCCCCTGCAAGTCACAATTAGCGCATAGACGCCGTTTTGAAACCTGGTTAGTAGTATGACTAAATCCATCCGGTAGAATTTAGGTATCCAAGAAGATTCCCCAGACTTACTGTCGAGCAATCGGTCGAACAAGTAAGGAAGTGTTTCCCCACAGACTTAAACCTTGCTCTTGCCAAAGCTGGGCAGTGACAGAGGAAGAGATTAGGTGTTTCTTTCTCATCTAAATTCCCACAGCTCCTACAGTGGGTATTGAAGGGAATGCTTAGCCTCACCGCATGTGGACCTATGGTCCAGTGGCCTGTGATGACCGCCGTAAGCCTAGCGACGTCCTTGCGAGATTTGTAAATAAGCTCGCGGGTTCTCTGCTCATTGTAGGAGGGCCACATCGCCCGCGAGGTACGACAGGAAGTCAGCGACTTCCACCTTCGATTGGCAAGACTGAGACAGTGCAGATAGCAGCCCTTCTTGACAACTCCCAAAGGCGTCGGAACCGAGACACCCAGCGATGCGTCAAGCGAGGCACCCGAGCGCGCCAATTTGTCCGCCCTCTCATTCCCTTCAATATTCCTATGGCCGGGAACCCAGATAAGGGTGATATCAGCACAACGACTTAGCGCGCCCAGCGCCATCTTACACTCCTCGACCAGCCTTGACTGGACCGTGGTAGATTGTAGAGCCTTTATTGCTGTCTGACTTTTAATAAATATTGCGACCCTGCATCTATCGGTGATATGTCTCTCTACAAGTCGGCAGGCTTCCCTGACCGCCAGGACTTCTGCTTTAAAGACTGTGGCATCATTAGGTAGACGTATGGCTTCATTAATCTATGAGTATACCCCCGCACCCACCCCGCAGGCCATTTTGGATCCATCCGTAAAGATGTGTATGTCGAATTCATTAAAAAGACTAGTTCTTTCCCATTCGGCCCTCGTAGGGAATTTCGCCCCGAAATCCTTTTGTAATCATAGGTAAGGCACGATATAGTTGGTAATCCCACTAAACTTAACGTTTGGTAATGTACTTAGCACTTTGCTGTGCCCGTAACTACGTTCCGCCCAACAACGGATCGCCTTAAGCCTTACTGCGGAGTTGAGGGTGATATGCATTATATGTAAATCAATAGGAAGAAATTGTAACAGCACGTTTAGTGCTGTGTACTTTTCGAGATATCAGCAGATATAATATATAATCTTTGTAGATATGGAAAACTTGCGGTCTTTCTAATGTTAAGTGAACTTTTCATGTAGAAGGCTGCTACTCCAACCTAACCTAACTTCAAAGCCTCTTCAACATACATATATTTGATCACTTAAAAATTAAACTTGAAAATTATATAATAAAAATTTTCATATGCAAAAGTCTCGTAATTTCTTGAACAACTTTTCCTGGTTCTTATCACAGTGAGACTATGTGAATCTTTAGAAAATATTCTCTTAAAGCAGGAATAACTTGTCACATGGGCTAAGCTGCTTTCATGGCCGAATCTCTGACCTATAAATTGCTCACTTGAACACTTGATTTCACCCAAATAACGATGTTAATATTTTCCTTATTTTTTATTGTTACAGATTTAGCGAAAACTTGTGCCATGAAGGAGAAAAGCAAAAATGCCGCCCGCACTAGACGTGAAAAAGAGAATGCGGAATTCTTCGAATTGGCCAAATTATTACCACTACCAAGTGCAATTACATCACAGCTGGACAAAGCGTCCATCATAAGATTAACGACGTCATATCTCAAAATGCGCCAAGTCTTTCCCGATGGTGAGTCCGACCGCTGAACATTCTCTGACTGGCTATGGCTATGGTTGGGCGCTCGCTCTGAAGCGCGTTTTAGCGCAACGTCTGTCAACACAACAACACAATAGTATTATGGTTGTTATTGTTTTTTGGGAAGTAATTCGCGCGGCGTATTGCTTGTTGTTGTCGTTAGTATAATTGGAACAATCAGCATGGCTTTGTGTGCAAATTGAGCGTGCGCTGGTGTCAGCGGCTTTTACCTTGCGCCGAACAGGCCGGCTGACGCTGAGGGGCGGCTGACAGCGGCACGCGGCCGGACCGTAGGTGGTGCACAGAAGTCATGCGCACATAACGCGGCATATTTTGGCATTGTTGTTTGGCGGCGAATTCCTGCGCGCGAAGTGTACCCTTGCTGCGTGCACTGCCACGTGGTTATTTTGCCGTGACAGCAGGACGTCGTTTTTGAAGTGGCGGGCTGCGCGAATTTTTCCCATAATGAATGCCACACAATCCTTAGGGCTTAGTTGGGTCGATTAAAGTAAAGTTATGAGCTACAAAAATCTCACATACACACACACACACACACATACATGTATGTGTTATATGTAAGTGTGTAAGCGCACATGTATGTATGTAGCATGCATTTTGCTGCGCTGTCTGCCCGTAAGGACAATGACGTTGACAATATGTCCTCAATGTTGCTGCACTTAAGTGTACACACACACACACACACGCGCACGTTTGGCTAGTGCGCTGCGCGCTTTGTGGGTGGAAAACCGCGCGGTCCTGTGCTGTAGGCCCTGAAGGCGTGGTGGCAGCCTCACAAAAAGGGCACAAATTCTTTGTAGTCTTTTGTGCCTTTTTTGTTGAAATAATTATTCCGAATAAAAAATGCTGGCGGAAAAATGTGTGAAAAAAATGAAAGAAAGCAAATCAAGGAGAAAAAGAGTGATGCCAACGATACCAACAATAAACCTGAGCACATACACATCCTTCATGTCACGCATTGTTTTATATCCCGTATTTCTTTCGTATTTCTTTTCTATTTGCCTTTCATTGCTTGGCGTGCATGTGTGTTGTGTAATCGGTGTTGTTTGCGATGTTGTGTCTGAGGGTTTGCCGTCGATATCCCACTGTGCCGATGACTTTAATTGGGAATAATATTTATACGTCATCATGTTGTTAGCCCGCTGAGCGACCCCTCCTCCTTGTTCTTTAGCCACCAACGGGAGCGCCCAACCATACGCTTTGCCTCAGTACGCTTTTCCAACTCATTAATATTGACTTTTTTGCTCCGTTTCCAACCCCGGCAACTTTTGCATGCAGGTCTGGGCGAGGCGTGGGGCTCTTCACCTGCCATGCAGCGCGGCGCTGCCATCAAGGAGCTGGGCTCTCATTTGCTGCAGACGTTGGATGGTTTCATATTCGTGGTGGCGCCGGATGGCAAAATTATGTACATCTCGGAGACGGCGTCGGTGCATCTGGGTTTGAGTCAGGTGAGTGCTTTGTGCGGCTGGCGGGCGGCTGTTGTTTGGAAGCAGCGTCCACACTGGAAAGCGAAGCATGTGGTTGTTTGTGGACGCGTGGAATGCTTGGAAAGGCAGCCAGTGTAACGCGCAGCGACGCATTTCCAAGCGAATTATTTATGTGCATAAATTGTTGGGCAAAAAAGCGGGCAACGGCAAATATTGCTGATTATTTTCAAAGTTGCTCCTTTTGTGTGGAATTTGCATTTTCCGCTTTTCAAAACGAGTGGCCGCACTTGGCATTTCATTATAAACCGCACAATGGCGCCCGTTGGCGTTGTACGTATGTATGTAGTGTGCCAATAACTTTGAGTTATGTCGTCGATGTATTTGCTCAAGTTTTTCATTTGCAATAACTTTGAAAGTTTGTGACTAATTTGGTTGATGTGGTCGCGCAGGTTGAACTGACGGGCAACTCCATATTCGAGTACATACACACGCACGATCAGGACGAGATGAATGCCATACTGTCGCTGCATCCGTACGTGTACCAAAACCCGGTAAGTGGCGTCGAACTGCGCCGTGTGGCTTAAAAAAAGTAGCTCATACGTTTGACTTTGTCTTGTGCGTCTCTTTGGACATTCGTAGGATGCATTTATAAACTCTCTGCACTTAACACAGACCAATACACCCACCGGTAATGCCACCGCCACCGCGATCGGCAGTCCCAACGGCTCATATGGCCCGGATCGCGGCTCGCATACGACCGAAATTCAGAAATCATTCTTCCTGCGCATGAAGTGTGTGCTGGCGAAACGAAACGCCGGCCTAACCACCTCTGGATACAAGGTAAGAATTGCTTTAGGCACTTGAAGATGTATTCGAAACAAAAAACGAGGAAATGCTAGTTGGTGGCACTGAAACTTGCTTTGCTTTCGAAAAGGATCTGAAGAGAATGCAGCGTTAAGTTAGGATGCTGTGTGAGCAAATTTTCTATCCCCCAGCACTTTTCAGTTGTGCATAGCTGTGGGACTATTAACCCATTGCTGCCGGGTACCAGTTCCGCCCATACGATTTTGATAAAATTTCATACACGACCTAGAAGTGACCCAAAATGATCAGAAACAAAATTTTAGCTTTAAATCTCTAGACGTCCAAATTTTCCACCTCCGGAAAATTCACGATTTTTGGGGTCTGGTAACTCTAGATAGATGGCGAAATTTTAGGGTGACCTTCACTAGGTTAAGGTAGTTCCATCTTTACCCTAACTATCCCTATCAATGGTTTTGAGAGGTTTCAAACATTTTGTGATTTAAAAAAAAAAATCTATTTTCATGGGTAAAATTTTACCCATTAGGCAGCAATGGGTTAAGTAGCAAAATATTAAAGTTTTTCTTGAATATGAAATTAAAAGCATTATAGTTCTTTTTAACCCTGATTCCCATCATTTTAAAAGTAACGCAAACCTAGAACTTGGACTGTCAGGCTTATATGAGCTAAATTACTGAAAACATTTGTTTAAAAAGTACAAAAACTGTCTAAAATGTTAAATATATAAATGCAATATAATTCTAACATTCCATTGGAGGATTACATAAAATAATGGAATCGAAAATCTTTTGGATTTATCACCATTTGAAATCTTTAGTGAGACTGTGAGGCTCACTTCTGGAAATTACGGTTAACAGTTGTTTTTTTTTTTAAATTAATATTAAAACTTCTCTTGAATATGAACTTAAAAGCATTATAGTTCTTTTTAAATCTGGGTCAATATTTCATGAATCAATTCAAGACAGTTTTTTTCCTATTTTTATTGTTATTATCAGGGAAAGGATTTTGTGGAAATTGCCTTTTTTGTTTGCTGCTAGATTCTGATTGTTTTGATTAGAAATATACCACTTTTATTTTGCCTTTTTTTGCCTTAAAAAGGCAGTTTGCCTTTTTCACCCATAAATGCCTTTTTTTAAGTGCCTATTTTACCTACAAATGCCACAAAATGCCTTTTTCAAGATTTGTCGAGCGCCTTTTTATTTTTCCTCCCCATTTGTTTCGCAAAAATACCTTTAAACTAAAAAAAAATTAAATGGCAACATTGCAATTTCGTTAACTTATCGATGTTTTACATTGAGTTGATCATTCCCAAGCCGTTATTTTTTGTTGTGCAGTGGAAAATTTAAAGAAAAAAACATGCCAAAATCAAAAAGTTCGGTTAGCGTAAAAATTGTATTTATTTTTTTGTGATACAAGTATGGCTTTTATGCTTTTATATGAGAAGTTAAAATATGAATTTAAAATATGTGCCAACATTTCAATTAAAATATCTTAGTTTTAGTTTTTAAACTATCTTTGAAAACCTTGATGTTCCTTTTCTTTTACAAAAAACGAGGTATAAATATTGTATGTTACATACGTCAGATGAAATAAAATTATTAAAAAATACATACCGTTTCCCCCTTTTTTTAAATTTTCTAGTATTTTTTTCTTATTTTTAAATGCCTGTTTTTGCCTTTTTAACAGTTTTTAATGCCCTATTTTGCCTTTTTATGCAGTTTTTAGTGCCTTTTTCTGCCTTTATGGCAGTTTTTAGTGCCTTTCCGTGCCTTTTTGCTATTTTATTTAGCCTTTTTTATAGGTTTTTAGGTCCTCAAAATCCTTTCCCTGGTTATTATATTTTTAAGTTCTTATATTGTTGTTTGCTTAGTCTGTAAGTTCAATTACTTTAGACTTGAAATAAATGAAATGAAATTAAATATACAAACATACATACATACAAGTTGAATATTTCGTGATTTTTTTTCAGGTTATTCACTGTTCGGGCTACTTGAAGGCGCGAATATTTCCCGACTATGGCGACGGACATGGCGGCTGTATACAGAATTTAGGCTTAGTTGCTGTTGGACACTCGCTGCCTTCATCCGCCATTACGGAAATCAAACTGCACCAAAATATGTTCATGTTTCGCGCGTGCATGGACCTCAAATTGATCTTTCTGGATGCGAGGTAAGCGCGCACCAAACGTTTCCTTCAAAATAAAAGTGTAGCATTTTCCATTCAATTTTTTTTTCGAAATTGGCTGCCCAAAGAGCGATATTTTTTTTACATTAGCAACATAAAAAATGGGAAATGCGCTTCGGATTCAGTGCTGGAAATTCAACACCGAGCAAATATTTAATCGCGACACTTCTGACACGAGCATATGCCAGTGGCTGGTAGCGCGGCGGCTGCTGCTTCCCATTGTATCCACCCACTTTAGCTGGGCAAACAAGAAAGCAAAACAAACCATTTCCCTCTTGAGCGCGACACAATGCTGATTTTGATTTTCCGCCCGCCCCGCGGCCGAGCGTTGCGCAACCATGGTCGGGGGAGCAATAGAACTCAGTGTGTGTGTGTGTGTGTGTATGTACTATGTGCGCTGAGGGGGCAAAAGGGGGTGGGGCACATGCTCTTGTCTGGCATTACTGGCACTCAATTACCCTCATGATGATGTTCCACGCATTGTCAGTCAAAAATAACAATGACACACCACTCCGACCGTTAGTCGCATACAGCTTCCTTCCCGTCGCACGCACTTACTGCGTTCGCTGCTTTCCACTTTTCATGTTTGGTTTTTGCTCTTCATGCATAATTGAATTTTAGTTGAATGCGCTGCAGCCATAACCCACAACAACAATGACAACCACAACGCCAGTCACGCGAACAGAACCAGAGAGCAGCACTGAAATGCGCACCAGCCATTCGTTTATTGTTGAAATGAAATGCAAAAACAAACATTCATGTTTTCCATAAAAAGAAACAACGTCAACATTGGCAGCAACAGCAACAGTAACAGCAACAACAGTGCCGATTACAAACAGCAACACTTTGTCTATTTGCAGAGTATCACAGCTGACGGGCTACGAACCGCAGGACCTCATCGAGAAAACCCTGTATCAGTACATCCATGTCGCGGACATCGCACCAATGAGCTGCTCCCACAACATACGTAAGTGTGCCGGTGCTGCTGTGCGCCCAGTGAAAACAAACGCCAACTATGTACAATTACAAAAATAACACCGACAGCTCACGCTTAATCCTTTGCAAATTATAACGAAATCCTTTTCCACTTTTCGCTTATTTCTATTTTCTTTTTTACTTTGCTCCTTTTTTTTTGCCGCTGTCGCTGTCGTTGTCGTTGTTGCTGCAACTGCAGTGATATACAAAGGACAAGTCACCACCAAATACTATCGCTTCCTGACGAAGGGCGGCGGCTGGGTCTGGGTGCAGTCGTACGCGACTGTGGTGCACAACACGCGCTCCTCGCGCACCCATTGCATCGTCAGCGTGAATTACGTCCTTAGGTGAGTAAATAACAGTAACAATAAACGACGGCATCGGCATCGGCATTCGTGTGATGCTGGTGTTGGTGTTGTTGTTGGGGCGCAAAGTGTGCGAAAGCAAAATGAAGCGTTGACGTTACACAAACAGTGGACTTAAACCGATTTGCTGCGCGATTTAAGGTTATGTATGCGGACTTCGCTCCTCGACGGGGCCGTGTGCAGCAGATCGCGCTTTATTAGTTTAAAAGCATACGCACAGTATTGTTAAAATAAAATGTTGTCGTTTTTTTCGTTAAAAAAATAAGGAAAAATATGTTTGCAAATAAAGCACAGGTCGCAGACAAAATGGCGGTCATTGTTGAGAAATCTAATACTTCAGTACTCATATTTTGAAAATAGAAAAATTAGATACTGGAACGAGTTGAGTGGTGGAAAAGAATCGAAAAGTACAAAGGGGAAAAGTGTGGGAGGGGAGTAAGGTTAGGGGTTAGGTTGAAATGGCTAGATAGATCCTATCTTTCGCATGGGCCAAGAAGTAGGCCCGTTGCGGTGTTACTTTCTCAAACCATTTAGACGATGTTTTGAGCCTAAGCAGGTCTTTAACATCTATGAATGATATCTCTCCGAGGTTCCTTAGGAATGGTTGTCCTGCTTAGTGAATAAGTAGGGACTCAACAGTAATTTCTGTTATTCTCTAAACCAATTGATTCATCTCATGTAAATCAGTTGATTTACAATTTTTTGTTAAAGCGACCAATTCAAATGTTATCGTTTTTAGAGAAATTTCCTTACAAATTCAACATTTAGTCAACTTCATTGTTTTGTTTTGTTGTTCGTTGCAGTGAAAAAGAGGCCAAAGACTTGATTCTCAATGAAATCCAAACGGGTGTGGTAAAGAGCGAACCAATCGCAACGCCCGCCAGCCTGACACCATCGCTACATGCGGCGCACTCGACAGTCACACATCCGGCTGCGCTCAGCAACGGCGGCCTTGGCCCGGCCAGCGTGGCGAGTGCGCTCAGCGTGAGTCCAAAACTGGATCCGTGCTACGAGAGTGTGCGACTCGCGCCGAATGGCCTCGCGTCAGTGTTGGGCGGCAGCAACGGCAACAACAACAACGCCTACATGCCACCACACAGCCAGCACCACATGCACCAGCATCACCACCACCATCATCACCACCACGCCCACCACACGCACGAAGTGCCACCGCCACACGAAGGCCTCAGCTACACGCCGCTCTTCCCGCCGGTCAACGATCTGGTGGTGAGCTCGTCGAGCGGCCCGCTCGGCCACGAGATACAGTACCCCGACACCACCACCAGCGGCTACTACAGCGGCGGCGGCGGCAGCAACAGCAGCAACAACAACAACACGCATTACTACTACGACGGCTCGGTGGACGTGGCGGTGGCGACGGGCGCTATCAGTCGCCCGTTTTCGGCCAACTCGAACAGCTGCTCCAGCAGCTCGGAAAGCGATCGCCAGATGTCGACCGGCAACGCGTCCATTGTGACGGGCACTTCGCCGCAGACGACGTACAGCGAACTGAGCCACACCTTCGAGCTGCACTACCTGTCGGACAGCAGCTCGCACCAGCAGGCCAGTCTGGTGGTGTCGCCACCAACGGCAGCGCCACCACATCAACAGCAGCAGCAGCATCACTTGCAGCAAATGGATCAGCAGCAGCAGCAGCAGCAGCATGTGCATCATCAACAGTTGCAGCAGCAGCAGCAGGCGCTGGTGGCCAATCACGGGCCACCGCTGCAACAACAGCAACAACAACATCACCATCAAATGGATCATCAACAGCTACACCATCAGCAACAATTGCTGATACATCACCAGCAGCAGCAACAGCATCAGCAACCGTTGTCGGAGCAGCAGCCACATCTGGCAAACAGCTTCGTGGCGGAGAAGAGCGTGAACGCGCCGCCGCAATACACGAGCGTCATTGTCGAGCCGCATCACCACTACATACCCAACGATTTCGTGCATTAACGGCAGCCGCGGCGTGCGCCTGCCCGACCCACCCACTTGTGCAGTCAAAGTGCTTCGAGCAATCGAGTTGTTGTTGCAATTTTAGCGTTTACCCTTCGGCAGCGGAATGCGGCTGAGCCACATTCAAAGCTGACTTTTATGTAATCTTAATTAATTTATTTTCAATGTTCTGCGTTTTTCTAGTTCTGCTTCATTTGATTGTTGCATTTTGTTTTCGAATCGTTCACTTACACTTTTCTTTGTGCGTTCTGCAGGCGCGTTGCGAACGGACGGACGCGCTTTATTGTTGGCATATAAAAATTGTAAAGAGCGTTATACAAAAACAAAGCATTAGCAGCAAAAGAGAGATAACTAAGAGATATCTACACTAGTTATAAGTTGAATTGTTTATAAAATAAAAGTAACTATTAACCAATGAATTAATTGCGAGAAGCGCTTTAGATGATTCGAAATAGGCATTTGTAAATACGGATGGCGGGCGTGCGTGTAGTTGGCGGTGTTTAAAGGCGGGAATTTAGATGGAAATGTTTGAAATCCTTCTTTACGACTTGCACTACGCGGAACGCACGCCCACACCCACAAATTGATCTTCACCACACATAGGTACTTATAATTAATTGTAATTTTTCTAAAATTAATATTAATGCTAATTAAATATGACAAAATAAAGTGATAATTATTTATAATAAATTGTTGTTGTCTTATGTGTGCCAAAAACGCAAAAGATTAGTATTAATTACCCATTCTGAGGGTTTTGACAAAACAATTTCATAATATCTTAAAAATAACAAGCTATAAGTACATATTTCGAATTAATTCAATTTGTTTGCGCACATGATTGCCTTAAGGGGGTATTCTAGTCTAGAAATTCGAAAAAATCGATTTTTTTTAATTTAATATTTTCAAAGTTTATACCTTTAAGAATAAGCGTCTATGAGGATTTACGGAAATTCGAATTATTTCCGGAGTTATAATTAATTTTGTGACGCGCCACTCGGACTGCCCGAAATGAGATTGCAAACTTTAAACACGTTTTTCTCGAAACTACTTTTTTCGATACGGTTGACATGAGATTTTAAGTTCTAATGCGCCGAATTACTTGAAATTTGTAACAGACTTTCTTAATA
The DNA here is from genome assembly GCA_963668005.1 of Melieria crassipennis. Classification (NCBI taxonomy): domain Eukaryota; kingdom Metazoa; phylum Arthropoda; class Insecta; order Diptera; family Ulidiidae; genus Melieria; species Melieria crassipennis. The sequence continues at coordinate 121,270,598 of OY764961.1, forward strand.
CTATCAAAATTGCGTCGACGTAGGGGTTTTTGTTATTTTATTTTTTTACTATTTTTAAAAAATTTCAAAAATTGAAAATAGGATTAAAAAAATTACCTTTATTTTCAGAAGGACACCATTTTATGCAAAAATAATTTTTTCTAATCGGTTACGTCCAAATAATTTTACATCCTTGTTTAATAAGAATTAACCTCAATTTTATGTTCCAAATCACCAGGAGGATTAAAATCACGTCAACCAGGAGACACCTTTTTGTTTTTGAGTCCCCACTTTGGCAGCCTCTACCGACTCCAATTTTGCTTTTTTTTTAACTATTATAAATTTTATTTATATTTTATTACTTCTATTTTATTACTTTTCAAGTATCAATAAAAAACTGATAAAAACATGGATACTAAAAATGATTACTGTTTTGTTTTTATTACGTTCGTAAAATCACCTCGAAATCGAGCCTCTAGACTAGAATGTCCCCTTAAATTTTTACTTGGCTTACAAATCAGGTCATATTTAACTTGTTGGTACATATTTTTCCATACGTAAAAATTGGGAATGGCGCCATACTTTAAAAAGTTTCCTTATTTTCATTCATAAACACTGTAAAGAGAACAATATTTGTGGAAATGTGGCATGGAATCACTAATAGCCAAGTGGAAACGTGGTAAACTGAAACCAGCGTTCAGAGAATAAGTCGATATCTAGAAGAGGTGCTGTATCACTAAGTCCAGGGTTGCAAATGGCCGAACCAATTGTCTGAAGCGATTTAAAATTTACTGGAGTTTCTTAATTTGTTTCTTTTCATTTGTATATGTTTTAATTTTCTTTTTTAAATCCACGTATTTATGTGTATTTATTGCAATCATAAGACGTGCTTCCTTGCTGTCAGCGCATTTGGCACTCTCAAATGCGACATTGCATGACAGCTGGCATTTGACAGCGCCACCCTGTCATGATACAATTGTACCATACACCCTGTGCTATTCAATTCGAAGACCTGGTTTCGAAATTCGGCCATCTTTCTTTTTCGCAAGTCCTCATGCAAGTGTAAGGTGAGAATTTTAATTTTTATGAATTTTACGAGAAGTTCGTAAAATTATAGCTTGAATTCGGTATGGAATTGTACAGAAACGAGTGCACTTTCCGTGGTTGCCAAAGTGCCGATCATTGCAGCAGGGTTTTTGTGCGAAATTGTGCTTGAAGACTTGTCACACGTGTTTCGTAGCGTGAATGACAATTCGATGAAATTTCAGTACGACAGCAAAGTGATACAATTTCAATTGTTTTGCAGGAAAACACATCAAAATGCAGTTGTTCGTACGCGGTTTGGAAAATGTTGAACCCTTCGAGGTGCAGTCAAGTGCTACCATTGCCGAGGTTAAGGTAAGTGTGAAAGTGTACTAGAAGTGTGAGCAGACTGCGCTGCTGGCACTGGTTGTCGTTGCTGTGTTGTGAGCGCCTTTAACCTCACTTTGATCTACACTGCGATCATGACTAAAATGGGATTTTTGTTTTTCTAGGCTCAAATCGCCCAATTGTATGACCTGAAGACGGAGGAGATCACATTGAATTGCGAAGGCAATGCGTTGAGCAACGACGCCGCTGTGACGTCATTGGCCTCGTTTGAGCTGGACATCACTGTGCCAATGCTCGGCGGTAAGGTGCACGGTTCGCTGGCGCGTGCCGGTAAAGTCAAGGGCCAGACGCCCAAGGTGGAGAAGCAAGAGAAGAAGAAGAAGAAGACCGGTCGTGCAAAGAGGAGAATCCAATACAATCGCCGCTTCGTGAACATTGTGCAAGGCTTTGGTCGCCGTCGTGGACCCAACGCCAACTCGAACTAAGTTGCTCTATTCGCGTTGCACTTGTAACGTTTTGCTTTTTGTACATGTAAAATGAATAGCATTTTCCGAAATTAAATTACCCATAAACAAAGAAGTAATTGCTCAGTGTGAATTTTTCAAGTGGCCTATTGAAAGAGGAACGAGTGCCCCGTAGGTGAAGAAATTAGTTTGGATTGCATATCAATGACACAATGTGCTTTATCTTTATTTTCAAGTAAAATGCAATAACTTTATTAGGTATAATAGAATTCGGTGCTGTTGTAGGTTTTAGTATGCGAATAAAGGCTTCCTCTTCTCCTTTTCCATCACGTACAAGCGATAGTACCAAAATTCAACAAAGCCCACAAAGGCCGCTATGATAAAACCTAAAAATCAAGAACATTTTACAATTGCAGCAGCTTTTATCTTGATTTGCCTGCATTACCGAAGAGCAGCACCATGAAGCAGCCCTGCATGTCGTCCAAATTGACTTTGTGATTGGTGATCTGGCGCAACATGCCGTTGCCGTTGCACCTGTCCATAAAGGGCAGATTGATTTGGTGCCAGCGCTCGATGAAGCCCATCTGGAACAAGCGGGTTATCTGGTGGTTGATCAGCTGCAGGTAGGGACTGCCTCTGGGCACCATGAGGCCGATTGGCTCGTCGACGAAATTCTCGCGGGCCAGCGCGAACTTGCACTCCTTGTCCTTCTCGAAGTGCTTCTGTATGACCAGCTGCAGATTGATGCGCCAGTCGACGTTGACGCGCTTGCCGCGCTGCACTGCGCTAATGTCCTCGCTCTGTAGATTGTTGTAGATGATGGCGCGCTGCACATAATCGCGAAAGTCGTCGCGCGCTGATATCTGCAATGCCAACGAACATTCAATAGTGCCCCAAAATCGCAACTGTGCTGTGTAATCACCGCGGAATATTTCTCAAAGTAGGTGTTGTTGCGCAGGCCGAACTGCTCGATGTTGGACTGCTTGAATATCTGGAAGAAGTAGTCGACGCCCGGCTGGAACTGCGGGAAGGTGAGAAAAGCCACCAGATTGCCGCAGTAAGTGGTCACCAGCACAATCACAACGATCCACCAGACGCTGATCACCAAGCGGCCGCTATCGGCACGCGGCAGGTACATGCCACCTGCGGGCAGTTGGAATGGGAGTAATGCGATTGGTTGGAGTTATGCGTGGTGGCTGGGGCACCAATGTTACCTTGTTGCAGCAGCGCGCCGTAAATGTACCAAAAACAACTTTTCATGGTGCACAGGCCAGTGATGCGCAAGTGTTCCATGGGTGCCATGCGATTGATGACATAAAGCACCGGTGCCGTGATGATGATGATGCCGGCCAAGCACGCCCACGTCTAAGAAGAACGACGAGCATTTATTTGTTAGTGAACATGTAGGAAAGTATGTACATAGTACAGGGTCCGTTTTAAACATGAATTACTCTCAATAAATAAGGGGCTACAATTTGGCAAATACACTTTTGTATTGGTACTCTGAAATTGAGTATTAAAGGTTCAGAAAGGAAAAGAAAAATATTCACAAAGCACCAATTCCATTTTGAAGGTAAACAATTATGAAAATATTTTCTATATTTTCTTTTCTTTACGCTGATTAGAAATTTGTTTACCTCTACTGTAAAGGGTGCTGTGAACAGATAAATGCGACTGACTTCGTCTGGTTTGCGAGAGATAAACGAATATTTCTGCACACTGATGGGCACTGTAAAGTTGAAGGACATCTTGTCAGCGTCATCGATAGTAACTGCCACAGCGGCCATAAAGAACTTGCAAACAAAAAATAAGCAACGCTCTTAGAATTGAAATTGGAAAGCGCAACGGTTTTCAAATTTTACCCCGTGTCCTTGCAGCGACTCAACCAATTGATAGGGTATGATGTGTGTCAGTGACCCCTCGAGTTCGTCCTGTAATTGCATGCAAAAAGTCATAAATTGACATATGGAAAAGCTAGTCAGTAATTTACGGTGCCATTGCCGCCCAGGTGCGTCTCCTCCTCAACATCTGTGCCAGCTTTCATGTCATGCAGGTGGTAGGTGAAATTTAGCAAACGGCTGAGTTCCTTCAAAATTTCCATAACAATGCCGCTGTGCTTGACGATCACACCGCGATTGTCCTTTTCCAGTATTTGCCAAGGTGGATTCTGCATGGGAAAAAAACAAAACATGTTTTATGTTTCAGTTCAAAATGCTGTCTTTCGACGTCTCAGTCGACTTACATGAGTGGTGAGTATGTCCAGTGTTATGTTGCGAAAGTAGTGTTCGGTATGCGGAAAGGCAAATTCCTGCGTTACGAAGCCCAGCACCGGACTCCAGTAGCCGACCTCAACGAACTCAAAGTATTTATTGCGCGTCTCGCGCATTTCTATTTGCAGGGTTCAAGTAAATCTGTACAGATATACATTTCAGTTTGAGAGAAGTGCGAGTTCCACTCACCGCCGGGTCGATAGCGTCGATGCTCCTCACTTTTGCCCCACGTCAAGGCGGTGTCGATGCGCCAGCGCGCACAGCTTGAACATTTGCTATTCGCCATAATGTAATCCTGCAAGATTATTGTAAAAGAAAACACAGTTTTCTATGGCATTACTCGACTAGTAATGAGTTTGAAATTTACCCTCATGTATCCCAGTATCTCATCTTGTTTCTCCTGCTTTGTGAAGCGTATGGACTCCCACTCCTCATCGGATATCTCGCCGTATATGGACTGTTCTTCCAAAATCATGCGCGACACGGACGTCACAAAGGCCATGGACACCTCAGCGATGGTGCAATTGATGGAGCTCTGCAAACACATTGCTTGCTTTAGTTACTCTCTTCTGGGCACATTTCCCAAAGCATCTATGTAGGTTCTACTATATTTTGCATGCGTACCGTGCAGTCTGACTGCGTGTCGTTCTGCAGGAACGCAATATTGGCGCCTTCGCCCAGATTCTGCGTCAAAGTGTCCGCATTGAAATTGTAGCCCGGATTCTCCAGCACAACGAAGAGCCACTGGTTGAAGACGTGGAACATGTCCATGGTCTCGGCCATCTCGATAATGTCCTCGTAGAATCTGGACAGCACTAGGAACTGGTGCGGCGACGGGACGGTGTCGCTGAAGTTCTCCAGGATGGAGCGTAGGATGGTGCGCTTCTTCTGGCTGCTGCGCAGCGTGTCGTCGATCTTGTAGAGCAGCAGCGAGATGGGGATGATGTGGTTTCTGCTGCTCTCGTGCATTACCGACTCGGCCAGCAGAGGGTTCTCGTTGACTGCAATCATGAGGCGGACACTGATGAGTTTGGTTGGTGCAACATGTTCAATGGCTTACTTATAGACTGATCGATCAGCATGATGGCCGTCTTCCATTTGAGAATATGCTGCACCTTGATGTCGAGTATGACTTGCGAGAATTCACGTCGGTCGTTGACAACTGGTATCTGTGGGCACGAAGGGTGTGTGGATTAGATTGGGTCGGTTGAGGTTTGGCGCGATTTGTGTACCATTAAGGCTCGATTGGGTGGCAGCCGCGGGCAGTTGGCATCCGTTATGGCTATGAGTAGTATGGACGATGCTTGGGTAGCCTCGAAAAATCTCCAGGTGCTCTGACAATCGGTGATCGTTATGGCTGCGAGGAAGTCTTTGCGAGGTGCGGAAAATTCGAAATTTATTTCGTTCGTATGAACATTTTTAAAAGAATGGTTAAATTTTAAATAAAACAGAGGCGCCTGGCAAAAGTACATTTAAAAGGCCGAAACTCGTTAACTGTGAGTGTGAGTGAGTATTTGTTTGTAAAAACTCCTCGCACATGTCTCTATTAACAATTGGCTACTCACCTTTCTTGAGACGCACCGCATTCCATGAGAAATATTTCACATTAATGCCGCCATTCCTGAGATTCTCGCGTATGGTGTCGCTAAGAATCTTCTGAAAATTGGCCAAAATATTCTCGCCACGAGTCTGCATGTATGCATGATCCACCACAACGGCTGCGGCGTCAGCGATCAGCGAGAGTTAAAGTTATACAAAAGAATATTAAAAAAAAATGAATTTTATTGAAATTACCCAAAGATGCATTTGCAGTGAGAAATGAAGAAAAATCATTATCTTTGGCCCGGCTGGCAGGAAAATGGCACAGAAGGCACAGAAAAAGCACAATCACAGCGGCCGACCTCATTGCGACGAGCTGCCCGGGTCGAAACTGAAAGTCGGACCGGGCGTGCGTTGCACTTTTAACCGGACTCGGATCGATTACGCGCAGCGCCAATGCGTTGCGAGCATAGCAGCATTTACCGGCGGGTGGACAAAGCCAATTATTTCTTGCGATGCGGCCAGAGAGCAAAAGCCACGATAGCTTTCTGAATAATTTACCACCTGGCCAAGCTGGCAAATGAAAGCGAAAGTGTTCATGCTGGCCGCCGCCTCCGTCCGCGACTACGAGTGGCATTTTGCGGTTACGCGGTCGTGTTGGCCGTGTCGACGAAATGCCAAATTGGCTGCAGGTGTGCGCCGGCTCCGCTGTTGAGTGCCATTGACCGCCTTCGCTGTTTATAGCGGCCCATAAAGCCGCAGGACTCGTTCGTTCGGCGGCCAGTGGTGTTGCTGGCTTTGAGTTAATTGAAAATTGAAAAACTCGACGCGTGCTCGACAATTATAAAATTACTAATTAATACCAATCATGGTGCGCTGATTTGGGGAATGTTTATTTGCGCTTCAATCGATTTATTTTCCACTTATAATTTTTATTATTCTTTTTTTTCCCATATTACAATCTGATCGCTTATACAATATTGTATTGTTAGAGACTTGTGTCGACTTGAAGTTTTATTGAAGTATATAAATTTTTGTGTAATGCTAGAGTTATGCAATAATTTGCTATATTTTTTCACCAAGTGGCCAAATTCTGTGGGTGTGTGTGTGTGTGGATTTTGTTAAGTTTCATACGACTAGTTAACTAAGAGTACGTTACAATTCCCAAATGGTTCATAAATGCAGCTGATCTTCCCATATATGTGTCTACGCATCTATGATTACGCAAGTGTGCTCGACTGTATTTGTTGATTTGTTATTTTACGAGTATTGAAATATTGGAGCAGTTATGGTGTATACAAGTTTGAATGAAGTGATTTGTTAGTCTGTGCACGGCCAGCGAGCTTCTAAGCTACTCTCCGCTATTGTGTTCTCAGCTTTACTATGACTACAACTGACTGACGGTTGTGACGGATTCTCATACTTGTGATGTGGTGAATTTTCAAATCAAAGTTCAATCCCCACCCTCACAACTATCAGACTCATAACTTTTTTTAACAGAGTTGAGCTGTAAGTTGATAAGTGCTGTTAATTTTTAAAGTTTGCGTTTGATCCTTAGTACAGAACCTGGAAAGCAAAACGTAATGTTAAATTTTTCGCCTTTAACACTTTAACACGTGCGCTTTGTTCCGTTTCGATCTTGTGCCAACTTTTGGTTTCAAGTTTTTAATTGTTGTTTTTATTCTTTGCTCTCTTATTTTCCGCACCCTATAGCTATGTATTGTTTATGGTTCGATCGTTTTGGTTTGTCTTTTCCTACTTTATTATTCGACTGATTCCTTTCTTAAACCCATTCAGCCTGGGCTTATGACTTTTCTCATTCATGCAAAATCGCACTCAAGCGCTCCTCTACCGCGACCTTTCGCGACTTCCACACGAATTCGCACACCGCTATTACGCATGCCACGCCCATGCCGCCCATCAGCACCACAAACACACCGCCCACATTCGCCAAGCCCAGCTCGTTGGCCGCCGATGATGATTTCGATGTTTCGACGCGACAACTGCCGCCGCCGCGCTTCTCCTTCCACCATTTTGTTTTCAGTATGTGCAACTTGCCCTCCTCCTGCAGCTTGAGTATGACGCCGTTGATGGCAGTGCGATACGGCGAATCTGGCCATAAAATCAAAACAATAATTAGTATTGGTTGAAAAGGTGTGCAGCTCAATATTTATAGGTTATAACTGACTGGGTGGCGTAGCGATGCCGTAGCCTTTGGTGTCCAGCATGCCGCCCACTTGTGTCAGCTCGCAGTTGCGCTCGGTCACATACTCAATGGATGTGGACTCCATGAGGAAGGCGTAGGAGCCTGAAATGTACATTGAACCACATTCGAATTTGTGTGCTCTGACTCGTTTGCTTTGCATTACCTTTGCCTTTGGCGACGCGTTCAACGCCTTCACCGTTGCTGGCCGTAAACACAGAGGGTCGTGCGGATTCCATGAACGACCACATGCGCTGATATGTTGAGATTTTCGAATCCTTTTTCGACACAAAAACACCAGTCAACAACTGTAAGGATTTAGTTACTATTCTCAGTTTTCGCTTACTCTAAAGAAAGCTGCCGTGCTGCCGCCCTTCAAAGCGCCGTATTTGATGCGCGTTTGCTTGGCCAGGTCCTCGGCACTTTCGATGGGCGAGTCCATGCGTTCGACTGTGAGGAAGGCCGCCAAATTGGCAGTGTATGAAGAGATCATAATCAGCGTGAAGAACCACCACATGCCGGCCACCATGCGCGTCGAAAGCGCTCTAAAAAAGCGTTTGCAATTATTAAGTAAGAGGAGGAAGTTGATTAGTTAGTGTTCGTACTTGGGCAGAAAATCGCAGCCTTGCTGCATGAGCGAGCCGATGGCGAACCACATGCAATTGAGCAGCGTAAACTGGCTCTCGACCTTCTCGCCGTGCGCGTCGGCATAGGCGGGCCACTCGTAGGGTGTGAATCTGCAAAGTATTACAATTTGTAATTGGTCTATTAATTTCTTAAAGCTTCTTCTACCTGGCCAGAATGAAAAGCAGCACCGACACGCCCAGGTAAGCGGTGGCCATGTAGATCCACACATCCAGCGATAGCGGCGAAAGGAACGAGAACAAGTTGGGCGGCTGCTTCACGGGTTTCCTATACAACACCGACACGCCCAGATTCATGAATGGCATCGTGAAGTCGACGGCCTGCTCGCGCTCGAAGGTGATGGTCAGATCGGCAATGGCCAAGTCGGCGCGCTGCTCCAAAAGCTCGCGTATCATGCCGTTCCACTCGCTGGAAAAAATTTAAGAAATAGACCTCTGCTAAATGGTGGCACTTTAAGCACTGATTAGTAGATTATTGTTATTATTATTAGTAGATTATTTTTTGGCCGATGCCGATTAATCGGCCGGAAGTTGAAAATTTGCCGATGCCGATTAATCGGCCGAAAGGGCGAAAATCGGCCGATGCCGATACCGATTCCATGGAAAAAATTAACACGAATGAATTTAATCAAAAACACAGTCTATTCTATAAAATCACAAAAGGAACTATTACATATTGTTTGTAATATTCATCATAAAATGACAAAAAAAAACGAGAAAATAAATACAGTACTTTTCGTTTATAACGAACCCGTTTAAAACGATTTTCCGCCTAAAACGAACCAATTTTAAAAGTACACGCTGTATGTTTTCGCTTATTACGGACCCCTTTTAAAGCGAACATTCGGTTAAAACGAACCATTTTGCCCAGTCCCTCGAAGTTCGCTCTAAGCGAAAAGTACTGTAATTAAAAACTAAATAAAATTACAAGATAATTCAGAATTCTAAAACATTAACATGTATTAAAAAAAAAATAATATATCTCATTTATTCAACTGAGAGACAAACAAAAATATAAAAAAAATATATATACAGTACTTTTATATAAATACAGTACTTTTCGTTTATAACGAACCCGTTTAAAACGATTTTCCGCCTAAAACGAACCAATTTTAAAAGTACACGCTGTATGTTTTCGCTTATTACGGACCCCTTTTAATAAATAAATCGAGGATAAATTTATCGTAAATATTGCATACAAATTCAGTTTTTTCTTCAAATTAAAATTACGATTTTTATATTAAAATTTGTACTCTCAAATTGCGATCCGTTGTACAGATGCAGTGGGAAGAAGTCAGAAAACAAATTTGGAAAAATAAAAGGCCTGTCTAAAAAAAATGCTTCCAATTAAAAACGAAGGATAAGATTGTAAAATTAAATGCCCTTTCTTCTTGTATGCACATTAATAGACAAAATGCATAGACATTTCGAGAAAATCTGTGTTTTTAAGACTATCTAGTTTTTATAAAAAACATTTCTAGGAAACATTTATATTAAACAGTACCTAAAAATACATTACTGAAAAGGGGTATAAGAACCCGTTGGTACAAAAAATGAAAACAAAAAAATGAGAGCAGGAAAATAGGCCGATATGCCATCGACAAACAACGGCCGATACCGATGCCAATTCTTTTTTTTTGGCCGATGCCGATACTAGCCGATGCCGATGCGGATGCCGATTAATCGGTCGGACTCTACTGATTAGTCAACTTTTTGGAGCATGTAATCAATTTTTAGTGCGGCACCTGTTCGCTTGTCAGTAGGTCTTGGTCTCATGATCGGTACATACCCAGTTTGTTTGTTGAAGCTGCCGTAGCTGCCATCGGGCACCAGCTGAATTTTGTAATTAAAGCCCAACGCTTTGGATATTTCGTGTATGAGATCCACCGCATAGCCCTCGAACTGATCGTTGCCGCTCAGCGGCACCGCCGATTCTTTGCGCATGCAATACGGATTGCTCTGTGGTGTAGGGGAATACAGATTCAGTAAGTGCATCATTTACGCTCCCCAGCAGCCATTACTCACCAAAATCGTGGTTACAGTTAGTGTTTTGTTCTTCAGATTGGCCTCGATTTCGCGCTGCTTTTGGCTGTAAGTGCGCGTAAAGTTGATGCCCTCGGGCAGTGTTGAGTTCCATGTGCCAATCTTGCGTATGCCAGACGGTCCCAGTTCGACTATGTCCAGCACAAAGTCCGTGCGAAAGCCCTGGTGATCGAATTTGATGACATTGGTGAGGCCCTTCATTTCGACAATCTTCATGTAGTTAATTAGGCTGAAGCCGTGCTGCCAGGTGTTCTGGCCATCGCAGCTGATGGGATGTATGTCGATTTGCTGCGACGTGTCGAGATCGTGCAGCGCCTTGGCGAACAGGTGCACTGCGTCGTACATGAGCGCCGTCTCGGCCTTCACCGTCGACAAATTGGCCGAACGCTGCATGCCCTTGTCGTCGATGTTCCACTGGCGCACCACGTCGCCAACGAACTTCTCGTTGATGAGCCGAAAGCCGGTGATGTTCGTGCCGCCATAGCGGAACTCGTCCAGGTTGATGGTGTGCAGATCGAGCGAGGTGATCAGGTAGCTGTGGTAGTCGCTCATCATGCCGATTTGTTGCGCCTGCTTCAGCACCTCGTAGATCTTCTCGATGGAGCAGTCGAGCACAATGTGCGCCTCGGCCGAATTCTTGATTTGCTTGAGCAGCGGTCTGCGCGAATAGTTGTGGTTAGATGCGAGTATCTGCGAGTGTGCAGCAATCGGCGTCTACTTGCCTGTAATCGCCCGAATCGCTGAGCTGGCGCACTGTAATCGGATAAGGCGAAGTGCCGTGCGCCTTGAGCAGCTCTTGCAGGCGCACAATTCCATCGTTGTTCTCGTAGATTATGGTGAATGTCTTCCACTCCCAGTGCTTCACTATATCCACGTAAGCCTAGCACAAATAAAGCGGTTAACATGTGAATTCTGCAAAGCCGCACGGCGCAAACCTTCGAGAGCGTGTTTGGATGCGGATAGAGATTCACCAGGCAACTTTCGCGTCGGAGACGGTAGTCCCAGCGGTTCTCCAAGTGCGGAATCTGCATGGGCGGAAAGGTAAGGATTCTTAGTTTCTGAAATGAGGCCAATGTAAGCGTTTAATCCTACCTCCATGTTGTCGCAGATGCTCTGCACATGACTCGCCGTGTTCGAGGACTGCGGCCCAAATATGGCTGCCACGCCGATGTTCAGCAAACCGCACACTGCAACGATATCATCACAGCCACGATGTAGTAGCGCAAACAACAACACCAATGAAAGTCGGAGAACAAACGATAATCGCAATAACAAATTTC